>VWZD01009203.1:1242617-1491908 GCA_013396695.1 Sakesphorus luctuosus
AAAAAAAAAAAGAGATTGTTCTGGGAGTTGCTTACCTTATATATCCAATGCAGGATATTAAACACTGAGAGGTTATAGAGAACATGAGAGGCACTCAGGAAACGACAGAGCTTTGATTTCTGAATTGGGTGGTTTTTTTCTCATTTGCTGATTCTTTATCATTTAGAACAAATATCTGTGAGGCTTAAATTAATGTACTGCCATTTCCTCGTGCAGGTAAAGTGGACTTTCTGATGCTTAAGATAAAACTGTTTTCCTGAATTCAAACCAAACATATACCATCACCACCTACTCAAAAAAAAAAAACAAAAAACCCCCAAAGCCTGAGTTTTCTTGAACTATTATTACAACCAAGATTGGTAGCACTACTTATTAGAATTGCTGTTAAAAAGACTTTGGTTTTAGTTTCTTACAAATTCCACAACCATTAACTGTTTCAGCTAAAATATTCCATGCTGAGCATCTGCCTCAGATTGAATACATTTTTTCTTTTCCAGAACTTCAGCCAAGAGTTCAGCGGTTTACAAGACCAGAGCTGGAGGGAGGGAGCTCTGGATTTTCCTTTGTTTAAAAATAATTTCTGACCTCTTGTTTGAGAAGCACTGGTACCCTGATGAAACATGCCAGGAGGAGACTTGTGAGTTTGCTGAGGAAACAGTCCATGGTGGATTCGATGGGATGTTGAGTTAGCAACTCTAGAAAGAATAATTTTGCTTATGACAGGGAGAGACTTGATGTGTCCTTACAGCTAAAATCTGTGAAAATTGCTGTGCACTGGGCATTTGCCATGTCAGGGTGAGCTCTGCTCTCCTTGCAGTTACTCATATTCTCTGCAGAAGTCTGGCCTGGGCAAAGCAGAATAGTGGGCAGGGACAGTGTCCATCCTTTGCTGTCCATGCTCTGTTCCCTTCCCTCGCTGCAGAGGAGATTTCTGGAAGAGCAAACTGCTTAATTGGAACAAAGAAAGGACAAAGCTGGAGCTTAAGGTGGGGAGTGAAATTTAGAAAGGAGAATGGTGCAGGAAAGTGTGGTCTGAACATTGGCAAGATCAAGAGTCACTTGAGGATTGGTGGGAGAGGGAGTTGAGTTTTCTGGATAAGGTGGAAGATGATTAGTTGGGGGAAGAGTGACTATGGAAGGTGGTGTGGAGGAAGAAGTGTGGATGAGGATTGGTAGAAAGACAATCTTGGGAGAGAAACACGGAAGAAAGATCAAGGTTGTGTAAGGGAACATATGGAGAAGCTGGAGTTGGGACTGGAGTGAGAAAAAGAGCAGAAATATTGGGGAGCACATATGCATTTAGGTCATGTGTTGATGGAAAAAGGGATTCAGGCTTGAACACGATGGATATAGAGGTACATAACTGCTGGAGAATGTTTCTGTCAGAGCCTGGGATGCAGGCTGTTTCCCAGGAGTAGTTGAGTGTTGTATATGGAGGAGAAATAGAGTTGGACAGGTGGGCACAGGCCTTTTGTAGTGTCTCCTGCTCCAGTGCCTGTTGTAACCAGGTGGAACCTCCCTCTTGCCATCAGTGGGTATGGACTCAGACCCTACTTTCTGATTTAATTAATGATCTTAATTCTTGTTATCTGCAGCTGAATTACTCTGTCAGTTGTTGTACAGTGCCATTAGACTTGTGTGAAACCTGACAGACCAGTGGCCTGTATTTATCAGGCTGTTCAAGCCTGTTTGTTCCATACAAACATCCATACAAATTGTTGATCTCCAGCCATTCCTCCTCTTGGTGGTGTGTGTGTGTGTGCTGGTGGAGAAAGTCTTTATGCCTTATCCATCTTTCTTCTTTAAAACCTGATTCATTTTTGCACAGCTTGATGTGGTGGGGTTTTTTCTTTTTAATTTCATATCTCTATAGAAAGAGCCAGAATGTTTTGTTTTGCTGTGTAGAATCAAATAGCCTATCACTCTGCTGGCATGAAATAAAGAGTAGCAAATAGAATAAATAACTACTGTGGAGAAGGTTATATAGTATTGACTTCTCAATAGCTGTTAATTTTCACTGATCAGAGCATCAGGGAAGAGGGAGAGGGAATTTGGCTGCCTCTCAATGAGGATGGATACCTACTTGTGAATAATACCATCCTAAAAACTCACGAGAGTTTCAATTTTGCAAGAGATTTATGTAAAATCTTGTAGAGGATCAATTTGTACTACACTTTTGTCATATTTCCTAGTAACTTTATGTTGTTATTCCTTGCATTTCCACATTTTCCACAGGATGAGTTTAAGCTAGGATTTCTTTATCTCCTTTGCTCTTTTGGTGGGAAACTTAATGGTGTGTTTCATGGCTCCATGTGTGCAGTATTGGACTGTTTAGTTGGAAAAGATGCTTCTCTTTGTGTGTAGCTGTAGGTTGGGATTGGGACTTGTCTTACAGCAGAGGGAGAGCACAGCTAGAAAAGGCTCTACATTTTGTGGGGTCAGTGTCTGTGCTATGAAATGCCTGTTCAGTGAATTGCTCTGTGACAGGCTTTGGCACTAACAGCCAAAGGGAGCTGCACGTGCCCAACCTCAGTGTAAAGCCTGTGCCTCCTGGAAAAGCTGATGTGACACTGCATGAGTGGGGATTATTCTTGACTGAGTCTCTTGTGTCTATCCCAGTATATCTTTATTGCATATCTTCAAATCTTAGTCTTCTAGATGACAAAGTGCACTATTAAAATAATAAATTGTGTTTTATTTGTTGTATTTTCCATTGTAGGTGCTCAAACCCCAGCCTTTTATGAGATGCTGTTCAGCTTGTACTGTTTAAGTGCCTTTGTGCTTCTGTTGTTCGTAATTATCCCACTGACAATTTCAGAAAGAAATCTATCAAATGAATGCAGAAATAGGGAACACTCTTCCCATGTATTTGTTGAGCATGCCCTCTTGTCATTCCACCTCAGCAGGAAAAGGATTTCTTTCATGGGAAGAGCAAGGAATTGCAAGTAGTGAGTGTTCCTTTTATTCTGTAATTCTCTCCCCAGCTGTATGTGCAGATGTGAATGCTTAGGTAACCTCTCAGATTTGATTTGTTCATCCCTAAAATGGGAATGACTACAGCACTTGATTACCTTTTTGTTATCATATTGTGGATAGGAAAAATATTTTCTTCTTTGGGGTAAATTGCAAGTTCTTTTAGCAGGAGTGGATAGTGCTTTGAATTATTGCTGTTTCATTCTTACCCAGGAATAACCCCACATGGATATAAGATCAGGATCACATGATGATACTCAGCAGTCCAGTGCAGGTGCTCATTAGTCGTATTTTAATATTGATTCCATAAGCTAATGTGTTGTGTTTTGGAATGTCAGCAAACCAGTAGGAGGAATTTTTCCAATTGTGTGTTACATAATGGAATTAGTATATTCTCTTTTTTCCTTTGGAGTGCTACGAGCAGTCTGGAGATGAAAGGACGGTGCTTGGAAGACAAATGTGGGTCTGGAATCACCTCCAGTGCAAGGTCCATCTGGAATGTCTTTATTGCATTAAACCCTTATTCAAAGAACCAGAGATTCATGGTGTTGCCTTGGCTATTTCACGGATTAAAGTTGGGTATTGCTGTATTTCAGGCTCAAAGCTTCACAAGTCCTCAAAGCTTCAGGCTTCTATTGAACTTTAGTCTTGGTTTTGAAAATTCATTTAGAATTAAATTAGGTGTAGTGATGAAACTGTGGCACTTTAATAGGAATCATCAGATGACATTTAAACATGATCATGTAGTGCAGTAATGTCAGAACTGGTTTGAGGTAAAAATCATGCCTTTAGGCAATATTGTTCAGGAAAGTCACAAAATGCAAATAGTTTCTTTGAAGAGTACTTATATTGATTTGTTTTTGTTTATTTGAGGAGAGGAAAGTATCCACTTTTGTCAGTGGCACAGATGTGTAAACTTGGACTTGAATCTACAGCTCTGAGTGCCTCTAAACTTTTGGATCCTGATCTAGACCCTGAAATGCATCACTCAGCTTGGTATATCAAATCAGTTCAACAGTGGTCCAAACCCATTTAAACTCCAGGAATATTCTGACCTTTTTTTGTACCTCGTGGCTCCTGCACCTCCTCCCTTTGTTTCTCATTTAATAAGGCTGTGCCAGGTTGAAGCCTTGGGTCACTAGTGCTTCTTAGTTTCTCTTGACTTTTTGTAGGTCATTATGTTATGACTGTGGACTTCCCTGAAATTAAATATTAGATTTTAGTGTCAGAACCAGCACATGAATAACTGCCAAGACACTGTTAGCTGATCAAGTTCTGGCTCTTGTGTAACAAAGCAAATCTTGCTCCCTGGGCACTATCGCCCTACATGATTTGCAAGCAAAATCCTCATTCTCCTTGCTTCACAGGAGTCTTGCCATTCACCAAGGTTTAGATCCATGTGTGTATTGCTCTCTGTATTTATCTAACAAGTCGTGGTTGTTTGGTAAAGTGTCCCCAGCCTGCTTGGGTTTGTTGTGCAATTTCCCTTCTGATGAGCAGAAACGGATTTGATACAGAGGACGTTTGGAGTGTTATTCACAGACAAAGAGTAGTTTTCTCTGAATTCTTCTTTTTCAGTATTTACATATTCCTTTGTTGGAGGAGGGGAGTTTGTTCAGGATGCCAGGTATAATTTGGCACTTCTAGACCCTGTCAGAGTTGAAAAGGTTCAGTAAATTCTTCTAATTACTCTGTCTGTAAGTGATAGGTGCAATTCAAATAGTTCTATTTCAGCATCCTTCATGGGAGGATGTTTCAAACAATTCATCTGAGTCCATTTGTTCAACTCATTTCAAGTACATTTAATCCAAATTATTTGTCTGTTACAAGTAGAGGCATTTTAAATTTATTTATCCTTGGTTACTTATTTTAGTTTTTACCCCTAAAGAAACTATGTAACTAGAATTTTCAGGCACTCTGCCCTGTGTCATGCAGCAGCCCTGCACAGTTTCTGGAGGCAGAGGGAAGCTCAAATGGGTTGGTGGAGTTTTTTGTTTGAAGTTTTGTCAGCATAGCAGTTGTTCATTTCATCTATGGCTTTATCAAATAATAGTTCATGTAGTAGTTTCTGTCTTCACCTGGTGCTGAGAACTCCTGAGTGTCAGTGTTCTTTCCACTCGATACAGCTGACTGATGGGCAGGGAGGGTGGAAAGATAGGCCCATATTTTTGTTGATAGACTGTAGAGTTTGGGTAGTTTGGTTTTTACTGGTAATTGGGGTTTAAAACTCAATTTTGGAGTGTCAATATAATTGCTCAAGTTATTGTTACTGGTGATCAAGTCAATGGTCTTTGTTCAGGAGGGTGATTCATCTGACCAAATGCAGATGTTGCTTTAGAGGGAGGGGATTTGCTCTCTGGGTTTCAGCTGAAAGTGTTCAACTGAAACTTTGTGGTGGGAACAACAACTTACCTGTACACAGATGCTGATATTATGGCATTGTATCATAGTTCATAATTCAACCCACGTAGCCTTATTTGGGCCTGTGGCTTCTGTTAAGTGGTCAGCACCTTTTGTTAATCAATCCCATTTGCACAGATTCAAACTCTAACTTCAATATATAAGTTACATCCTAAATTACTCACTGTTTCAATGATCACAGAAGAGTTAAAAACAATGAGTCGTGTGATACTTCGACTCCAACAGGACCTTTATTCTTTCATCCACAAAGTCTTGGAGGAGTAAGTTAGTATTTCTGTGCATCAAATGTCAAAGGATGGGGCTGGAAAGCTCCCCTTTGTTACCTGTGCTTTGTTTGGAGGATTTGGGTAGCCAAATATTACTCTAATATGTCATCCAACCTTCCACCTTCTTAGAAAGCAAGTTTGGTTTGCCAGCCTATGGTTTTATTAACTTCTATTTAACATTAAAGAAATACACTTGGATTTATATTGAAATGTAAATTCTATACCAACGTAGCACAAAAGAAGCACAGGGTGAATATACACACAACACACACCTCTCACAATTTTGGATTGTCTCGCCACGTTTCAGCTTTTAGCTCCTCTTAACTGAAAATGAAATCAAGCAGTGTGAGCTTTTGGGAAACTATTTTGGAGAAACAGAAAATGCAAACCACATGGTGTACTCATAACGTGAAGATTTACTGGAGCAATCTTTTTTCATTGGAAAAACAAACTCTGGTGGGTTTACTAAGTGATGTTTCAAAGCACTTTGAGATGAAAGGACTGTGGTGTAATTCATTGCATATGTGATATTTCCTAATGGATAGGTGTTATATTGGAAAAGAAGTCAGGGAAGTGCAGTAAAACTGAGGGTTGGGTTTGTTTGTTTTTTTTTTTTTCTGAAATGGTAGTTTAAAAATGAGCTTTATCACATTTTTCTGTCTGAAAAGTGGCAGATATCCCTGATCAGCAAATCACCTCTAGAGTAAATGTTCAACGCTTTTCAATACAATACCCTTTTAAAATGGGACTTTCTCAAGCTGTAACAGTTTTAGCTGAGGGTTTTCATGCTGAATGTTTTCTGACTGATTTGGAAAAGTCTGTGAAGTGGTTCAGTTGTTTCTGAGAACAAAGCCAGCTAGAAATCCTGACTTGTAGCCAGCTAGAATCACTTCCACGAGTGGCACTGGTTGGGTTAAATCCTGTGATTTTCACTGTTGGAGGCAAAGATAGATGGAGTTTTCCTTAATCTCTCTTTCTGAAGTGATGATGATGTATGAATGCTAACATTCATTTTTACTAAGTAAGATTCATGACTGCAGATAACTCCTGCAAACACATCCCTGCATTATAAAAAGGCACATAAAAAGGAGGATGAAAATATTTTTGAAGCTTTTCTTCTAATTCCATGAAAAATCTATTCAATGTTGCCAGACTTTCAAGTCTCAAAAATTGGGTTCCGTCTATTCTTAATGCAGAATTGAGATGGTGGCAGCAGTATTATTGTGAGAATGTTGGCTTTGGGGAGCCATCTCCATCTGGGATACCAGAGCATGTGGATTTCCTTGGGTCTGATAAGCCACCCTGGGCCCAGTTTCCAGGGTAAAAACTGCAGATTCTCTCACATGCTCTGAGTGTCTCCTTCCTCTGCTCATGTGGAAAAAGGAGGAGGCAGCAACCTCTGGGCATGATGAGGGTTAAGGGCAGGTGGTTATCTCTGGGGCTGCTGTCTCATTTTGTACCCAGGATGGGGACAGCTTCCTGGGGAAAATCGCAGGACTTTATTGTCTCTGGACTTGTGCTTCATTTGTTACAAAAACTGGAAGGTGTGTGGGTGTAACAGGCTCAGCGGGGGTTTAACTTTGGCATCTAACTTGAGCATTTTTGAGAGTAATGTGGCTGTCACTATTTTTCATACTCTGTGTTGGTGACAGCATTGTAGAACGTATTTTTAGTAGCCCTTCAAAGACCACAAGATATTCTCATGAACCAAATGCAGACTACAAAAGGAAGATAGGCAGAGAATATCTCATTCTGGGCATCTTATGTTCCCTCTCAGAAACTTCCCTTGACATTCAGAACTCCATTTTCTGAATCCCCTTTTTATCTCCACTTGCTGTAGCCAGACATGCTGGATAAGTGTGCAGGTTAACTTGTGTCTCATGGATGGAGCAAAGACTGTAGAACGATTTAGATTCTGTTCACGTTCCTGCCAAAGAGTTAGCACTATCCTGGGAAAAAAAAAGGGCCCATTTTTGTTATGCTTTCATTTTTTTTTATAGCTGTACCTAATATAAGCAAGAGATTTGATCAGAACTTGCACTACTACTGAATTCTTCAGAAAATCAGGCCACAGGTTTTCTAAATTAAGCATCTGTATTAGCAGATGCTTCTGAGAGTGTAGCTACTAATTTTGCTGTGCTGCAGTTCACCCTTTTAAAATCATGGAAAATTCCGTTCCAGCAAAATGTTGTGTAAGTAAATGTATTAATATTTTTGAAGTGTGCTCTATAGTACCACGATAAGCTGCATAAAAAGTTTATCAGAATTTTCATAATTCAGTGCAACACTTAAATGCTGTCTTGAATTGCTGCATGGGGTTATACATAATGATAAAGAAATGGTGAGCAGCTGTCTGTTCTGTCAGCCTTGCTGAGAAGTACTCTGGAAGAAATAAATTGTCATTAAAGGCTGTATCTTAATGCATATGTATGTGGGGAATTAAGTTTAAGTATGGATTTCCTTATTACTTTTTTAGTGCTTTCCTTGGCAAACTTAACATTCTTTTTTGTGAAGGAACCTTCTGGCTCATTGTAGGCTATTCCTGCTGCTTTTAATATCCTTTGAGATTGATTCATGAAGTGCCAACATCTTGAGCTGTGGAAAAAAGGGTAAGAATCCCAAAGAAAGACCCCGGATACATGAGAATAAATTTGAACTCAGACTCTTTCTGTGCCACTTTGATCTGAAAGAGACATCTTGACATTCAAAGAACCTTTGCTGTTAACTAAGACCATAAATTCAGTCCAATCCATTTTGATTAAAAACTGATAGCATTAGCAAAGTATGTACAGAAAACATCTGGTTCAGGTTTATGAGATTTTTAGAAAACTAAGAGAGGTAACTCTGGTAATTTTTGAATGTGTCTGTGTGGAATAACTGCTTAGTGGAAAAAAGTCTGTGGGTAGATGAGACATTAGTGACATTCAGGTTATTCATGTCCTGGTGTGGAATAGGTCATTGTCTTTCTATTTTATGAGCTGACAGTTCAGCACAGGAGAATGAAGTTGTTGGGAAACAAAAGAGGATGGAAGTGAAGGGTTCAGTGGAAGGATGTTGGAATACCTGGCAGACCTGGAGGAGATGGTGGTGGACCCAGATGCCACCAGCCTGGAACAGTGCATGTTTTGAAAATTTACCAACCATAGGGGTCATGGAAAAAAGAATCTGTGGCTTTTTGGCTTCTTTTCATTAGGTCTCTCAACAGAGTGCAGGAAAGAAAAGGATATCAAAGCCTTGTTTTGTTATAAATTATTCATCTTCGACTTGCTGTATGTGCTCTGAGGTATCCGGTCCAGGAACACATTTCTAAGATGGCTCTCAGCAGCTTTCTGGTGAGATGGAGCAGCAGAAACTCTGCACAGAGAAGTGATGAAGCTTTGTCTCTCACCTGCATGAAAAGTGACAACAGTTTCTCATGGGCATATCCTGAGAAGTTGGGATTCAATGGAATTGTGTGGCAACACAGGTGTGGAACCTGCAGCTCAAGGCTTGATCTTTCCGAGTTTCATGGTCTTGGTATTGGACTTGCAGTTCAACTAATGCTGCTGTTCTGTAATAATTCTTAATTATTTTTGAGCAGGTCAGTTAGTGGATTGTTTTCAGCTGATTGTAGTTACTAACTGGAGTATCTTGTTGAGGAGCAACCTTGTTTTAGAAAAGGACCAAGTTTCATGCCTGAAAGACAACACCGGATAGTCATGGAGGCCATCTGAGATCTGATTCCTGACTTTTTGTGGAAGCATCCTTGTTTCCTCCTTGACTATAGGAAGTGCTGAAGGATAACTTGAGTTAAATGCATAGATTTAATGAAATTATTCTGTTTATCATTTCCCACTTCTGTGCTGCATGCAGAAGGATTATTTTTTTTTCCCAACCAGATTTCAAATGCTATAGAATCCCCTGAAAGCTCTTTGCAGCTTTCAGGGAATGAGGTTCAACACATTGCAGAAAAAGCTGAGCATGTTGAAGGTCAGGAATGAGTGATATTGAACTGTGTGATTGACAAACTGAGAGAGGTTCTTGGAATATTTTTTTGATCTGATGCATTTTTTTAGATTTGTATTTAAACTTTTTTCTAGACTTTATTTAGGATCTTTATAAATATTCCTGCTAATTAAGCTATTGACAGTGAAGCTGAGAGAGTCTATTTACGGATTTTTTTTGAATGTAGTGGTTAATGTTTTGAGAATTACTTTGTCTGTTCTATGAAGTAGTTCCTTATAGTCTGCTTACGGAATAAAGCTTTGTTCTTTGAATGTCAAAGTGGTAATTGCCTTCAGCAGGTAGCAGAAATAGGGTTGACACACATAATTTTTTTTTAAAGAAAGCAAAATACTAAGAGTTTAGAGAGAAAGAAAAACAGAGGTGTCCTCTTCTAAAGTCTCACAGAAGTCTGTTCATTGGCTATAGAGTTCCTTGACACTTCCTAGAGTGCCAGTCGATGCCTTACTTGATTATATTTTCATCTGTTTGCTTACACATCACCAGCAAACTGTAGTGCAGGAGATTCTCTAGCTGATAAATCAGGCTTTTATCCTCATATCCTTCTTGCAAGAGAGCTTACTTGAAAGAAAAATAAATATTTTCAGGTTCTTTTGTTTTTACCCTGTGAACACGGACAAGTTATTTGTAGTTCTGAAGTCTTTTCTCTGGGCCCTGTTTTGGTTTCCTCAGGAAACTTACATTATTTTCTCTTTTCCCCCCTGTTAAATGTCATCTATTTAAAAAAAAAATCTAAGGAAAAAGTGGTGTTCAAATACTTTTAACTGAGAACAGAAATCTTTGATTCAGACAGCACAGCAGCACAGTCTGTGTTTCAGAAGCCTTTCTTTAATAAGCAGAAGTGACCTGGAGGGTTTCTCATAAGTTCAGTAAGTGGTCTGATAGAAGAGATTGGCTGCATTGTGGTTTAGTATAAAACCCAGGCTGAAATCCAGAATTTCAGTGCAGACAGTGAGCCCTGGAGCTCTGCTGCATTCCAGTCTGGAAGATGCTGTGCAGAGCACACGGGGCTGGCTCTGTCTGCTGTACATGGAGCAGCTCAGTGTATCACCAAACCAGCAGCAGGCAGTTCAGTTGCTGCTGTTCCCACTCAGACAGGCTGCCCATGGCCAGGTGATGAGGAGATACAAGTGTGAGCACACTGTGCTCAAAACTGTGTAGACACAGCCAGGAACTCTCAGTTCTGAAGATTAACTCCACCAATTCCATGCCCACAGGTAGCAGGTGCAGATTTGGTTCCTGGCCAGGCTGTCCCTGACAGGACAAAGTTTATTGGCTCTTGTTTTATACTTTGCTTGTTTTTAGTTTAAATATGGCCGTTATCTTGGCCAAGTTCCCATAGTAAATTATTTTTATGTACCTAATTCATTCTCAATGAAAGAGACCAATCCATTAAGGATTCTTCACTAAAAACTGTAGCTTATTATGTGTTCTTGTGGTGTATGACATCAGTAGAATGCCACAAGTTAATTACATTCTTAATTACAGCTTTGTATTGAATTAGGGACCTATTATGCATAGGATAATTGAAAACCTGCTGAGATCACGTCTGGTAACATCTAATTGTATCCCATGATTTTCCCCCCCTAAACTTTAAATAAAAACTGGCATTTCATTTAGCATGGTTTTAATTAATTGACATGAGAAATGTAATTAGAGCTGAGGCAACGGACCAACTATCTTAAAACAATCAGTCAGAAATTAATCATGTTTTGGGGAACAATTAACACTTTCCAGAGGAGAAGCTATTCTCCTGCATTTCTGGAAAAACCTTGAGCAGGCACAATTGAAGAGAGGACTTGCTGCTCCTAGAAGAAAGATTTGAATGTTCAGAGACACTCACAGTGCTCTTTCAACTTGCGGAAACTTTATCTGCTTGCGGCTTCAGGCACCAGAAACCAAGAATAGCACGGGAAGAGAACTGAGATCTAATGATTCTCCCGAGTGCTGAGAGAAACAAGGCATGGCTGTATTGTACCAGGAGCAGAAGAGGTGACTGGTGGCCTGAAGGGCAGAGAATTTCCTTCCCAGTTTTCATTGACTCAAGTGGAATTACCTGCTACCTGCCAAGAGCAGCAGAGCTGCATCTCTGAGAGCTGGTTGCGAGTTGGACTTGTTGAACTTTCTGCCTTTGTTTACCTGTTCCCACCTGTCTCTGTGGCAAGACTTGTTTGGAAGCTGCTTTGCCATCCACCAGCCAAAGAGGTAACAGGGAAAAAATATTTCCTTCTTTTTTCCTTTTGAACATGTTGGCATCAAGGCTGGGTACGCAGCTAAATTAGGCAGGACAGAGTAGTGAGAATGGTGGTCAGTTTGTTGATCAACACATGGGCATCTTTTCTCCTTTTGTTTGATGAAAATCTTGTCTTTGATTTTAAACAAATCTCACTGGATTTTAAAGCAGTCAGCTGAGAAGGAAATGCTACAATGCTACTGAACGGTGTGTTCAGTGACGGAATTTCTGAGCCTGACATTTAGTCAGAAGATTTGGGTCTGTCCCTCTTTTTCAATTTCCTTTTGTAGAAGCCTCGAAAATTGTTTGGGTTTGTGTTTTGTTTAGGAAATAATTATGTCTTTCTATTGGTATTTTTCCACAGAGAGAAAGCCTTTCCTTTAAATCAACCTGCAACAAAGCTTTAATTCCAGGGTGAAGAATAATGTCTGTTGGCTGTTTGCAGAAAGATTTATTTGTTTCAGGACATACAGTTGTTATTTCCTGTGTCCAGCCTGACTTAGAGGATGTGTTATTTTTTTGTTCAATATCTCTAAATTAACATGCACATATTTAGACCTGCCTATACATAAATCTGCATATGCTTTGTTTGTAAATGGAGAGCATGTGCAGGGGTAAAACTGCTGTGTGAGAGCAGGTTTAAGGGATCTCGCTGTGCTTGGACACAAGCAGAAAAACCCTGGGTACATCAACTGAAAACTGGCTGGCAGCCATAGCCCAGAGAATGGAGGGAATGTTTGCCTAAAAGACTAGATTGTGTCAGGCGTGACTAAGCAGGAATTTTAGCAAAAATGCGTTGGCAAATTGAATGCTTAGAGCCAAATGAGAACGTTCGTGGTCTTATCTTTTTTCACTTGAGACTGGGTTTGATTTTTAATATAAAAATCAATGGAGGGAGGGAAAGGAAGTTCTGCAGAGTGTTTCTTGATTTGTAGGAATGCTGATATAGGTGATTGCTGACTATTTTGCCATGGCTCTGTTTACATTCCTTCTGCAATATGTGTGCCCTTTAATAGCCTGTAGCTCGTGGGGCACTGGGCTATCAGTCAGGTAGTAAAATACTTTAATTACCCCCATGCACTAGACAGAGCCAGAGAGAAAGGGTGGGACTGGATGAAAGGAGTTCACTTCAAGCTTACTTTCTGACTGTCAAAAGAACGATAAACTCTAAGTCCTGACTATTATTATCCTTCCATTCTCCATGAATGGCATTCCTGATGGAAAGAGGTGTTGGAGTGTATGTACTTTGTAGGTCCTGCTCATTTTTAAATCTCTAAGGGAATTGGCTACTGCAGAGTGATACCTTTATGGACTGTTATCCATTAGGTCAGATAAATCTGAGAGCTGAGAGGGGAAGAGATTTCCTCCCCTTGATGCAAGTATTTTTCTTAATCTTTTTTCTTCCCTTCAATCTCTTTATTTTGTCTTGACATAAAAAATGTTTCCTCCTGGGTAGAGATCTTCAACAGTAAAATTGTGTTCACGTTGAATAAATGAGAACTCCTGTTGCTATAAACTTTCAGAAAAACTGTCTCAATTAATTAATAAACTAGTAGGAAACTTTGCTGAAATACATGACCCTGCCTGCTCAATCTTTTATTCATGTTTTCTTTTATGGACTGCTGTGTTCTCTGTTCATTGCTTTCCTCATATTATCCTTAGTGCATTATATGCAAAGAAATGAACAAATCACCATATTCATGTTTCTTAGGTGTCTGGGCTTGGGGTGGGGAACTTCTGGAATGTGGAGAACAGAGCTGCTGGAGGGTCACAAACTACTTAAATGCTAATTCTTCTACTGCTTTGGTCTACCACTATATTCCCACATTCTTGGGAACACAGGGAAAAGAGAATTTAATAATGAAGCAGATATGATGCGGTTTAAAAAAGAAAAGGCTATTGGAGGTAGAATAACCTGCCACTGAGTGAGAGTGCACTCAACCTAGCCTAGAGTGAGCACTGCCCAATGAGGGTTCAATAGCCTGATGGGGTGAATTTAGCAAACTTGTTTTTTCCTGCTGTGATTTCTGGCAGGTTCCTGTCTCCTGAAGGCTGTAGAAGTGGGCACATGAACTGAACTGACAGTAATGGGCAACGGTCTGTCTTCTCATCTCGCTCCAGTTTTGCTTAAGCCGTGCATTTTTGTGCGATCATGCTAAATGAAGTACGAGCTTGGACAGCAGCCAGGTGTCAGCACATGGCAGAAGGTCTGAATTCTGCTTTTAGAAACTAGATAAGTGCTGTGCTAATATAAGCTAATACAAGCACAACCTCTCCTCTCAGATGGACAGCTTGAGAGTGAAGATGATCATGACACTGCCATGTTGTAGAGTTCTGTGTTGGAGCTTGTTAAAGCTCTAATTATTACAGCTGTCTCTGTAACACGCTGTCTCAGTATTATAACATCTATTTCATTATATGCAATGACAGAGGAACCAGATAGCATTAATTCCCTGTGAAGCTTTTTGTCTCTTGATTATGTACATTTTTTCACAGTTGTGTTCAGACTCTGTCACTGCTCAGGATTCGTAGCTGCTGTTGTCCTTTTCCATCCCCCCTCCCAACTCCAATGCTGAAAGCTGTGTTTCTGAGTAACAGGTTATGCATTTAGCTGCTTCCTCTCTGAGATTCCCTAATTTCTTCAGATGCACTGTAGCTTGTGCCCAGCTCAAGCTGATTAGGGTGTACTCTGTGCATTCTGATGATCAGTGGAGACATCTGGTTTCAGGGAAGAAATTCAAACCGGAATGCCTCCGAGTGCACAAATTGGCTGAAATTAGTGTTTTTAAGATTAACTGTAGTTGTGCTTTTTGCCTTTTTTCCTCATTCTCTACAGATTTTAACCCCTTCTACTCTCCAGTAAGTCTGTGCTTCAGTTTATATATAATCTTCTGTGGCACAGGAGAAAGGCTGCTCTTATTTTATGGATTTTATTTATTTTTTTTTTAAGATGTGGAATTACTGTAAGTTGTTTTAGAGAGATCAGTGCAAAGAGAGTGACCGTCTCTCCCTCTGTGAGACTGACTGTTATGGAACATGAGGATTTCTCCACTACAAAAGTGCCAAATACGGAGGAGCCAGTCATTTGATGTGCTTCTGGCATTGAGGAATTTTAGAAACTGAACCTAGGTTTGCACAGGAGAGTGCTGGATGGGTGCATTTAAAACCTGCAGTGCCTCTCCCTGTGTTCCGTGATGTGATACAGGGCAAAGCTGTGACAGTACACTCGGAAGTGGTCTCGATGGGTCCTTTGCCAGGCTGCTGTTTGCCAGCTGAATTTAGTACTCTCCTTCCCCTGATCAATGAATAGATTTTCCTCAGATCCCCTTTTATTTTTTCAGTTTCCTCTCCAGCGTTTTTTTTTTTCCGTGGAAGATGAAATCTGTCACAGGGGCTTAGATTTATTAACTGCTGCCTGAGTCGCTTTGTGTGATGTCAGGGCTGGAGAGGAGCTGATTGTATCCTTAGAACTAGCTTAACAGAAAGGCTTTGGATAATTCTGTAGATTTTTAAGATGTTGGGTTGGCTTAAATGATTAGTGTAAAAGCTCCAGAGAAGACTAAATATTTAAGGATTTATTCTGCCCTTACTTGTCTCTGGATTTTCACATTTGAATGAAAAAGTAATTCTGCATCTCTTCCACTCCTTCCCTTTTTCACCTCTCCCCCATTCAGATTGCACAGAGTTGGTATTCTCTTCCAGCAGTTGGTGAGCATCTATGGAACACTGCCAGGTGCAGTGGGAGTGGGGGAAGGCAGCGTGCAAGTGGGAGGAGTGGATCCCAGTGGCGTGCAGGACATCATTCCCTGTCTTTAGAAATGACTGCTGAATGCTTCTGTTCTCATGATCCTGTTTGCCATCTGTGACAGTGTGTAACTAGGAGCTATTCATTCACTCAAGGTGAGAGGCTCACTCAGCCTGGGATTGGCTCTTTACAGTTCTGGGTGCTGTGCATTCATCAGTGAGGTCAGAATTCAGGGTGTGAAGGACTGACTCGGTCTATACTCTGTTCCCTCGGAGTGTTTCATTAGCGCTGTTCACAGTTACACGCGTAGCTAGGCTGTGGGTTTCGCCTTTGCTGCGTGGATTGTAGTTACTCCTCTGAGCTTCAACTCCTCTTTCAGAAGTTTATGAGTGAAGGATGGTGCTTTGATGCAGCTCTGAGGGAAGTGTGTGTTCCTCGGCTTTCAGGACCCTTGCTGTATGAAGGCATTAGGATCCTTGGGCACCCTGACTGGACTGGGGAACACTGCTGGCAAATCCTGCACAGCCCAGACAAGGCATCAGCCATTGTCACCAAGGATTGTCTGACTGATCAACAGATGTATTTTGCTTGTTGGCCCTTTGGTTTGGAGACTGAGAAGGCTGAGAAGGAGGTGTGAATTGCTTCACACTAATTACATTAGCAGCAGCCAAACATCACAGCTATTTGCCTTTTGCCTTCAACCCCGGCCCTCCGTGATGGGTGTTTTCCTGCCATGGGGTTCTACCCTGGTAGGTTTGGAAGCATGAGCTAGAAGAGAGACTGAGTATCCACCTCTTCCAAAATTGCAAAGTACAAGCAAGCCCTTAAAAGAGCACTCCAGGGAATTGTGTAGGACTCTTTCGTGGGCATACTCAGTGTAGAGACTCTGTCATTGAGAATCCACTGCTCAGAGACATTCAGCTGTGGAGCTGATGTATGGTGTGTTCGCTGGGAGGAGTCTCTCAAATGCCACTTGCAAGAAAATTGATGTAATAACTGTAGCTCTGAGACAGGTTATAAACTAGTTAGGCACCAGTTTTGTTGTGACCTCGGTCCAGCCACAACAAGCAAACAAGGGCACTGGTGAGCAGCAGATGGAGGAGTGTGTTCACTGTTCAAGATGTGGAGGGAGTTCTACCCCTGGAAAAAGCCTAGAGGACTTTCCTTTATAGTATCTCTGAAGGGCACAGCATTTGCTGTGGTGATTCACTACTTCTGCCAATTTGTAGTTGAAAGGTGGGCCCTTTTCATTGAAATAGATTGATGGTTCTGAAGAAAGCAAATTTAAGTTGGTTTTTAATCTCTTTTTCTTAAGTAAGAGCATTGCTTTTCTCCCAGCTGTGCAGAAAATGAATCTGATTGCTTTCAGTTGTTCCTTTGTGGAATTCACTTATGTTCCCTCACAGTAACCAAAGAAGTGACTGACTTTTTCATTATACTTTTGTTAGTGCAGATTGACATAGAGGATCCCTCTTGATCTTTTATGAAATAGAATCATGTGATTCAGGAGGAGGGAAGAGGAAAAATCTCTTAAGACTTTTCATCATTCTTATGCAATTAAATACTTGCTACTGCTTAGTAAAAACATTTGGAATTTATCACCAAGCTGGGAAATGGTAAAGCTTGAGAAGCTAAAGATGAGTCTGTAGAGCTTTGGAGCTGATCCTGGAAGGTTGTGAGCTCTGAGGGGGGTCTGACCTCAGGAATCCTGGATCCAGGGAGAGTCAGAATGTTGCTTGGGCCTATGATGAGAAGCTACATTCGGGTGATACTTTGTTGTGAGACTTGTTATAGTATCTCTGTTCCGCACTTGGTACTTGAAAACAAAGTAAAACCTAAACTGAAAATTGAGCAATGCTTTGTATTTTTCATTGGAGTGGGTACTTTTGCTATTATTTTTGGTAAGAGGGTGAAGCTTCATTTTCCTTTACAATAATCAAGATGCAATGTCAGAGAAACCAGTACACTAATTTAGCTGTTTCCTTTGGTATTTTTTTGATGCTTGTAATACATACTCAAACTGTGTTCGACTTTTCCCTTCCTGTAAAAAAAAAATCCTTTGTGTGCGTGCATTCACAATGTATAGATGTAAATTTACACACAAAAATATTTTGGTGGACTGATTCTATGTCTGCCTTACATTTGGCACGCACGAGTTTGGATGCTGAAGGTGCTGGGGATGTTTCTTAGGTTTGTTCGCTTTGTGATGCACTCACTGGTTTATAACCAGTGGGGATGAGGAATGGGAAGGTTGCTTTTAACCTCCATGACAGATTGCCAGGGAAACGAGGGCTATAAAGCCATTTATTTGGCTGTCCTCTGGGGAGAGGCAGCCATCCATCCAGCTGAGTCAGCGAGAGCAGTGCGGCACCAGAGCCCTTCCAGCCAGCCAGCCTTTTAGAAAATGTGCTAGCTGCTTCTGGGGATTAATTTGGTTAATCAGATTAGTTTAGCAAGTTGCAAGAAGAGAACTGACCAAGAAGCTGCTCAAGCAGCCCATGTAGAAGAGAAAAAAAAGTATGACAAATGGTATTTTTCATGAAATTGTCACTTAAAATTATAACCATTTAGCAGCAAGTTTCTTCATTCCAGTGCATGTTACTATCTCTGTGTGGCTCAATTTGCAAGACTTCAGACTATATATCAGATTTGAGTCCACTTCTGCTCAGCTCCTCCCATATTGCTTCCTTTCATATTATTTTCTATACTTTAACTATCCCTCAGCAATTACCCCCTTCTCACCTTCTTTAACATGAACTCGAAGAAAATGGAGACTTTCACATATGAATCTTGGAAACACCTGTATTTATATCCTTTATCACTTTTTCCCTGCTTTTGTCAGCGAGGACCCAGGCCAGCTCACATTACAGTCAGCAGGGAGCAGGGCTGGGTGAGAATTTGCAAGCTATGGAGAGTGGCACTCAGAAATGAGCTTATGAGCTCACTGGAAAAGGAATTGCAAAAACTGGATTCTTAGTGGCATCAAAAGCCTGACATTTCTTTTCAGAAGGAAGTGGAGAACAAGGGATCTATACTATTGAGGCACTGCCTCATTTCTCTGTATCTTATCTGAAATCTTGTATATAATTAAAGTGCCACAAAAGTTTAGCTGGAGTAAAAACTATGGACTCTGTTAATATTGAAGGAGTCCTTTGACTTGTACCAATTGAGAATTTGATGTTATATAAAAGACTGTTAATAAGAAAGATGCTTTAAAGCTGGGTATTTTAAATGCATTTTTAAGTGGAAGAAGCCTTTTTTCATTGCTGGTATTTAAATTCTGTAATTGGCTATAAATAGTGGTTAAGAAAATGGAGACATTCATACAGTTATGTTTGCCAATCTTGGTGACTTGAACCTATTTTCAGTAAAAACTCTTTCACTGCATCCTGACTTGCAAAATGAGATCGCAGCATTCTTCATTATACTGGAAAACATTTTCCCACAGTGGGTTTCAGTAGAAATCAATACAGAATACTGTACTTGTTAGAAGTATTTTAACAATGTTCTATTAATATTAAGGAAGCTCCTCTTTTGCCTCAGGATCTTTGAGTTGCTTCACTTTCATTTACTTGTTTTGTGACGTTTTCATTGCTTTCCTTCTGTAGACTAATCGCATGAGCTCACCTGTTTGTGTTTTGAAGAATTAGCCATTAAATAGCAACGACTTAAAATCCTCTTTGATTGATTACATGTAAATGTCTGAATTGCAACAGTAATTCAATGTAGCAGCCATTGCTTATGAGGTGTAAAGTAATTTATCCTCCTAATAAAACATCATTGTATGCTTGCTAAGAGAAAATATTAAGTTCATTCTTATTATATTAGATTTGTTCTTATTACTCTATATTTTTATATCTTGATTCTGCTCAGATTGCTGCTGTAATATGAAAAAATATTCAATCACATCTCGTCAGGAAGATGACTCTGAAATCTTTTGCAGTGGAAAAAAAGGCAAGACAAAGAACTGCCAAACAGAAGTTGTATTCTGTGAATATAAATGGGTTCTGCACCATAATTAGTGATTTTCTAGGCCTGGACTGGAGGCCCTGTATTTTCATGGGAAAATCCGTTTGATGTGTCCCATCCCTAATTTCTGCAGTGCTGAATAACCAGGCTCTAATTCGGTTGTAATGAACCATGTGTTAATGCTACAGCCTTCTGTCCAGCCAGAAGCCAAAACACCATGTCTGACTTTGTAATGAATCTTGCAGTCCTCTTGTTGACTCCGTGGGTAGGCTTTTGTTCCAAAGCTGCCCTCAGATATTGCTAGTTCTCATTGAAACCTCCAGTGCATCCTGCATTTGTGCTTGGCTTTGCTCAATTCGTGAACTTTCCTGGAAAGCAAGAATACTTCAAACCGCTTAGGGAATTTTTTTTGTTTGTTTATTTGCTTCCTTGTTAGTTTTGGAACAGTGGGATTTAAAGCATTGGAACTGACTGGAGCCCTTTATACTTCAGTTATATTTCAGCTGTTTCTCTTTGTTTTGTTTTCTTTTTTCCTTCTAAGCTGTGAGTCACACAGAACTAGCACAGAGCTGAGGGTTTGCTGTGTGTCTCTAGGTAAAGATATTTATTCTTGCAGCCTCTGTTTCTTGGTAGTTCATTAAATAATGAAGACATGAACACTTTTTTCTTTGTTCTGATTAGTAAGTTTTGCATGTGGGTTGAGTTTTGGGGTTTTTTCCTCAGCTTACTGTCTGCTTCAAAGTTGCTTGGTTTTTATTTCATTTTGGCCCTAATTGGAATCTTAGAAGGAGAACACACGGTTTGGCGTGAGTACAGTCAGACCCAGGAATATACTGACTGACTTCAGGGACTGTTTGGTGTTGAGGATGACTTATTCATATCCTAATCAAATGCAAGGGCCTAAATAAATGGAATTCTTCCTTCCCTGCACGAAAAACATGAGACCAACTCTGTTGTATTCTGCAGTGAGCCCTACAGTGAGCAGAGCAATGTCCTTCAAGCACCTTCCTGCAGTCACCAGGTCTGTGTTGGAGTGGTGGCTGCATTGTGGTCCAACTGAGCTGCCCATGCTTGTGGCTGGGAAGGAGGGACCTTGCATGTGTCTACATGCAAAGCTTTGGAAATGCACTTTGTAGGTTACAAACTGATGCAAAGACAATTATCGGTTGGGCAGAAGTGTTACTGGTGGCTCCCACGGGATGTAGATAAAGAATATGCAAGTGTAAACTACTGTCCATTGTAAATATGGGGCAATGAGGTAGGTTTCTCCCGAGTTTTGTTGATTTTCAGGCATGTGTATGGCACGGCAAGTTTCCATATAGAGAGTCTAACCCAATTCAAGTGAGCACTTGTATTCTTTGTCCGCACAGCTTCTCCACATTAGCATAGTTGTTACTCCTCAGAGTATGTGTTCATTCATTGCATCGCAGTGTGGCAGTCAAAGAATTAATTACTCTGAGAAGGGACAGGCCTCTTCTAAAGAGTTTCACAACTTCAGCTTTTAATGGATCTCTGTCCCCTGCTGAGGCTGCACCGCAGCTTGTCAAAGCATTCGCGGCGGCTCCACGGGTCAGTGGTTCCCAATGCGGAGACAGTGTTAGAGGAACCGTGACACTGGTTCCTAAGGCTGATTTACTTGGAGTTGGGAGGGAGCGAGGGAACGGGGAGAAGGGAAATTGTAAGCCCTTGAGTCATTGTTCGCAGGAAACAGATTTTGAAATTCTCATTAAAAAAACCCCAACCAAACAAGTAGTACTTTATTTAAGCACATGCAACTTGCACTCTCAAGAGCTCACCTCAGTGGTTGCTTCCCAAGCCTAAATGGCCTGGCTGCGGTGCTGCTGGATGTTTGTTTCATTATCTAATGTCACTTATTGATTTTCATTAAAAACATGTCAGCATTGATTTTTCTAAAGCACCCTCGGAAATGCATTCTGACCCTTTTTTATGTTGAATCCACTGCGGAGTCTCCCACTGAATTGGTCTAAAGCAGGATTATTTTCTGACTAAGAAATGTTGATTAAATATTTTGATGTATGAGTGGTTAAGACTGCTTTAAGAACAAAGCATGCCACGGGGAAATGAAGTGAGACAAGGGAGAAGCTGAAAGGGAGGATGCTATAAACCAGGCACTTTGTCCATTCATGCATTGTTATTTAAAGTTTGTGATGGAAATAAGCTGAAGGTCTGGTCCTGTGTATGAGCATCAGTTCACACACCAGATTGTATTGACATGATGCTGATAGAAGAAAGGAGATATTATTTTTAAATGTAGTTAAATCTGAGTAAGGAAAAGTATTGTTTCTTCCCTTACCTCATTACCATGAGTTTTGAGGCAGCCTGGCATATTTGTTCCTCGAGGTTGAAAATGCTGACAGTCACAGAACTTAAATGGATCAGCTGGTTTTGTCATATGCCTGTGTTATTTCCCTGCTCTCCTCCTCTGGCTCGTTATGCTTGTTTCTCACATATGAAAAATCAGTTACTAGACACGTATGGGGATGTGCAGTGACACGTGAATGATGTTCTGGGGTCCTTTAGAGTAACTCCAGCACAGCTGCAGGACACTGAGCTCACTGCTCCAAGACTTGAGCTTATATTCCTGCACTAGTTAAGACTTGGGTTTCACAGAATTGACACACAGCTGAAGTTCAGTGACTGCAAAGTTCTGGTACTGGTGAATTGACTGTTGAATTTAAAGCAGTGGCCTGGTTTGGGTAGCAGTGGATCCCAGAAGTCTAAATTCGTGTCTGAAAACCGGAGAAGCCTTTCAAAGTCAGCTTTGTGTGCTTCTCTTTTTGAAGACAAACTAGCTGGTTCCCAATAATTTTGAATTGCTCCCTCTACCCCATAGTCTGGACATCGAATAAATCATCCCTTACTCGATTTTCCTCTATATTTTTGCATTTCTGAGACAGAAAGTGTGATTGTAGATTTCTATACAGCAGATTTGAGTTTCTCAGAGCAACAACACTCTACATTCATTAGGTAATTAACAGCCTTGTTTGTCTGGCTTGGACATCAAGATTTACAAGGATAAATTAGTTTGTTTTTGGGGAAAAATGAATTTGAGGTGTACACTTACTATTGCATCTTTTACATTTTTGTACTGCAAATGATTTGCAAGAGAATGTGTTACTTGAATAGTAATGCCATCACCAAACCTGGTAAGGTGGAAGGGAGTGTGTTCACAGCTGATGGGAACAACTCTTTGTTTTGCTGAGGTACAACCCTGGCTCTGCTTGCTTAGCAAAGTGTTTCAAGTTAAGTGGTACACTTTTGGGAAGAAAAAAGTCTCATTGATAGAATATACTCTCGAGAAACTCAGTATGGATGAACAAGTCGGTGCATGGAAGAATTCAACTCTGAGATTTTTGACCTGGCCTAATGTTCCTTCTTTTTAGGAGGAGAGTATGGGGGGAAAGTACAATTAGAATCTCTGGGTGTGGGTATTTTTGTGCTGCTTAAAAAATAACGCTGACCAGGTGTGACTTCTGTCATCTGCTTTACAAAGCTGGAGAGAATAAAGCTCAGGACTTTGCTGCTGGGGGTGAGTGTGACAGGAGGTTGTGCCACAGTGTCTGTTGCAGTGGTTCTTGACCTTTTGATCAGATACACATCCCCCAAGGGGGAAATCTTTGAGTGCCTCTCCATGTGCACCTCAGTGGATGCCTCTAAACCCTCCCTGCACTGAGACGATGTTTACCTCCTCTTTCCTCAATGCGTGTTCTTAATCCTTCTGCCTTTTCTTCATCCCTCTTTTAATCTGCACCGTTGTACTTTCAAGTGCTATTAATGCTCACAGTTCTGCAGCACAGTTGATTTTTGGGATAGATGCTCTTCCAAATACTCTCTGTATTCCTTCCCTAAGGGTTTGAGAATGCATTTGTCTGAGTGGGACCAGCTGGTACACACAGCACTGCTCAACCCTCACTGCCCTCCTCCACCTGTGGCAGGTAAGGAGCTCTCTAAAGGCAGGCAGGCTGGGGCAGCTCCGTGCTGTAAAGTACCAGCTGGCTCTACAAAAACACCAACTTCTTGTCTCTCCGTGGCACAGCCTTCATGTAAATGAAGCTATTGTTGCACAAAGATATAGGAGCAGATGAGTGGTCCATCAAACACAGTGCCCAAGCTCCAGAGGTGGCCCATTGCAGAGGTCTCCAAGGAATGCAGAAGAAACCCCCTAACGTGCCTGGCCAATTGTGCAACTCTATCCCAGCGGCTGGAGGGAGGGGACTGGGTTTCTTCCTGACCCCCACCTGTCAGTCAGCTTAGCCCTAAAGGCTAAGCTGATCTTTTGAAGTCAAGGCTTAAAATTGTTGAGGCTGGAGGGCATTTCTAATAGGTTACTGGTTTAGGGAGGAAAAGCAACAGCTCTGTGTATGGTATCAGCTTTGCTTTGATCACACACTGTAGTGTTGGGCACGCACACACGTGAATTTAACAGCTATTACTTAATGCTTACCTACACTGTATTGCTAGATCAGAACCAGAGGATGTCTAGTCCAGTCCTCTCCTTGAGCTTCTGGAGCTGCTGACTAATGAAGCAGTTCATTTCCCTGATAAAACAGTGAAGGAGCAACGCATGAACTCTGACTTGTGGGATGTGTTTGTGTGTGTGAATGTAAAATGTTGGGATGCTGCCCCAATTTGGAGATTTCAATGCTACTGAAACACAAAAAAATTAAAAAAAAAAAAAAAAGGCAGGCACTGGTACAAACCTATCTGGAGTAATGCACTGAAAATACAACTTCTGAAGGGGAAACAGCTTCTTCACCCCTCAAACAGCCATACCATAAATTTTCTCCCCCTTTTGGTTTTAGTACTGTTGTAAAAAGCCCAGGCCTGCTTTAAAAACCTGAAACTTTCTCTTACAATGGCTGGGGCTGAGCTTTGTGGCACTGCCACAACTCATTGTCTGTGGAAGAACCCTTGCTGGGAAGGCTGTGATTTATATCAGCCTGCCTGTCATGGGGTGAAAGGAATGCCCGGTTTTTCATTTTGATCAAATGTTAGGTTTGAAAACCACCCACTGCTGTAAACTCAGTTGGAGTGGAGAGATGAGATGGAGCACATTGCATGCTTTGTTGCTGAGATAGTGTTTTAAGGCTGGCTGAGTCTGTTTCCCATTGCTGAGTGCAGGCAGGAAAGATGGGGATTTAAAGAAGGGAAAACTAAACTGAGTACTTTTTTTTTCCCTTCTTCTGTTTTCAGTGAGATAGAAAATGAGGTGAGGGCAGTTCAGAAATACATACTGTCTTCAGTACAGAGACTAAAGAAGGCAAAATCTTTGGTGTAATTCATTTGGAGCCTGAGTAGATGAACTTGTAAAGAAAAAGTGTGTGGAATTTACAGGGGTAGAATTTTCCCAAAGAGAAATTCAGAGATCATCACCTAGTGATGGAAAAGTGATGGACCTGCCTTTATGCCTTAAAGCGGGAGAGGAAGACACCAAAATAATTTTGTTCTGTAATTAGATTTATCTTTTCATCAGATTTCTTCAGTTTCTCCCATCCTCTCTCTCTTTTTTTTACCCCCTTCTGTTTAGCATCTGAAACATGGACTTTCCTTTCTGAAAGTTTGGATGCTGATACAGTTCTAAAATCATGATCCTCTTTCTGTTTAAAATCCACAATAGTTTCTGGGGCTTTGTGTCCTCTTGACTCAGTTGGCAACAGCACAGAGGACTTTTCCTGGTTTTGAGTTTCATCACAAATTTCCAGCTTGGACTGCCCTTAAGGTATAAAAGCATCTGATCTGAGTTCATGGCTTTGAATTTAAGTGACATTCAGTTTCTGGTCTTTTTTAGGTTAATTCTCATTTTGGCTGAGTTTCGTGATGTAGAATAACACTTTTAATATGGCTTATGTTTACTTTGTCTTAAAATGAGTATTGAAAAATTGGAATCTGAGACTTCAAATTACAGAATTGGGAGCAGTCCTTCCTAAGATTGTATTAAATAAAAGCTGTAAGAAGTTCCCATGGGCTCATGTGTTAAGAACATGGGGAATTCTGTGCTGTTAAGTGTCTATAGACTCGTGATCACAATCTTTGGATAATCTATGTGATGCCAGTGGGCAATTTTTATGATTCAGGGTTGACTTCTGTGAGTAAGAAAAACATTGTATCTTACCTACCTCTGCTGCTATTACATTTGTAAATGCAAAATTAGAAGATGTAGATAATTTCCCCGTTCTGCCACCCCGGGCTGTATAACCTTGGGCAAATCATGTCTTTGTTCACCTGATACAAGAAGCGATAACGGTCTCATGGGGCTGCTTTGAAACTAAGCACGTTCAAGATTAAAATATTGTGGTGGCAGTAGTGAAAAAATACCCAGTGTGCCTCAACGAGTGCATTTGATCAGTCCTTCAGGTCAGAGGAGATTTAAAGGCCATCTGTGGTATGACTCCATTGACTTATATAAACCAGGATCAAATGTGATTCATGTATTTGTGTGGTCTGACCCCTTTGAATTCTCTGGTCAAGTTATGTTAGAAGGGAGAGAAGCACTGAGGTTTGCTATCAATTTTTATGTGTCTGTCTTTACATAAAACAAAACCCTGTCAACAGCTGATCAGAAGACTTTTGTTTTGCAGTTTTTTATCACAGTTTCAGGGACATAAGTAGCAAGCTGAGATGTGCCTTTGAAATCACAATATAAAAGACCTCTGAGTGTTTTCAGGGCAGTTAATGTGGGTGTTATAAAGTAAATGATTCCCACCCCCCATGAAATAATTTAATGGCAGAGCTGCTGAACTAGAACTCCAGTTACTATTTTATGAATACAGTTTAAAAACCTTGGTTTCCCATCTCTTTCTTTTAAAGCATAGATTCCACCTTTGTTGGTTTTGTATTTCCAGGCATAAGGAGGGGAGTTACTCCGTGGCCACATAATTCCTGTCCCAGCTGGGAATAACCAAAAGGGCTGACTGATGACAGAACCTAACAGTGCTCTGCAAAGGTGGTTTGCAAATGTAGGAAGAAATCCAAGATCTGTTTCATCAGGGTATCAAAGGCTGAGTTTCTGAACATCATGCTTGTACTAATTCCCACCTGGAATATGTTAACTGCAGGCATTATTGTTAGAAATGGCAAACATCAGGTAACATTACACTGTGGAGCTGGAAGTGATTCTCAGACTCCTCTTACAGCTCTCATTCTTGAAATCTACATCCTGTATTGTTCTTCATAAAGTTCAGGTCTGAATTTCTTGCTTTTTGGTGTTAACTTTGTGCTTGTTCTGTTTCACCTATGATTTAGTAGTGGGTAGAATAGTAAATGCCAGTGTTTTGGAATGTCTTTGTCAGAGATGTGGTTTTAGGATAACATCTGGTTCTTCTGTTCCTTTGATGCTGTGTCTGTACCTGGGGTGTCAGAGCAGGGCTGAGCTTTGACAGGTGTGCACAGTGTCTGTCTGAAACCATTGCAGATAAGGATTTCAGAGTTTGCATTTAACAGCCATTCAAAAAACACTGCAGGGCTTCCAGCAGTGGGATTTCTTGCCAGGAAGAGCAAAGGCCTTGTAAGTCTGACCTGAAGCTGTTTCTGGGTAGGAATGCTGTTAGAACTGTCTCCCCAGCTTTTGTAATAAAAGTTTGCACGGTGCGTCTTGGTGTACTGTCAGTATGATCCATCCTCATTGATAAAGGGAGATTATAAAATGGAAAATACAGGTGTAAGTTCATTTCCAATACTTATTAAGCACAACGAATTGGAGACTTAACACTTCTGTATTTTATTATGTATTCTTATTTAATTGCTGCATTTCTCTGACATGAATCAGTCATCTTCATGTATGATCATTTGTTTCATTTGTGGGCTTTCTAGAAGAAAGGTGGAACTATTCACAACAAAAACTGAAAAAAGTGCAGAAAACAAACTCTGATGTGATAGAATATTATTACAAACTTCAGAGTGGATTATTGCTTACTACTAATATACTTAAATGTATGTCTGATGTCTTGTTGCTAGATTAAAATGTTAATGATAACTATTGCAGTATAGGTGGGTACTTAGGAGTCAGAGAAGGAAAAATATCTGAACCTATGACTGTTATCTTTGACTAAATAGATAATGAAAAGTTGTTGGGCCCTGGAAGATTGGGGACCTCAGTACTTTGTGGAATGACTTAAGCCACAGTACTCTGATGGAGGGAGATCTTAAAATAGCTGGAGGGGTCAGCTCTGATTTTTCTTGTGAGACTGGAGTTTGTCCAGGAGAGTTTTTATCTCTGATGTTCCCTCCCACACCTAAGTTTTGTGCATTTGTTGCATCCATTTTACTGAGGAGAAAAGGATGGCTCCTGAAAGCTGCCTTAAAACACAGACTCTGAATGGATCAGGGGAAAGGGGGCAATTTTTTTTTAAATTCCCATTTGTCCAAATAATTCGCAGATTAAGGATTGTGGATGAGAAAGAGGGGCTCAAGTCTGGAATGTCTGGCCCCCATGTGGGGTTCATATGGAGCAGCTGAACAAAATGCTTCGTTTCCAAAAGCCACTGCCCAGCTTCCCACTGTTCTCGGGGAGATGATGGAGAAGAAGAAAGACGGAGACTTTGCAGCTGATTAATCATTGGGAAATAGTAATCACTGGTGGTGTGTTTTGGATCATTATTCAAGGACTTTCAGACAGAAATAAACCGAGGAACTACAACAGTAGCTTTCTCTAATTATTTTTCTGTGCTCAGCCCTACTTTGTGTATTGAGCAAACCATTTCTCTTCTTCCAATTTGTAGTCGATGATCTCTGAGGCACAGATTCAAACCATCCTGTGGAATTTATTCCAGAGGCTTCGATGAGACCATATTTATGGCTTTAAAAGAGCCTATTTATTATGGAATTAATTCAGGTCCTAAAATCATAGCTAAGGTTTTACAGCATATTTAAATCTGAAAAATATTTTGAGCTAGACCTTTGCCATGTGTGAATTGGTGCAGCCTCTCCAGAGCAGGAACTGAGCAGATTTACACCCGCTCAAGTTTGGACCCCTTTGATTTTTCTTTTCTCTTGCATGTGTACAATGCACTGAGAAAGAAGACAACCCTCTTTAATCTGGGGAAAATTTAGACACTAATCAAGCACTAAAGAGGCACCATGCCGAGGCTGAGAGCTAAAATCCTAAGGATGAAATCAAGTAATTGCTTTATCTCTTTCTTTTCAGACATCTAGAGAGATGCTTAAAGGCAAAACTAAAAGTAAATGAATGAATCAAGCCAAGTGGATTTAGGAGTGGATGGATGGATGTATTAAACTTCCACTGAAAATAGCAGCAAATAGGTGACATTGTATGCAGCTTACAAAGGCAACAGCAGCATTCAGGCTTCAGTGTGGTTCCCTCTCACTTGGTATATCCAGTAGGCATCCAAAGAAAGGGAAAACGTGCTTAATAAAGGACAGAAAGTTTGGTATGAGCTTTTTTTTTGTTTCTAAGTAGCTTGTAGTGAATAAACTACTATAAATATTTTGTTCAGCAGTTAACTATCTTCATGTCTATAATTCCTCTGAAATTCCAATATCTGCTCAGACCCTGAACAATTGCAACAGTGATGTAGTAATTTTTCTCATGAACATTATTTGAGAGATTCATATTCTCAGAGAGGAGCAAGCCAAAAAATCTAGGGGAGAGAGAGCAGAGAAGAGTTGGGCACTATTGTTAAATGAGCTATTGAGTCTGCAGAACAACACGACCATTTTACAGTTACATTCTGTTGCAGCCACTTTTGCCTACTTTGCTGTAGGTTGGG
Source organism: Sakesphorus luctuosus (assembly GCA_013396695.1). Taxonomy (NCBI): domain Eukaryota; kingdom Metazoa; phylum Chordata; class Aves; order Passeriformes; family Thamnophilidae; genus Sakesphorus; species Sakesphorus luctuosus. The sequence goes on from VWZD01009203.1 coordinate 1,271,973, forward strand.
ATCTGTTTATTGGTACTGGAGGGCTTTTGTTTTTCTCCTTAGCTTTCTCTCATGTAGATGGTTTTATGTTTCTCATCTAGATCAGGAAAGAAAAAATGCAAGTTTTCTACCAGACTTGGGTAACTAAGCTGTTTCCAAGAAAAAAGTTTCAGACTCGGATGTCAGGTCTGGGCAAAGAACTTACAGTATTTTGAAGCTCACTTTGTCTAAACCAGTAACAGTGATACAGCAAACATAAGTAAGGCTAGTAACAGAAAGGTTAAAAAAATCATCAGATTATTCATAGCAAGGAGGCTCCTTGCATGGCAGTTGCTTGTTCAGTGTTAGGGAAAACAACTGACATCAACTTTCAGCTGCAAAATAGGGAGTTGACACTAGAGATTGAATTTTGCTTAAACTCCAGAGGCTGTATTTTCGTAAGAGCTCCGCCTGCAAGCAAACATGGAAAGAAATGCCCAGATTTCTAGAGCCTTGTAGGTTGAGTTTCAGAATTGCTGCCTTTGGGTGCTGGCTGCTACCAGACTCCAAGTGCAGTTATGCAAGTTAAGCCTGCAAGATTGCACCCTAGATGTGTTGTAGTTTTAATTTTGGCCCCTGAGAAGGGCAATTAACTCATGCAGACCTAATGACAGCTCATCTGCACTTTAATTAGCCAAGGATGTGATCATCTTTAGTACAGGAGCCATGGTAAAATGCCACTCACATTTCACTGTAAGTGTTCTGTGTCAAAGACACCATCACCCAGGACTGAACTGCTGCTATTAAATTTCATAAACAATCATTTGAAATAAAGAGTTGTCACTGGAGTAGACTTAAGCAGCATTTTAATATAGTATCAAAGGCACTGCTGCACAGTGAACAGAATTACAAGATTCCCCTCCAGACACGAAGGAAAGGTCATCAGGTCTTGGTCATATTCACCTGAGTGGACAGGTATGACTTGTGAATGATTTATCTCTTCCTTCTGGAAGTTACAGATGTTGTTTGTGAGGTCATGAGACAACCAGACCTCTCCTGGCATCTGCTCTGGAAACATGCACCAAGGATGTGTGTCAGTCCTGGCTGGTTGTAGGAGTGCCAGTTGTAGGAGCTGTTTGTCGTTGACTGCACTCTCAACAATAAAGAATTGCAGCAGCAGAACAGTAATAAATGCAAAACAATGAAAATTATGGCCAAACTGAAAGAATATTTACTTTTTGTTTTTCATATCCACTTTTGAAAGTGTATGATTTAAGGGCACCATTAAATCTCTGGTTTGACTGGATGGTCTGAGTGCTGCAAACACTTGCTAACTGATTTCAGAGAATGGAACAGCGTTCAGCTTTTCCCTGGTGTAACCGTGTTCCTGCTGTAAACCTTCCCTGCCCAGGGACCAGCAGCCAGCCAGCTGAGGAGGAGTCTGTGCAGATGCTGCTGCTTATTTTGGGAATTGAGAACTGGAGGGCTTTGAAGAAGGGTGGGAACTTCAAGTTGGTTTGTGAGGAAATGAAATGATTCCTGGTCAGTGCAGAGCAGAGGGCAGAATGCAAGGCCTGGGAGCAGCAGTTGTAGGTCAGACTTTCCAGTCCCTTAATCATCTCAGTGGCCCTTTGCTGGTCTTGTTGCATTGGGTCTGTGTCTGTCTGCCACTGGAGTTGGTGTGCAGCTGTGCTCTCACTGGTGCTGAGGATCTCCCCTCCCTCAGCCTGCAGGCAACACTTTGGCAAGATCAAGGAGAAAAATCACTTTAATCCTTGTGCCCTGACTGTCACCCCCAGATCCGCGTGTTCATTGATGTGTCTCGTGTCTCCATCACCAGCAGGGCCCGTGGGAAAGAGCAGCACAGGGTGATAGTCTGAGGGCCAAAGGAGCATTGGCAGTTCTTCACAGCAACCCTTGAAAGCGGCGAATTTCCCTGGACAGCAGATCGGGTTGGCAAATGCAGAAATTGAAAGTTATGACCCTCCCAAAGACGAGATACGTAATTGTACCTCCTAAACCACATCACAGTGAATCATGTAATCAGGGAAGGGAAATGGTAGCATTTAACCTGTGCCTACTCAGTGTGGGCTGAATTGCAGACAATCACAGTTTGTGCCCACTGGCGTCATTATTCTCTGCAGAAAGGGATAAATGGTTTCTAATAGTTAATAGATATTCAGTTCATTGGGTATATAATAGTCATTCTCAACAAAATGAGTACATATTTTTTAACTACTCAGTCACTTTTAGAATTACTAAACAGACTTTTCTAGTTCTCCAATCAATTCAGTGAGAATAGTTCTTTTTGACTGCAGTAAGACTAGATCAGTCTAAAATACAGTGATTTGGTACCTTGGAGCAAGCTGATGGATTCTCGGAGGAGCTGCCAACGCCATCTAGAGTTGAGGCTGCCTGGGATTTCTTACTGTTGGGCCTATTTTCTGTTGTCTAAATAGGTCATGATTGGAAATGGATTTTTTTTTATACCAGTTGTCTGTCTTTGGCTAAACCTCGTGTTTTGAAAAGGGAACACTCCTCAGTTTGAAGAAGAAATTAGAGGAAAACTGTTTAATCTGATAATAATTTATTAATATCCTTTCATTGAAACTCTTCAAAGCCTTCATGCTTTGAAGAGGAAGGACTGTAAAAGTGGTGGGAAGGTTTATTTTCATGCCATTTCAGACAATGAACACAAGTACTGTGGAGGTCCTGGGTAGTCACATAATCTAGAAATACACAAATTAAGACTGCATGTAGATCAAATTCCTGCACTTCCTATTTCATCAGTCTTGTCTTTTCCTTCCTTATAAAAACTATGCCAAAAGAATGGTTTTCTAGAGCATGTCTCTAGGTTCCTAAATCATGTTAAGAATGATTGTATTAAAAAAAAGAGGAGGGGAAACACATTGTGAATGCTGAATGTAAATATAGTTGTCTGTTTGACTCCTAAAAATCTGTAGAGAAACATTTTTCTGTTTAAATCTGATGTAATACAAACAACCAAACAGAAGCAGTAAGATGAATGTTGTGTAGTGCTCTTTTCTTTCTAATAGTTTTTTCATCCTTAAGTTCAAAGGTATTTCTTTCTACCCTCAAGATATTTTTCTTCTCCAGATCTCCTGACTGAAGCAACATCACTGACTTTTCTGGGACTGCTTAATACTTTCAAGGCAAACACTTTGCCATTAAAAACATTATTAAAAAATTATTAATAATGGGAGGGAGCTTATCAGCACAAGCAGTGAATACACTGGGACAATCTGCACCTGCTGCTGCACTTCAGAGACTTTGCTTCATTTCCACTAACACTAAAGTGTTAACCACTGCAATTACCACTGAACCTTCAGATTTCTAACAAGTAGAAAAGGAAGAAGAGCAGCTCTCTGGGTAGCCAGGGAATTTAACACCAGAACAGCCTTCTGTTTCACTGGCACGTTAATGTGCACTGATTACATACCCAGAAGACAGAATTTAGCTAAGATTCTGCTGGGGGCAAGAACTAAAGCAGCAATAATCTCAACTGTCTTTAAAGGAAGAAATAGGGAAAATCTGTAAATAGTTGGGGAGGGATTTAGATTTTAAATCTGGCTGTAAGCTTCCATGTGGTTTAGGACTGCCCAGAGATTTTCTTGTGATACATGTAAAGTAGATGAAGTTCTTCTGATACGTGTGAATATAGATGTCTTTTGCATAACAGAAAATCTGCTCAAAACGTTCTTTTTCTTCTGGTATCTGAAATCTCATGCAATTGCTGTGTCAGTGCTTCCAGCCCCTGCTTCTGATGGGTTTTTGGTCTTGTTTCTACCATGAATTGGGGAAGTTTTCATCTCTTCCTTGGTTTCATCATCTGTAAAACTATGGAAGAGCTACTGACTTCCACTGGGAAGAGAGGTGATGCTGAAGCATAACATCATTGCATTTCTTAAGTATAGCTGATGTATCAGTAAAATGTCAATAACTGAAATTTCAACAGCATGTTTAACAGTACTTGTAAATAAATAAAGGGCATGTTTATTACAGAGTTCTTCCTTTTTGTGCAGGTGCAGACACAGCAATACGGTTACTCCACCGTGGCTGTAGGTAGAGCCTGTACAGATGATGTAAAGAATTAAAGAATTAAACCCCCACAAATAAAGAAAAGTTAGTGTTATCTTTCCTGTACTAAAATAGAGCTGTGCTTTTGCTGTGTTTGTTAGATCTAGAGTTGATTCTGGATGGCAGTCCATACAGGTCCTCTCTCCATCTCGCAGAAGTTGAAAAGCTGCTGATTCAGTTTTAACCTGTTAGAGGACTATGTAGGATTTCAATGTTGATGGCAGTCTAGCAGTTAAATCTTCAATAATTTGTTAGCGTATAGTGGTAGGATTCTACTATCCTTTACACTTCTGCTGCCTAAGTGAGGAAATGGCACCTATTTCTTCTCTGGAAGAAATCCTGTAACAGAGGTAAATAAATCTCACCCATTAGCAGAGTGCCTTATTCAACCTTATGGGCACACTGAAAAAGGAGAGATGCTGCAAGTTCATTCTCTTTGCTCATGGAACTGCATTTCATTTTTCCTGGAGCAATTGTCTTTTTTCTTCTTGAACCCTTTTCCTTTGCTGTTGAGTGCTATGTCTGGTGAGGTCTGACACAGCCAGTAACCCCTCTCAAATCTGCAGTGACAAAACCCTAGAGAAATCTGAACCTACTGTGGAAATGTACTGGTTTGATCTCGATTTTTATCAGCTGTTCTGCTTTGCTCCACCAAGTCTTTTGGGATGCTTTTATAGTAGGTGCAAGAGAGTTCTGGGAGATGGGAATAAGGATTTGTATGTCAAATGTGGGATTTGAGGGGGTTTAGAAAGAAAGATTAAGTGGGTGAGATGTTTAGATCCCATGATTTCCTGCCAGCAGTGCGTGGTTTTCAGTTGGGAAGGCTCTTCTGGAGGACTGAAGGAGCAGGAGTGCTGTGTGTCTGATCTCTTCCTTGCAGTGTGCTGGAAGTGGGGATGGAGCTGTGGCCGGGATGAGCATTATCTCATGTTAGCAGGAAATTGTTATTTGCTGCATGACAATCATATGAAGAGTTTCATCCTGCTTTGCATGAAGAATAAGATCCTGACTGCAAGTAGTTACTGCTTAAATGAGGTTGAAAACAACCAATATCTGGTATTTTAGTGTCTAATCTAGAGATTAGGAGTAAAATCAAGGTGTGCCAGTTTCCATATTGTTTCTCTGACCATTAGACCGTGCTCATCTTTAAAGATTTGTTTCAATTGGCCGCATTTCTAATGAGAAATGCCATTTAAAAAGCCAAAGGAACATTTATCTTCTTTACTTCTTGAGGTGCTTTATTGTGAGGCTTGTTATGGTTCAGTAGAAGCTTTTTGAGTTGGGGATAGTGTTGAGGCTGAAAGGAAATGAATGGAAAATGCAAAACAGAAGGAGATTTAACAGGACAAAGTTGTTCATGTGGTTATTTGCCAGTTCCAGGAATTAAATATGCCCAAGTACCCTCTACTTGACTATATCATGCTATTGATTCCTGCCAACATATAATACTAATGTTCCATCAGTGTGATTTACTTCTGCTGTTGCTGTAGTAACTTTAAAAACACTATCAGAAAATCATTTATTTGCCTTAATAGTGCCACAAATATTTCATAGATCAGCTGCACTTAATGCTTGCTGCTGCTGAAGGAGATGGGGTAATTCAAGTATATAAGCTTGAAGAAAAATGGGGAGAGTTGTTTCTCTTAAAGGAAATGAAGCTAAAACTGTAGGAAATGTTCCTACCCACATCAGATTCAAATACTGGTTTATGTGATAGTTCAGAGCTGATCCTGTAACTGGAGCTATGGAACAGAGATATTTGCCAGTAAGTATTCAGTGGGTCTATTCCTGTCATTCCAAGCACAACGTTATCTGATACAGCATTCACAGGAACCAGGTTTTTTTCTGTGCTCCAGATGGATGGAAATGGCCAAGGAAGATGAGTCATTTATGCTGTGCATGGTTGAGATTGGTAGAAAGTCACAGAAAATATACCTCCAGTTTGTCTCTGAGTGCTGGAAGTTTGCAGAGAGCTCTGACAATTGCCAGTAATCTTTCAGAAATCAGCAGCAAACTTAAGTAGTCAATATGGGCTTATTGAATAAGATTCTTATATTTGTATATAGGTTATTCCTTAGATTTTCAACCATGAAAAAGAACATGGTGTAGGAAATAAATAGATGAATAGAGAAGGAACCTTGGTGTTGCAGGAAGGTTTCTTATTGAGTTACTCAAAGGGCTACTCTGCTGGCTGATGGCCAGGGCAGGACAGATTCTTGGCTGCAGAACCATCTGTCTGTTTGCCATTTCAGTGTCAGAATTGAGTGCAGGGGGAAGGTCTAAGATGGACCGGGGTGACAACGGTAACAGCACAGCTGTGACTCAGCGCCTCGTTGGTCCTGTTTGGCTTTGCAGATAATTTGAATAATGATATTTGGTAGTTTATTCAGAAAAAATCCCAGTGTTTAGACATTTCAAACCGAAAACACCATAAACACTAATGAAAAGTACTGTCAGTGTCTCTGAGACCTTGACATGTAAGATAAGATTGTGAAATGATGATCAGCAAACATTTTGCTTGTTTGCTTCTACTTAAAATTGAATCTTTATGGATTTACATGCACATTTTATCAAGTACCAGTCTTTGATCATTTGATCAGTCTTTTGCTATGTGTTTTGGTTTTTTTTTTTTTCATTAATTTCAAAGCAACTGGGAAAAGAAAAGGCCAGTGTTTTTCTAATTGGCTAACCTAAAGTAAAATTGCTAAATCCATATGTAGGCATCAGATTGTGTTCTTTTACTAATGGGGCTAATTTTGCTGAGAACTGAGGGCCCTTCAGCATCAGAAATCAGGTTGTGATTTTACCTGTGTAGGTATTTGAGACAAAAAAGGCTGGTCCCATTCTTAGCTGTAGGTACCTACCATGAGTTGCATCTGCTTAGTGGTCTTAGGGAAAACATTTAAATGCTGCTGGAATACAGACTATTTTTTAGGAGAAGAACATGTATCTTTATATATTGGAAAAGTTTTTAATTTATCTTGCCTAGATTTTCATATGTCAGTCCCAAGTAGCAAGAAAGTCAGAAGGAGTAAGTTCATGTCTGGAACTGAGTTAGTATCATACCCTTATTTTTAAGAGCAATCAGACTTTCTTTACCTACTGTAAAACATCACTGAGATTGAAATTTCTCAACTCTTTGTAATGAGGCTGGTGTCAAATGTCTGACACATTTTAATGTCTCTTCTCCTACCTTCTGTATTATTGTTGGCATTTCTCATCATGTGGAACTGCATGAATGAATTAAAGCTTCATGAAAATAGGTTTAAATATACATTTTCTCGTTGTTTGAGTCAACGGTAATATGTTGATACATCTTAATAAATGTTGGTTTTATAATTTTAATAATCCCACTTTCCATTGCATGATCAGCCTTTCAAAGACCCCAAACCATTTTTGAGCACTATTTAAGGCCACAAGTATTTCTTGCTACAAAGGAACTCTTGGTTATTTTACTTTAGGCATCTACTTACCTAGAAATGAGTGGCCTGATGTAATTCAGCAGCTCTAGAAGAATTACAGATATGGTGCCTCTGTTGTGGGATTACCTTATTGTGGATAACAAAATTTACATCTGAATTCTGAGTTTTATCATCTCAAATGTAATTACAGTGAAGAGTTGTATGGTTTATTCTTGGCCAGTTGATCTGAAATACTGTTTTTCTTATCACCATTACTTCCACAAAGGGTCACTTAACTTTTGATCTCTGCAGGTTTCTGAACTATAGTTTTGGAAACGGTGATGCATTTTAAAATAGTTAAAATCTGTTTCCAGCTCTTTTGCATTTGAAAGATCTTGTTCCTGTAAGAATGCTTTGTATTAGTTCTCCTCTAGTTATCAGCATGAAAACTTTCAGAGGAACAGAGCTGACAAAAACCTGTTGGAACAGCAGGTCATTTGGCAGCTACAAAGTTGCTGGTGCCCACTGCAGTGCTGGGGGAGCAAGGCACAAACCTGGGTGGAATATATTTACCTGTTCTGCTGTAGATTAAATGGGAACAGATTTTTGGCTCTGAGCATCTGTGCATAAATTCTGTCTGAATAGGAGGCAAGTTATGAAATGAGATCAGCTCTGAAAAATAATTCTAAACACAGCTAATTTTTTTAAAAAAAGGAGTATAAATTACTATGTTGTGAGCAGCCAAAGGAAATTAGGGGGCTGTGTAGACTCTGAGATTTTTCCAGATTTTATATTGATTTGTGTTAAGTCCAGTTTTCTTCAAAGTGTATTTCAAAACAGGTGTGAACTCTGTGCATTAAGAGAAGATATGTACCTTAATCTAAGACAACTGCAGGTACAGACTGCTGTGTAACAGCTTTAGTGTAATCCACATTATCAATATCTCCCTGGCTGACCTGGGGAGACTTTTGTGACCTCTTTTGATCCTTGAGTGTGTTTCCTTCTACATTTTCTGTTGGGGGCACTGGCTGTGCACTGGCATCTGTGCTCAGGTGATATGGAAACAGTTCTCAGGATGGTGCAACTGCCTGGCTGGGCAAAATTTGAACCAGGCGTCTGGAGTAGGGAGATTCTTTTTGTTTTGCCAAGTTTTCTGAGCATAAGGATGACTGGTAAGGGGAGGGGACTGAAGAACCAAAGTAGATACTGATTGTGTAAGGGAAGAACAAAAGACATGACAAATAGTAGCATGTCATCAAGGACAGCATTTAATGTGCAAGAGAATCATCTTCTGTGCTTGATGAGACAGCTCTCACCATGAGAGATGCCCCAGAATGCTTTACCAAGGCATGGTGTGTACATTGCTGGTGGTTTGCAGGCCACTTCAAAGTGAAACTCTGAACCCAGGTCTCTGAATCCATGCAAGCATGTGGATCTAAAATACACACCACTCTTTTGAAATTGGCTGCAAAGGGTTCCCACTGTTCTTTTTACTGCAGGGGGTGTCCATGCAGAGCAACCGATTGCAGGAAACCCAGCTTGCTTTGTTGTGGACGTTGTATGATGTTAGACAAGTTGTTTGTTCTGTCTTCATGATGGTTCCTTGACTACAAAACAAGGAGGATAGCACACCTCTGCCTCACATAAGCTTGGGGGGGATAAGAAATGTAGCAGAGGGAAGGGATGGCTGATTCTGCAGCCATGGCATTTCACAGTGTTTATCCCAAGTCAGGACCAAAGTTCAGAGGCAGAGAATGTGCGAGCAGATCTGCAGAGGGCCTCCACTAGAGCTGGTTCTAATTAGTCATTTTTATGAGCTCCAGAGTCAGACAAAAATGAGGAGCCCTCCCCTTGTGTAGTTTCCTGTTTGCTGGGTGCATGTAAAAGAGATCTGGCCCTGATGTATGTTAATAATGAGCTGATAATGTAAGCCAGCTGAGAGATGTGGAGTTAGTCTGGTTTGCTGCCAAGCGGGAGGTGAAAGTTCAGGAACTGACTCATGTTGCCAAGACCTGGTCCTGTGGAGAAGGTCTGCTCATTAATAGATTGAGTTTCTCATTAGGGCTACACAGCATATGCTTACAGCTTTTGGGTTTCAGGCTGAAACCCAATCCCAGTAAAAGCCTGCTGAACAGAGCGGCAGATTTACTGGTAAATAAAGGATTAAAGGAGCACTTGGCAGGGTTGTTGGACTGGAAACCTGACTGGCCTTTGAAGATTTCTCCATATTGTAGGTCCTCCCTTTAAATTTATACCAAGAAGAGACATGTTCTGTTCTTTACCATGCAGCCCACAGGGCAGGAGTTTTACACAATCTGCTCTGTATCCATCAAGGGTAGAAGATGCTTGTGTCTGTCTTTTGACTCAAATGCATGGTATTGCCTCTAAAGTAAAACATCACAAAGAGGTTGTTAGCTCTTGGAGGCCATGCCTTTCCATGAAGGACAAGACTGTGCGTTAGTTTTCAGAGTGAGCAGCTCAGCATTTACAGCATATCTAAAACTACTCTTGTTCTCTTCCTTTTTTTGAATGAGAATCTCCAGCAAACAAGCACAACTGCCTGCTTGGGTTACAGCATGTGACGTTTACTACAGCTGGCCATGAATGGAGGTCATACTTGGCTAAACAGCTTTAGCAAACTGAAATGCAGACAAGTTTAAACAGACTTATAAAAGAAAAAAAAGCAACAACATAGCAGTCCAAAAGCCCTACAGCTGACAAGAGTGTTAATACAGTACTTTGGAAATTCAGGGTGGCATTTGCTTTATATTTCTTTATTGAAAGCAAAAATGATTCCCATTAAAGTTTTGGTTGTTGAATGTGCATGATGTAATGAATACCTCTCATACCAGTCAGCCTTAGCTGGCTGCTGTTACCTGGGGAAACACAGAGCCAAAAGGAATTGCAGGATAGGCATTGTAAGCCAGTCAGTATAGTAATAGTTTCCTTCTTCTTTTCATGAATCTGACTCTATTGCTTTGTTAACTAATGAAGGAGACAAAAAGGCAAAAGTGGAGGCAGGCAGTGAATTTTATCTAACCCCTCTTCCAAAAGAAGGGTTTCCTTTGTTCCTGCCTGCCCAGAAGCCACAGGCATCTTTAATCATTACTGAAATCCTGTTGTCTTGATCCAATAGCCGAGCTAGACCACAGGCTTTACTGATGCCAGATGTCTTACATCAGCAAAGCTCCAACAGCGAGAAGGTATCCTGCTTTTTCCTTGCTCAGACATGATATGACCAGTCAGTCTGAGAGTTAGTTCAGGAGTGGGATTTACAGTTTATGCTGGAGAAATGAGCTGTGTTTGTGTGTGTATGCACAGGTACGTATGGCATGGATGCTTGTGCATGCACTAGTACATGTTTCACTGTGATGATGCACACTATGGATTTTACATAATGCATGTAAATGAGAAAGAGCAAAGGAATTTTTCTGACTCCAAAGCCTATATCAAATAGACCAAGCTATGATTGTGGAGTCAACCAGGAACTAAAATTTACCATCAGTAACAGAATTCCTATGGCAGAGAGACTTTTCTGAGAAATACTGCCTGGGAATGAGCAGTTGGGGTCCAGCACGGATCAGTGTGAGATCACATGTGGATATGCATGTTTGTGTGTTACCATAGGAGTGCAAGAGGCCTCCTGGCTGTGTGTGAGCACATTCACCGCTGGTGACAGTGGGGACAGCCACGTGTGGTGCTATTGGGGAGTGAGAGCTGTGCTCAAAGCCAGGGTCTCACAGCCTCTCCAGCTCTGAGTGTGCCTTGGTCTCCCGGCATCTCACTGACAATAGAGCCCTGAATGCTTCTGATTAAATCAGTAGCTTTTATTCAGCTGTAACCCCATCCTCTGCTCCAGGCTCTGTCCCCGGAGCTGATGTGGCTGCAAAGCCAACAGGGTGTGAGTGCACCCGATGCTGCCAAGAGTGAGTGGACAGCACACATTGTATTGAGACATCTTTGGCCAGACATATCAGCCTCTCTGTCCCTTCAGGGGCAGATAAAAACGCTCCTAATGCTTAATAACATAAATTTGGAGGAGAGCTTATGTAAACATATTCAGCGAGCACTCATTAATTTCCCTTAGGAGCCAGGCTGAATGAAGATGAGTTTCAAAGAAAGGGAGAAATTAAATTTATCTTTAAGGACTGCAAATGTCGGAAAAAATTGTAGGAGGCACTCTGTGTTTTTAGCTGTGTGAATTAGGGATCTGTGGCAGGGACGTGGGGGAGGAGGAAGGTTGGGAAGTTATATTAGGAAAGGATAAAAATAGTGCTTGCAACATGTATAGGAGGGCTCTATTGCATTGATTTGCAGGGAGCTCTCTGATTCTTGAGCAGCAGCACTTTAGGAGCACAGCACATTCAACCTCTTAGAAAGACAGTACAAGTCATTTGCTCTGCGCAGTTTTGTGGTGTTCAGCATAACAAACTGGCATCCAGCATCAGCATTTGTCTTTGCCATTGACTTTAAGGACACCTGAGAAGCAACAGTAAGGTAGGATTCTGTTTTCTACCAGCTCTAGACAATACAAATTTACTCCGTGGTACCTTCAGAGATGCACAGGCCATCTTTGCTTCCAGCATTAATGCCCTCCCTGAGTCCTTTTTGAAGAAGCATCAGACTCTTTGCTCTGCTTTGTATGTAAACTGGATCCAGGTTCTTGCAGGGTATCTTCATCCTTGATTTTCAGCTTTCGAATTTAGTCCTTTTGTATAAACTTTGTCTTGAAAAGAAGAACTTGGTCTGGTTGGCTTCTGATCCTAATTCCAAAACTGGAATTGCCAGATGTGTTCTCCCAGATATTTTCCTCAGGCACAGATGGTGTGTGTTGGTTTGACCCTTTCTGGGCAGATTATAGCAAGACATTAAGCAAGCAAAAGACACTTTGAAGAGGGACTTCTAAATCATCTTCACTACCTTAAACAATAAAAACAGAATCAAAACCACGTGCACATCATTCTTCTTCTGCATTTTCTCAGTATGATTTAGCATTGTCAGGTCTGCTTGTGTCCCTCTGGAAGATCCCTTCTTCTGGATCTCATTCTTTCTCTTGTAGTTTTGGCATCCACATTCTCAGTACAACACCACAACCACTGGAGTGCTTTGTTCTTCCTGTCATTTCTTCACTCACTCACTTCTCTGTTGCAGGTAAACTGGGTAGAAGAGATTACAGAATGGCTGAAGTGGAGGGCTGGCGTTTGAGTACCCCCTTCTCTCCTGTTTCTGCCCCTCAGTACCAGTAGCCATCAAACAGACCACCCAGTGGCTGCTACGGAGAGCTGGGATGGTCCCACAAAGCTTTAGAGTCAGGGCAGGATAGTTGAAAGACAGCAGTTTGGGATTTGGGAGCAGCTGCTCACCCCAACATCCACTGGCCTTTGCTCTATTGGCAGCAGCAGCAGCAGCAGCCTGGGCATGTTAAAAACGGCCCTGAGAGGTGCTATGACAACAATAACTCCAGTGCTCCAACCATCCCTTTTAATTAATCCCTGGGAAAGAAGGTGTTTAACCAGCTCGGTTTCCGCTTGGTTTCTGTCCTGCTGCTCTTCTGGAATGATGAGTTCCTTTGTGCTCTGTGACAAAGAATTACTTGGAGGTTAAAGGTGACACCGAGTTCATTTCCCGAATGGGCAAGGCTGTCCCCCACCCCCTCAGCCTCATTTCGCAATTAATCTTCTCATAAATCCTCATTGCATTTTTGAAATGGAGATGATTAGCAGGGTTGTAGCCAGGATATTGGGATCTTCTGGCATGTTTTAAGTCACAGTTTGCATGCAGGCAACTATTTAATACATGCAAGTATTAAAAATGTGTGTGCATTACAGCTGTTAATGTTACAAATTCCTCCATGGAGGAGGAGGAGGAGGATAATGTGAAGGATGAGTGTCTCCTTTCACTCTTAAATTAAATTTTCTTATAAGTAGTAAACCTTTTTCTTCCCCAGGAAGCAATGAGAAAACATCTTTGGGGCTGGGACATTGCTGGTATAGCACGTAATAATTTTTCTGTCTTTTATGGAATCTTATTGATTTATACCAGTGGTGAAACTTTTTTAAGGGTGAAATTCTGAAACGGTTCAAGTTAACCCAAGTCAATACTTCCATGGTCTTTTTCTCCACAATCTAGATGTTTTACACCAAATTTGCATAGATTCCTGGAGGTGCCACGTATCAGAGATTGAAGAACTTAGTTACCAGTCAGGAAAGTTGACAGACTGGAGTTTAATCTTGGAAGCATTTGCTGCCTTGTGCTGCCAAGGTTCATACATCACCATAAGACTCTCTTATCCTATTACCTTCTGAGACTGTCTCACTGTGATGCTTTCACCTGATCCACATGCAGTGTGATCCACCGTCTCCTGCTCCGTGTGCCTCGTGCAGCAGAGAATTCCTCTTTGGAATTCTCTGTGATTCTGCTGGGTTCTGTCCCCCCAGCACAATTGCCATGTGCTGTGACACTGCCTCAGACAGTCCTCAGCATCCTTTCTGTGGGTCTCAAGCAGATGTTACATCCAAGTCTGCAACTCTTTTCACAGGTCTGGAATTCCTGTTGCTGCAGGGTGTTCCCATTGGCTGGAATGGGATTACTGGCTATTTACAGGAGCAAGTTTAAATTGCCCAACCTTTAAAAAAATCATGCAGCTTCTGACATGTTTGTTATCATTCTATGTGTAAAGGAGGTTTGGAGATGGAAGGATGGGATTTGTGGTAACAACATCGAATGAGTCTAAAGATCTCTAATTTCCGTGTTTAGTTTTGATAGGAACTCCTGAAAAACTCAATTTAGTTACATTGCCTCAGTTCCCTGTCTGGGAATGATAGATCTGGAAGGGTGTTCTTTCACAGCAGAGACCAGGCACCTGAGAATATGAGCCCTGAGACATGGGTTGCCAGTTATGAACATGTCAGGATGTTTGCTGAAAGTGTATTACAGACCCTAGGGAAAGCCTGGCTCACATCTGATTTTAAGAAATCATTTTTTTTCATTTTCAGCCTTGGAATTACTCACTGCCAGGTTACACCTGGCTCTTTGACTAATATCCTTTGTATTTGTGTAATGCAGAGCACAGTGGAGGCTGCATCTCAGTGTGGGGCTTTTGGAAGTAATGTGATATAAAGTCCTGTTGTTTATATTGCTGGTTGGGTTTAGTTTTAATTAGCACCTATTTACAAGAAAAATTATCCTTCCTTTTCCTATCTGGGTGGTAAGGAGGGAAACATTGTAATTCATTTATTGAGTCCTCTGTGTCCTCTCTCTGCACCTACACAGCTGAAAGCTTCATCCTGCAGGGTTCTGAGCTCTGCTCATGCTGGGCTTTGCACTCCTGGTTCTTGTTGATTTTTGTGGCAGAGAAGAGTGCTGAGCAAATTGCACCCTTCAGGCTCTAGCACCCTAATCTCTTTTTAAACAAGGAGCCTGTGCAAAGCAATTTAATGTCTGAACACAGGAGTGAGTGCCCACCAGCATCTGACAAAGGCTTCAACAGCAGAGGAAAGCACAGTGCTGTTAAAAACTAGAGAAAGAGGCACAGGACAAGGAATTGGTACACTGCCAAAGCCAGAACTATTTGCTTGATGTTTGGTAACTTACCTCTCACATTGTTCCTTTTTTTATGACACTTGAGTAATTAAAAAAAACCCCCAAAACAGCAACAAACCCCTGTGATATCCATGTAACTGATCATTTTGACATTCTGGCCAGGGTTTAAAATTTTGGGGGGGGTTTGGTGAGCCATCTTGTAAGGCTAAGTTCGAATAATAATAAAAATAATAATAATAATAATAATAAATTCCACATAATTGTACTCTCATGTAAATTAGGCCTCTTCAGAAGATGAACAGTGCAGGTTTCTGAAAAGACACTAAGTTAGAAAATCCTGACCATATTGCCTACTTATTCCTTCCCTTTGTGACTTCCACTGGGTTATTTTTGCCTGCTTTAAAGACAAAAAAAAAAAAAAGACAGTGTTTTGCTTAGTCTTTTGTGTGATGAACTCAATGTGTTCTTTAATCACAATTCAATCCAACTGAATGATGGCTTCTCTCATTTCATCACTAGAGAAACTGGGTTGCAGAGGTTTCCTATGGCTACCATATGTTTTTGATGGAGCTGGGAATAAACTCTGGTGTCCTAAATCCTTCTCTTCTCTTCAGCTATCAGACAGGATCAGCTTAAGTGTTATTTGCTTTGGACTTCTAGTGCTGACACAATGAATGAATGCAGAATCCATGGAGTTCACCACAATGAGGCAAAAGGCATTGCAATGAAAGGCCACCATGTGACATTTTACCTGCTGCATGTTGCTCACAGGACACTGACATTTGCAGCTTCTGGCCAGGGGAAGAAAACCTGAATGGTGTCTGTAGAGAAGTTTTCCAAACCTTGTTTCTTAACAAGCACTTTCATTAGCGGAAATTTGAGTTTCAGATACTTATCTTTGGTTCTACGCAGCAAATTCACTTAACTAGGTCAGATGGCCTCAGCAGTGCAGACAGTTGGGAATGTCAGCACCAGGAGGGGCAGTGATTCCGGAAATCTTCACTGACCTTTGCATGTACACTGTTGTTTTACAGACTTTTAAGGTCATCAACCAGTCTGAGAAAACCATTTATAGATTTCAGTCCTGAATGTCAGACAGTCTTTGACTAACACATCTCAATTCTATGAATTGAGGGTGATAAGAGAAGATATGTTGGAGCTTTGCAGACGAGGGCTGGGATGTGCAGAACTGTGACAATGGAAAATTGGAGGCTGTCATTAAAATACTGGAAATTCATTTCTAATGTGAAGTTTCCTGAGAGTTTTCATTGTGTTTCCAAATCAGACTTTAAAGATTCTCCTTTGTGTTTGTGAAAAGGCTGTGCCTCACAGGCAGCTATTTGTGGTTTATACACGTGTCTGTTGTGTTGGTAATCCTGAGGAAAATGGAACAACCTGACAGATGTTGGATAATGCTTTATAATGCAGAGGTCTAATCCTGCGTTCTAATCGATAAATACTAAAACAAGGAGTTTTACATGTGGTTAATGACATTACTGTAGATGGTCTGCATGTCTTTCCAAACATTCTGATTGTCCTTTGAAGTCTGGATAAGTTCTTTGCTTCTGTGCCTTCCACCCTGGCAATGAGCTCTATCATCTAATCACACACTGTATGAAATGCTTTTTTTCCACTTTGAAATCCCATCATTTAGTTTCAGTGACTCTCATTGGATTTGTGTTTTAAAAAACTGCAGAAGTTTCTGGTGTACCTTTGTTCATTTCTTATTTTAGGTGCTTGTCGTGTTCCTGACAGTTCTGAAATGCCAGTGTTTTGTATCTGCTGGAGAAGAATGGGGGAAGTGTTCACTTTCTGTACTAAATCCACAGTTGTCTGTTGAGATTTAGTGAAGATTTGGGCTGTGGTAATACACAAAGGTTAAATTCATTAAGGATATACTCTCAGAATATGAGAGAAGCCTATTTATTAGAATGTTATTGTCGTTTTTCATTTAACAATATATTGAATGCAGTAAGTTAATCTGTCCCATTGAAATAAAACAGGACATTTGTTCCCAGTACCTGATTGTAGTGTCTCTTGACAATCTTTGTGATGTGGTTTAATTAAACTCTGGTCTAGGCTAAATAAGATTTTGGGCTTAAAGTATGTCTGGTTGGTTACCAAGAGTCTGTGCTCCCATATAAGTGATTAGGAATGTACCATCCCATGTCAGTCAACAAAAAAACTGAAGTTATAAACTTATCCTTGGACTTCGACTTTCAATTTAATGAGACCTGGATTCTGAAATGAACTGATAAAGTAATTTTGTTAACAATCATTTAGTTGATGAAATTGCCATCACTGAGTGTTCACAGAATATTTGAGAACAGGCTGCAATTTCCCTCAAATGTTTGCTCTATGGATTTCCTTGCCAGATTTGTTTCCAGAGTTTATTTTTAACTTCACAAATTGGTCATCATAAGCATTTGACACTTGACATTGACTATGTGCAATTAGTCAAAGAGTCCCTCTGTTCCCTCAGAGGATGAGAAAGCAGATCTGATGGGCAAACAGGGGAAACAGAAAATGTGGTTTCTGCAGTTACCCTGTCACATGTTTTTCCAAATGATTTTTTGAATGGTTATAGTACTAAAGTTTTTAAGCAAGAGAGGAAAATGAGGCTGTGATTATCCCTGTACTTCAACAGTATCTTGTGCTGAGAAAAACATGACTTTTAGAAGGGAATCCAGCCTTGGTGTGAAGACATGAACACGGTATTGCTCTCTTTGTTGCAATATTTAACCAACCTCATAGTTAAAAATATGTTCCCTATTCTGAATTTGAGCTTGTTTGGTTTTAGATTCCACTTAGCCTTTCCAACAGCAAAATTCCTTTTTCTACATGTTAACAAAAAGAAACTTGGAGGGGATGAGAGTACAACTGAGGTCATTCTGAGGTCTAAATGAATGTATTTGCTGAGCTTTAGTTCTAAGCAAAATATTGATACAGGAGTTTTGTACACTGTGAAGTCACTAAATGTAGTGCTGGCATGGAAAATTAAAGGAAAATGCACCTGAAAATACAGCATTTGACATTTTGTGGGGAAGGAAATATCTGCCCTGATTTAGGTGCATCTTTCCTACTTTTATTCTTTCCCTATTCCGTATTTCCTGAGCTGGAGTATGTGATTTGTCTGTGTAAGAGCAGGGCAGATTTGTAGTGGAAGATGGAGTCACAGAAGGGAATTCAAGGATAGAGACTTTTGTGAGAGGATGGTTTGACTAATACACTTGTAGTAAGGTCAGTCTCTGGGTGCAGGGGCAGATGAGAATGGTGTCCATGTGAGGAGCAGGGATGATCTTTCTTGCATTTGAATGATTTTAGGTGGCACTGGTGCTATAAACAATATTAGGTGGGGTTTTCTCCTCAAAACTCTAGTGGCATGGAATTGAAACAAAAAATTGAAATAAGTATGGTAACAGCACTCTATTATAGCTACTTTTAGGAATGGAGGAACAAGGTAGTGGGTAAAGCTGTTAAAAAAACGAAGAAGATGATTCTGCCTTAAAAGTCACAGAATTCTTGGTGGAAGCTTCAGCTGTACTGCTGTGCTGGGCTAACAGGAGAACACAGAGGGACATAAATCTGTTTACCACTTTTTCTATGGTTTGTTTCCTGGAAGGAGTAATTGTAAATGTGCCTTTGAGGGCCATTCAAGGTGCAGAGAAAGCTTCTCACATTACTTCTTCTTTGCATAGGCAGATGTCTTCTGCTCCTCAGTGGCTTTCTCTGGCTCGGAGCCTTCTGGCTGAGGGGACAGGCAGATGGTTGCCTTGAAGGCTCCGTGGCTCATCAAACATCAGGCAGTGAAGATACACGGCCATTGGCCAGTAATCTCCCACCCACAATCTAAAGCCTTAATTCCCAGTCCAACAGAAAGTAATTTCAAACCAACCTCATAAAAGAATGGCTTAAAAATATTAAGCTTTTATGACTGTTCCAGTGAATCCAGCACCCAGGGCTCCAGCTCCATGTGAAATACCCCCAAAGAAAATTCCTCTTACAATGGAATCCAAGAAATAATAATACAGATCAGAATGCACTGTTTCACATTCAATGAACTCACTGGGTTGGAGGAATTTGAGCTGGGCTGTCACACTGGAGCCAGTGATGTGCTTAACAGATGCCTGTTTGGGTTCAGATGAAGTGCTGCAGAAGCATATGATGCCAGAAGAAGGATTAAAAAGTCACCAGGCTGTTAGAGAGAAGAAGTAATTACTTGTAAGCCTTCACTTTTGTTCTTGGCTAATACTCGCTTTGTTTGATGGTTCTTAACCTTTTCCAAGCAGGACTTCATCTCGGGCTAAGTTGGAACTCCTGTTTGATGATGTAGAAGGGTAAAACACTTACTGCCTACTTGTAAGTCAGGTCTGCTGGAATCAGAGTTAGTTTTCAGAACAGAGATGGTCTTTCTGTATTTCCTTGCTCACCCTGCCCATATTGATTTCCATTTGAGTTTGTAAAAGCTCTCATGAAATGGGAGTTTCACTTACTTGGCCCCAGTTGGAAGGCCAACAACATCATTAAGGATCAGGACTCTTAGATGTAGCATAGTTTTCTCATGATGTTTACACCTTTTGTGTAGACTGAGGAAGTTCAATTTCCATGATATAAGTTTTATTTGTATAAAATGCTGTCATGGAGACCCAGTCCCATTTTACTGGTACAGTTGTGCCCACACTGGGAGCTGGACTGGCATATGAATATTGAATATTGCTCCTACAGCTGATACTGTCACTGAGACACACCACTTAGGTTAAAACAAGGTATAAATTTGAACCTCTGGAAACATCTTTCAGTGGTTGAGCAGGAAAAAAGTTAAAAATGGAGAAAGCTGTTCCAGAGCCTTTGAAAGCACTGATAGGCATGGTGCTTTATTTTAAATTATTTTTCAGGTAGACAAAGTAAACTTACGCTTAATGATTATTTAAATTAATAACTTGTGATATGAAACTCAAAAAAACCCTTGGCATCTTGTTTAAATAGATTCTCTGATAAATTAAAGAACTTTGAAACTGAGCTGATCAAGCATACAAAAATGTTCTCTGGAAACACTGGTAATTAATTATACCAGGACAGGAAGGTTATTGCATAGAGATGAAGAGAATAGAGCAAATCCCATAAATGATGGCCTGTAGTTGCTGATGCACATGGTTGGGATTCTAAAAATAAAAAGGACAATTTTAACTACCAATTTTATCAGTAAAAGGCTTAAAGTGCTTGAATAAATTGTCTAAAGTACAGCCATCACTATAGAAATAGAGGAATCCATTATATATGGTATGAAAGTGGGTGGAAATCTTTAGACTACAATAAAAAAGTGAAGCCTTTTTTTATTTGCTGTCAGTCTGACCCACATGGGTTTTGCTGTTTGTATTCAGCTTATTAACACAGACTTTGCATGACTTTTTCTTAATTTTGGGCCGAATCCTACATACCTCATTCATGTGATTAACCCAGGATAAATGGAGTGCCTGCAAAAATGAGCCCACTGTCTGTCTGAGGAGAATGTGCTACAGGAAAAGTACTGAGGGAGTGCAGAAAAACAGCTGTTAAGTTTCAAGCATAGATCCTGACCAGCAGCTCTTTGAAATCACAGGACTTGTGTCTGCAGCCTGCTGACTTTATTTCTGGTTTTTGTGGCGCTGTTGAAACCAGAGGTATTCCCTCAGCAGCAGTATCTCTGCTCATGGAAACACTTCAACAAACTGTACTTTTGTGCCTAAGTCAGTCCATGCTTACCTTCACCAAAGTGTTTTTGTCCTTCCCTTAACTAGAGCTTGCTGCCCTCTAATATTACAGGGCTCTTGGCCTCAGATGCATAATAAAGAAATTCTAAAGAGTCATCAAGTCAAATTCAGTGGCCAAACTGACTGCTAAGTAGCTGAATTCTTGTCTAGCAAACCAGGTGTTTTTAAAAGAGTGGTGATATGTGCCATGTAAAAATGTCAAGGATTGCCCTTTGCAGAGGGCTGCAGGAAGGTGACCAAATCCCAGCAGGCTCACCCAGGGCAGGTGAAGGGGTTAGAGAGGAACCTCCTGCATCAATAATTCAAGTTCTTTTTCAGCTCCTGGACCAAAAGGAATATGTAGGTTTTCCTGTTTCCTTGAATGGCCCATGGTCCAAAGTGGATCTTCTTTGCATTCCTTGTTTAAGGGTCCTTTCTCAGCAGAATTCAATGTGTGCCAGGGATTGCAGACTTGCAGGATTGTAACAATGTGCTAAACTGATGTTATAGTTTAAATGTGATTCTATATGACAGAGGGGGGGTTGTGCTGGTAATTCACTACTTCTTTTTCTATTTTTGCCCTTTTATTGATGTGGAGTTTGTTTTGGTTTTTTTTTAATTTTTTATTTTTTGTCCAGTCATGGCTGTTTGCTCATTTCTGAAAACTAATCCTACCATCCAGTAGTAGTGCATGAATTAAACATGAATGAACACATCTTAATTCCTTATTTCAAATTTATGGCTGCTGACCTTTGAGAGCTCTGATTTCCCCCTCCTGCATGTTTGTCTCCTTCCTTTTTCCTTAATTACCTGCCCCCTTCCTTCCAAAGCTCTTCCCTTTCCCTGCACCGAGCAGTGCCAGCGCACTGGCATGTGGCCACTCCACAGGATTGCAGTGGAGGTGTCTGTCAGCAGTAGTCATGGGTGTCATGACACATATTGATTATTTATGTATTACTCGAAAACATTTAATTAAATTTGACTGTATAATTAGCCTGCTAGCAGCCAGACAGGACAGGACAGCGAGTATGGTCCGCAGAAATTCTCAGGCTTGCAGCCCTATGTGAGGAACCTGGGAAGTTAGTGTGTCTGTAGGGGTGTTTTGGAGATCTTCAGGTGTGCCTGAGTCTCAGGATGAATCTGTGCCTTTCTTTAAAGAGCTGAACTTACACAAACCTTAAACCCTGGTTCTGATGGGATTCCCCAAGTACATTGGAATGACAGTCTAGCACTGGATGCATCATCATTCATGTACCTGCTGTACCTTTAGCTAATCCCTTCAGTATGAGTTTGGTCGTGAGCAGTATGACATAATCAACTTGTGTTTCATCTGTTCTCCACTGTTATCTACATTAATTTAGATAATGAATTTTACCTTTCAACATTAAGTGTTCTTAATCTTTTTAAAAGGAAGACAAAAGGGATCTGATATTCAGCTGAAACCTGAAATTAGCCATTACGTACTAATTTCTCTGTGTGTGTATCTTACATATTAGCACTTGTTGAAATCTTTCTAGCCTGTGGTGTGCACCTGCATTTAAGTAACTCAGAAAGCTGGGGTAGTGTTAATATTAATTTATAGGGGTGTAGCTAGACCATAATGCCAGAACCAGTAACAGGAGAGCAAGGTTTTTTGTCAGGGAAAGAGAGTGAAATGGTGTGTGTTTCAGTCCTTAGAAAAGAAGTTTCTGTCTTTACCTGTGGAACGAAAAACTCTCTTTGATCTCCCGGCCAGTGTTCCTGCAGGGATGGTGTTAGCAGTCCTTGGGGGCTGTGGTTCAGTGGCCTGCACTGATGTCCCTTCTGATGTGCCTCATGAACTCTGAACAGAAGGACAGGGGGGAAGTTTCTAAGTGTGTGAAAAGTTCACAAAGGCATGGTCTGACCAGAAAAGAGTGGGGAAGGTGAGCATGTGGGTGTTTTAAAAGACACCTTGTTTACTTACAGAATTGCTTTTGGAAGGCTTTGACTTGGATTTGTGGCCAGTCCTTAAGAGAATCCATGTGTTCAAACTTACACAAGTTTGCTTGAAGTTTTGCTGGGGAGGTGAGACACAACACGGGAGTCACAAGCAGCGTGTTTATTTCTCATCCAGGCGATAGTCAAAGTATTCAGTGAGTATTTTACAGAGTTGCTTTTCATTACCAAAGCACTGCTGGGGTTCAGTCTAGCCATGTGAAAGGGCTGATGAGATAAGCATTGCTTTTGCTATGTGACCTCTCCTCCAGGAGTGTGAGCTGCAAAGACAACCCTTTGTGCATCATCCCTGTGAGAAAACATTTATCACAGAAAAAGTGAGGTAGCTCTAAAGCCTCCATCTTATTTTCTTTTGTGAATGTAATGCAAAAAAGAATTAGCTGCATCTAATATTTCTTGCATGAAATAATGCTTACCCCAACTTACCATGTGGCTCCACTGAAGTTGTGCTAAATGTCCCTTTGAACCTATGAGCAGATTTGATCTAACTTGATCACCTTTTCTTTTATCAGTGACAGAGTGTCGAGGGGTCTTGGACAATAATCAGAGATTTTCTTCATTGCCAACATACCTACCTGTGAGCTATCGGATCTTCAATGCTGAGACATCTTTCTTTCTCAAGGAAGCCAACCAGGACTTTATGAGAAATTCCAGTTTGCAATCCAGGGTGGAGTCATTCTTCCCGTACAAAGCCAAGAGACCACCTGTACTAAACGCCAGCTACGGACCTTTTTCCGTTGAACAGGTCGTGCCCCAGGACCTAATGTTAACTTCCAACTTTTTTGGATCTTCCAACAAGTTTACTTATAACTGGAAACTTCAGGCCTACATCATGAGCAACAAAATTTACCTGAGCAAGCCCAAAGTGCAGGTGCTGTTCTACATCGTGGGCAGGGACTGGGATGACTACAGCCCCATGGAGCGGCTGCCCTGCCTGCGGCTGTTTGCCTTCCGGGAGACGCGGGAAGTGCGCGGCAGCTGCAGGCTCCGAGGGGACCTGGGGCTCTGTGTGGCAGAGCTGCAGCTCCTGCCCAGCTGGTTTAACCCCCCCACGGTTTTCACGGGCCGGAAAAAGCCCCCGGAGCAGTTTGAAGGGAGCCCTGTGGAGCTTTACTATACGATCCAACCGGGAGATGAGAAGGGAGAGTGCACCGCTGAGGATGTAAGGAAGGGAAATGCTATCCGGCCAGGAAAGGATGGCATGGATGAAACCATGTCCCACTTACAGAGGATTGGATCTGTCAGCCTCTACCGAGGCCAGGAGACTTCCCAGCTCACGGAGCTACGGCTGGATAGTAACATTGTTGTGTGGTTGCCCTCAAAGCCCGTCAAACAAGGAGAGGTTGTGAATGTTTATGTGACAATTGCCAACAATTCCACGGTGGATCAGTTCATACTCAGGTATGGTGGGTTGTTTCTGCGTGTTCCTAATGTGGTGGCACACAAAGATGCTGGGGATGTGACAAATCTCAGCTAATTTGAGGTTCACCCACACTGAAGGTTGCTCCATGTCACTGAAATATATTATTTTCCTCTTTGTGTGTCATGAAGAGGATTGAAAGCCTCCATCACTAGGAGGCTTTTAACATGTCCACTGTGCCATTTATCACAGGCCCACAGTGTGCAACAAGGTACAAAACATGGCAATTCACTGCTTTAGTGGGGCCATTTCTGTGCCATGGCAGACACTAAGACATCAGAAAAGTTCTCTGCTTTACAGAGCTTTTAAAATCGAGGTTTTATTGCACAGGCATGGAGTTTAAATGTAGAAAAACTTCAATTACCTGCTTTTCTCTAAGTGCTCTGGCAGAGCTTGCCTCTCCCACACACAGAGGGGTTTTGTTATGAGAGCTCTTTAGGGAGGGGTTTAACTGTCTACCTGCAGTTAAATAGCATTTTTCTTTGCCAACACATCTACCCTTTTAAATAAGGCCCGATGTGTTTGATATTGCTGCTGGCTGTAAGGGACTGTTAGAAGTGAGTGCCATTATTTTGGACAGGAGTGGGAACACAAGAGCTGCCTTACTGGGTCAGATCACTTTCCTTTTATTTTCTTTTTTAGCAGTTTCCCTACCGATCAGATGAAAATCCTTTGAGGATGACAAAGACTGGGAAACTTGTTAATCACTGAAATATTTGATGTATCTTTTTTTTCCCTTGTTACGAGGCTTTAAATTCAGTGGAAATTTCCACGGTGATAAGCAACAATTGCTCTTTAAAGCCTCAGGGAATCAGGGTTTCCCAAAAGATTCTGCACATGAAAGTATTTATTTCTAAGGCTTATATGAATTAGATTAATACATAGTTGACAACTACCGAGGAGAATAGCCTTTAGAACAGGAAGTGTCGCTTGGCAGATAAAAGGCTTTTATTTGAAAAAAGGGGGATTTTAGTCATCCCAGAACCATTCTGGCCTTTGCAGCTTTGGTTAAATTGGCAAGATAATCTCCCAGACACCTGTTTACTGAGTGAAACCTCCGTGATAGAAGTGTTTTCTAACGTTTTTGCTTATCTTTTATTGAAAATCCCTTTTCACAAAGTAGTAGAAACAGAATACTTTTCCACATAACAAGCACAGCTGTGGAGAAAAAAGCAATCCAAAGGTAGTGAACTGGGGGTTTGCAGGGTGGATGGGAGAGGGAACCAACCACCCTTTGAAGGTCTATGTCACACTCTTTATTTTCCTGAACAGTGAGTTGAAGATAAACAAGCTTGTTGAAATGTGGGAATGTATTTCTCTGTTTAGAAAGAGTCTGACTGCCTGGGCGAGGATATCATTTGCATGCTGAGAGGTGCAAAAGGTAGAGATGACAGTGTGGGACATCAGTAGTTGCCTGTGTGACTTGCTGTTATAGACAGGATTGATTTGCTTTGGTTTTGAGAACAGGTGACTGATTTATTTAAAGTGAATAGTCTGACATTTGTTGGTGTATTGGTGGTACTATGTCCTGAAACACTCTTTTGGTGAAAAGATTTGAATTTTTGCATAACAGTACTTAGAACGAGATGCAAGAACACAAGAATAAAGAGAAAAAGCCTTTTTTTTAATGGCTTTTTTTTTTGCTTCCAGTGGGGATGGGAAGGTGGTTGTTGTCTTGAGATGTAGTACAGGGCTGACAGACTTTCTAAAGTCAGCACTGTTCAGTGTGCTTCCTCCTGTCCATGACCAAAGGCAAGAAAAGCAGCAATGTGAGAGATTCCAAAGCAATCTTGGTTTTCAAAACTTTTATCTTGCAGGCACATTAGACCCTTGTACCTACCAAAGCTGTTGATCTGTGCAGTTGCAAAGAATGGAAGCTTTACTCGCAGTGTACAGGAGGACAGTTCCATCTACAAGAAAAGAACTGGTTTTAACTGGTTTCCTGGCACTGCAGTAGGAATAGCCCACTGATCCGACTGCCAAAGGCTGTGTGGGACCATCCCACAAGTCATGAGCTGCGTGGCTTGTTCTGTTGGCTGCAAAGGTTTCTTCCATGGTTTTAGTGGCAGAGGTGAAAGGCTGGCAAAGCCAAGTGAAGCTTCCTTGTTCTGTGGTGGAAATCTCTTGTCTTGAGTGAAGCTTCTAAGGTGTGCAAGAATATGGAATTTGGCCCAGGAATCAATGAAGTGTCTGTGTCTCACAGAAGAAATAGCCAAGTGGATAGAGCAGCCAGGGAGTAGCAGTGCATATGCTGCCTCTGCCTGGGGGCTCTGTTAACCTTCTCCGTGGCCATTTGCCTGGGTAGAGAGAGCTGTGTGCTCTCATCCTCTTGGGTTCCCAGCAGAGCAATCCCTACATCCTATGACATGCATTCACATTTAATCATCCTAAAGAAAAAACACACCACACATTATCCCCGGGCAGAGTGGGTTTGTTTATTTTCTGCTTCTTGTATATTATTCATTGAGGTATTGCAACATGCAGTGCTGAAGCAAACAGCATGTGATCATTGCTTGGGGGGTGGGAAATAATAGCTACAAATCTTCTCTGGCAAAAGGGAAGTAGACTGGTCTAAATGACCTCATAGCCACAAATCATTGCAATTGAAACTGCGTTCTTAAATTGTGTCTTAATTCAGAATCCTGTTACTGTATCTATATATTTATCAGCCCAGGAACACCAGTAAAGTCAAAGAGAATGACTAATATGGCAGGGAGTGTAGGGGATTATGCATGGCAGTGCATTAACGCAGCAGGAGCACTGTGTGGATAAACACAGGTCTTCCTTTCTTGCTACTGTTTAGCACAGGACTGTTGTGAAAGCAGTTCCAACAGCCCTGATAGGTTATAACTCCTGTTCACAGGCCTGTTTCTGTCCTGCTGGGTCCCCTCTGGTAAGTCTTTACAGGTATTCTCTATACGCAACATAGAACTGCAGGCAGTTGGGCAGTCCCATTCCTGAGGGACTTGGATTTCTTCTGATGGAAGGGGTTTCAGGTTTGCCTTATCAACAATAATATGAATGGGAAAATCTTGTTGAAAGAGCTGAAGAAATAGAGAAGGGGGAAGAAAATATTGCCCTGCTTTCCTACCATTGGCAAAGATTTCTGGGACCTCAAAAGAGATGAATTACACTTGCTGCTGACTGCACAGTAAGGAAAATTACTGTTACCTGTAGCAGTTGGTAAACTGTGAATAGAAGCAAAGTAGCATCAGGACAGGACACAAAAGCAAAAAAAGTAGCAATATGTAGAATAAACATCGTTTAGGTCTTCTCTGTCCTTACCAGATCTGTTCCAAATTGTTACCACTGGTTTGAGCAGAGCTACCACGATTGATTGTCACCTCACCAATTGCTGTTACACACACTTCTCTAATCCGGGTCATCATTTTGGGTGTATTGTCTGTAAGGATTAGAAAGCAAAATCCTTAGGGCATGACCCTGTTCTTGAATGCTTTTATGAGCTGCCCTCACACCCAGCAGGCTACAAAAGAGAGAGAGAATCATAACCATACTGAAAATAAGCTATTCTTGTGAGGTTAACTTTCAGAAGGCTACACATAACTGCATGTGATTGTTGAGATGCTTGAAGGTAAGTAGGAGGCTGGGCACTGGGGAGTGGGTGAGCTGAAAGCATTAGGCAGCTTTGAAAAGGTTGTCCTGTGTGTATTGCTGTTTGTTCTGTAGCTCTAAATACTTTTCCAGGTTCTACACCATTAAAGGATCCCGCCATCTATTTTTCATGGCATGACGTGCCACATTTGATCTGGCAGAGGAGGGTACAGCCAGAGCAAAAGGTGTGGGAGTGCTAAGTGGTTTATGTCACTCTGCTGCACAGCAGCTAATCTTTAACTCACTCCAGAAGGTGCTGAACCACCAGATAACCCGATTTACAGGCGGTATTGAGAAGGAAAAGTAAAGAGAAAGGGGATGAAGTTGTTACATCCTGATTAGAGACAAGAGGTGTAACACAGTAGCAATTCTTTTTCCCCTTCAGGCTTCTTATTACAGATTTTGCAGTGCAGCTCCTTGCACCCAAAGGGATGTAGGTTGTAATCAGTGCTACTGAATTACCTTTGTCCAGCAAACAAATCAACCCAGGACAATGGGCAATTAGTAGTAATAATAAATCTCCAGATTGGAAGAAGGATAAAGGATAAATGTGGTGAGGAAAGCTATTAAACCCATGAGCTGAGGCAGCTTTACATATCAGTTCCTAACGAATATTGACAGCAGGGCTGTTTTGGGTGGTGCTGGGAATAGCTGAAGACCTAGAGGAGGATGCACATGAGGACTAACACTACAGAATAGCCATAGGAAAGGTAGTTATGGTCATAACATCTCTGTACAGATTGCTTGTATATGTCAGTGTTTTAAAGACTGGATTTTGGGATCTGGCCATAAATAGCCTTTTTTCAAGGAATTAGTCATGAAAAAGGGGAACCTCCACCACTAACTCAGCCTGTTTTGTGTGGCAGACCTGTTTGAGCCTCCTAGGGAGTAAACCTCTCCAAGGAGCTTGTCACTGCCCTCAGCTGTTCTGCCTGTTGTATGTAAAAGAACGAAAAGTAGTAACATTTTCAAGCAGTTACTGTTTAATTTTAGATAGTGCCATTTTAATCTTACTCTATGATGAAAAAGCTTTTACTACCCTGAAATTTGCCTGTGCTTGATTGTTGGTTTATCAGTTTTTAACTCTGCAGTGTGGTGGCATCATGGCAAACACAAGTGACATTGTAATGACTAAGTGAAGTTGAAGGTAACCAAAACATATGAGGCCAAACCAGAGCAGGTTGGCTTGTTAGTGCTGTCCACACATTTCAGGGAAGAGCCTGGGCCCTGCTCTGTGCACCATTCAGTGCAGCGAGTCTCTGATCCCCATGGGGAATCTGTATTACATAACACTGGTGACAGTAAATCAGAAGTCGTTAACACTGTGGGGATATTACGTTTTTTGCAAGTACTGAGGTATAACAGCACTTTTCAAGTTCTTTGTTACGATTTCTCCTAAGTAAATTCACAGCAATGGTGCTATCAGTTTTTATATTCTGCATCAGTAAGCAATGGGGACAGTGTGCTGGAGCATTCCTGATTGCCATTTACTAGACAATGTGACAGGCTAACACTAAAAGGGAAAATATTTCCCAGTGTAACTTTAAAAAGCATTCATGATGTAAAAAATACTTCCGCAAAGAAGAGAATGTGTTAGTGCTATTTTAAGAGACCAGCATCACACTCCAGTCAGTTTAATTTCATTAGCCCTTAGCAGGCACTTTTCATGGACATTGGTGTCACAGCAGAGGCACCTGGGTCCTCCAGAAAAATGACTCATTCTCAAAGCTGCTGAGCTGGTGAGGATGTCCTTCAAACAGAGACTGAGAAAGGTGCTTCTCACCAGAACAAGTGAAGGAGTGAAGAACTCACTTGAGTCTGTGGTAGCAGCAAGTCAAGTTTGATAAAGTTTTAAAAGGAACTAATTATTAGCTTGAAATTGAAGCTACCTAGAAAAGAGAAAACAGGCACTCTTCCCCTGACTCTTTTTAAATGCTTTAGAAAATGTGGTGCTTGAGAAACCTTCTGAACAATTCTATTGATCTCTCCAAAGAAATGTACTTCCTAGTACTGAGAATAAACTATGGATTTATTGTTAGAACTACCATTCTTTGTTCCATACTTTGGAAATCATTTGCCGGTTGACCAAGACTGAGTCACTGGAGCACAGCTTTGCAACCAGTGAACCAGGAAGAGACTTTAGACCTCGGTAGGATCAGGAGGAAGTTCAATGGTGCTGAAGTCCACAGAATACTCCACACTGAGAATCAATTCCTTTCGAAAACATTATCCTTAGCACCTTGATCAGCTGCCTGTAAAGTGGAATTTCTATCACAAAGAAGTTTTACAAGAATTAACTAAAGTGGTGGTGAATACTTGCAGGAATGTGCTTTGTCTGGTGAAAGCAGGTGTTTCCAAAGTCTGGTTCTGTGGATTCTTTGAGCCAGATCCGGGGATAACCACCTGATTGTACACAACCTAAACTACTACTAGTTTATACAGTAACTTCATGCAACCCAACTATAAAATACACTTGGTCTTCTGCACTTCAGGCTTGTGCATTTGAAAACTTTCCCAATATGTTTACTGGAAAAGTAGAAGAAATTGGTGGGGGTTATTGTCGGGTCCCACAAATGGAAGAGAACAGAATTACTGCTTTGTCAGTCAGCCGGAGTGTTGCTGGCTGGCGATGCTGCTCCACGTGCTGGAGCTGCAGGTTGGGTTCATTTTGGCAAATGCATGTGCATACCTGAGTTTCAGAAACTTCATACAGAGGTATCCTGTTAACATCCCCTCTTGTAAGTAGTTTCCTTTCCCGTTCCCTTTAGTCTCGCCAAACTAGTGAAGTCATTGCTGGCTTCTTTTCCGAAAGCGCTGCCACACGTGTTCCTGATGCAAACTGGTGCCTCTGGCTCTTGTCCTGTCGGAGACGCCGCTCTGGGTGCCCCGTTGGCTCCTGCCAGCTCTGCCTGATCTCTGCAATAGCCCATGCAGGCTGCCTGGAGATGAGATAAGGCACCGCTACTTAATTTGTGTTTAGACTATTAGCCACTTGCGCGATTCAAGTTACAACCGTTAATTAAATGCTTGGGTCCTTGCCTAATTAGGAACAATGGTGGCTCGTTATAAGATCACATCACATAAACCCCAGTCCTCCCAAACCAGCAGTAAGGAGGGAAATTTCATTCTACTGGGAGCAGAGTTTAGTTGAACCAAGATAATGTTTTCTGGCTGTCTGAAAAAGGCTGTGATCTGATGCATTAGGGAGTCTCCTGGGAATCCTCAATGTGATTATCTGACAAGCTGTTGGGTTCCAAGGCCCCTGTAAGCAAGAAAGCGTGTGAGCCTGTAGGTCTGAATGGAAATGAGTATCCCTGAGAAAAATTGCGTGACAAGGCTTTAAAACCTTGGTGCATCTGTTACAGATGTAAAGGCAGTGGTGACTTGCTGGATACATACTGGGAGGGACACCAGGAAGTCATAGCTCCGGGCTTGCAGGGAGGAGGATTTGGGATGGGAGGAGGAATGGGGAGTAATGCAAGAGTAGGTGGCTGGGCTAGGAGACCTGTAAAAGCTGATAGGTTTATCTGTATTGTTTTATTGGTACTTCTGGGGCTCATTATTTAAGTCAGAAACTGTCAGATCGATTGAAGTTTCTCTGTTTTGGCAGACTGCAGCTCCTCACTCATGGCAGCACATATACAAAGAACTTAAATTGTTTATCATGTTCTTACAGCACTTTACTGTTAAAACTTCCACAAAAGCTGCGAGGATGGTGGGAAGTGCTGCTCTGCTCGTAGGAGTTAATTTCTACACAACCTGCACTTTCCTATAAGCTATAGAATTGGACTCCAATTTTTGTTAATCATCTCCTTTGGAACCCCGTTGGGGTGCTCTGTATTTGTTTGAAATCCCCCCACACCCTGTATGTGCTGTCTCTTCAGGGACGTGTGTGCTGCTGTGTGGAGTATTCTCTTGAAAAGAAAGTTGCATTTTCACAGACTTTTAGTGCACAGAAAAAAGGATTAATTCATGGTTTAGATGAGACTGGGTTAAAAGAAAATTGAGCATTTTTTTGTTGTTTGTTTGTCTGGTTCCTGGTGTGTTATAAAATGTCTCTATTAGCAAAGCTGCCGGGGGTTAATTTGCACTAACAGCCTAATCATCTCCAGCAACATCATTTTAGGTTTTCATATTGCTGCTTGGATCAGCAAGACTAGAGAAAAGGAGATTTGAGAAATTGCACATATCTTAGGAAAAGGGAAAAAGGGGGGAAGCACTTTAGACAGAGCCCTCTGCATTCTCAGCTGCCAGGCTGCTTTAAAATATCTCCTTTGCTTTCAAGCTCTGACTCCAACATGTAACCCTTCATTTACGAAGTGCCATGAGACCGAGCACTTTGTACAAGAGAGGCAGACTCATAAAAGGGAATATCTGGGACTTACCAAAATTTAGAGCTTGATTCCTCAGCTTCCCTGATTAGTTGTTAACCAGAACACATAAATAGTTGTGGATCATGAATCTCAACTTGATTTTGCAGATAAAAGAGTGCCCGGCAGACCAGACCATAAAGTCATACTTAGTCTGCCACTCGCCCCATGAGTGCTCAGAAAGGCAGTTCAGCCCTACAGGTGATCACTGTGGCACAGATCTCATTGCTGACCAGCTTAAGGGGATTCCTTATTTGGCACACTGTACATTTGGGGATCCTATTTTGAGGAAACTAAATTTCCCTATGGATTGCATGGCTGCTTACTTAGGGCTCTAAGCTTTACTATAACTTTTAAAAAAATTAGGTGCTGTGATGGTAATTTCTGGAGTCCCTGAGTCACTTGATGTGCCTGGTCTCAGCAGGTTGTACAAATACCACCAGTAGCAACAAAAATATTTTTCTGCTTGAGGTTATGTCTAGCTTAGAAAAAGCCCTGATTACATAGATAGTTCTTCCTATGGAAAAGAAACACCAGCTCACAGTAGGAGGCTGTCACTTAGGAACATACCCAAATTTAGTCCTGTCGAAAGTAATGAGAATATTCACAGGCTTTAGGCTAGTTTTTAATCCTCTGGATTCAAGACATCCATGAGAGGCCACATTAGGAACAGCTTCTGGTTTTCTCTTCCACAGCAGCCTGATTACAGTTTTCCAGTAGAAAGGAATGATCAAACCATTTTTTTTAATTTACTTAGTCTCTGTTGGTTGTATGATGATGATTGTGGACAATGCATACTTACACATCCTGTGACTGGTTTTTGAGACAGAAGATGGTAAAAGGATGGTGTTAAAGTTAGAATTCATTTGTCAGCTCCGTGCTCTATGAAGAGAATAGAGCTGGTTGGAGCAGAGGCTCAGGGCAAACACAGGAAAGAGCAGATGGAGTGTCACACGTCAGCTGTGGTGTCAGGAGGGTCGCACAGCCTTGCAGGTAACATCATGGCAGCATTCAGGGAGGTGACTTGGATCCTTGGCACTGGACTCTGATTTATGGGTGGGTACTGCTGTGCCCCTGATGACATGAGAAAGTGGTGATTCCAGACCTAAGAGGTTCAACTTTGCAGCAGAGTCTCTGCAGGGACATGTCAGCAACCTTGTGGTTTGGATCCTTCAGGGTCTGAGCTGAGGGACAGTGAGCTTCAAAGCAATTCCCTGGTGACTTTCCTGGTGAAGTGTCAGTATCTCAAATCAAGCTGTTCAAAGCCTTAGGAAGGTTATTTCAAGCAACAATCTCGCCTGGACAGAAACGCATGAAGATGATGTGTAATCTCCATTTTCCAGACTCTGGGGTACTGCTTGAGAATTTTTTCTTATCTGTCTGAGACAATGCTACTGTAATTAGCACTGGGCAGAAATATTACCAGGGCTGAGCGGAGATTTTATCAGCTGGCTGGGGATAGTGACAGCTTGTTAATGTTAATATGTTTGGGAAGATCTTTAAAGAAATCCTGAATAGTTGTTCAGAAATTACTGTGCCTCAACCCCCTTTGTGTAACTAAAGTACAGCTGTGCTGTCATCTCTAGCTTGCATTCTTTAATTTTCACAGCATCTCAGGTGATGGGCGCTTTGTCCATTGCTATGGTAACTGCGGCTTTATTTCCTACTCAAAGTAAACATTGACATAAACCCCGCAGTAAGGTGTTCTTTTTATTCATTGTGTGCACCTAATGGATGCCATAGCTGTGCAAATATGTCATGATTGGAGTGGATAGAGAGCAATAAACTGAAAGTCTAGTGCCCTGGTATATAACTGGTTTCACCTTTCAGCACGGGCGTAATTTTATGTCAGCTACTTCAATGTGTTTTTACTCCTACCTATGTTTAATTAGATTTCAGATACTTCAGGGTGGAAACAGTCCCTGACTGTGTGTCAGCGAGTGCTTAAGGGAAATGGGATCTAATAGCAGATGAGGCATGCGAACTTTGTTTTTGCTCTTAAACAGCTCCATTTTGAAGTGGAATTGATCCCATGAACTCTTGGCAGTTGTTCAAAATCCCTCCCAACCTTTTTCTGAACACTAATGATGGGAGTAGCAGTTCTTTGCCTGTGTTACCACTTCTATTTTGTTGCCTTAAAGCCCCCAAATGTCTCATGAAAAGCTGTACAAAAGTGCAGTAGCCTCAGCCCCCTCCATGAGGCTCTGCTCCCCAGTTCCCTTCGGGATTGCTGGTCCTCAGGACCTGTGTGCAGTGATGCAGGTGCAGAATGAAGTGTTACCAGTTCTTCCCTCCCAGGATGGGTGGTGATTTGCTTTGAGTTCTCACACCCCCGTGACACCCAGGGACAGCTGTAAGGTCTGGCTCTTCTTGAAAGGAAAAATGCTTTCTGCAGAATGTCCTTCTGTAAGTGTTTTTGAGGGTTCTCCCTGCTCCCTTTCACAATTATGTGATAAATGTGGCAATTGTTTTTTAGTTTTAGAGTAAAAAATTGGAAAAAAATCTAAAAATGTAATGTTTATCTCCAAGAAAAGGCTTGCATGTTCTGTATAATATCCTGTATGATTTTAGAGTCACTCAGAGGGAACCTCATTAAACATCTTTACAGCCCTCTTAGGTTCATCTCTTTTAACTATTACAGGGCTTTCCCAGGAGGGAATGACTCTGTTCCACCTTGCACTAAAATCAAGCACAATTTAGTCTGACAGACCATTCCCTTGGGAGTGCTGCCATCAGAAATGCTTTGCATGGAGAGGAGTGTTGGCAGGATCGAAGCTGTGAGCCCCAGGTCTGCACAAGGCGTTGATGCACATGGCGGTATGTGTTTGGGCCAGAGTCAGACATGTGCAAGAACTCTTCAAGATTGTGCTTTATGAAATGCTGTTTGGTCCTGCAGGGGGGAACGTGCTGGAGACTGCAGTGAGTGCTGTTGAAATGGGTCAGTGCTTACTCATTTGATATGATCATAGAATCATAGAATCATCACTGTCTATAACTACCTGAAGGGAAGTTCTGGCCAGGCAGGGGTTGGTCTCTTCTCCCAGGCACTCAACAATAGTACAAGGGGGCACGGGCTCAAGCTCTGCCAGGGGAAATTTAAGTTGGATATCAGGAAAAAATTCTTCACAGAGGGAGTCATCAGGCATTGGAATGGGCTGCCCAGAGAGGTGGTGGATTCACCATCCCTGGATATTTTTAAACACAGATTGGATGTGGCACTGAGTGCCATGATCTAGTAAACGGACTGGAATTGGACCAAGGGTTGGACTTGATGATCTCGGAGGTCTTCTCCAACCCAATCGATTCTATGATTCTATGATTCTATGATGATGCTTTCCTGCTTCTGCAGTTATTTTCAATGTGAAAGACTCCTACACTTGGCTATGTTTTAAATACTACTGACCATTCTGGTTTGGGGATGCTACTCCTTTCTTCCATGTTAGTAAAACTAATACCAGAAGATGTCCTTTTTGGGGATACCTTGCCCAGCATTGCACAGGAGGCGTGTTAGGTAAGAGAGGGTTCAGTAAAAAGAGCCACAACTCTCTTGTTCTCATAGTGCTAAATGAGGGTGAGCCATGGCTGGGTCTGGCTGGATGTAAGAGCAGTTCCTGGGAATGGTAAATGGTCAGAACTTCTTGTTCTGGAGAGCTTTGATTGTTCAGAAAAGCAATGATTGTCCTGCTGTGTTGCATAATTATATCCACTTCCACATATCCACTGCTGTTCATTTCTGGTACGTGTTTTTATTTAAGTCCTGGCTATTCAAGGAGGAAATTTGACAGCTTTGTGGCAAAAGCAAGTGAACATCCATGAAACCTTCTCTGCTCAAAAAATGTCTCAAAGGATAAGGAATGTTACTTTGATAATTGCCTAAATGGTGCTTAAGGGGCCTCCTGGCCTACATTGACTCTGTGATTTGCCTTTTCACCAAATACTCAACTGATTTAGAATCAGAAACATGACAGAAGAGAAAGAAAATGCAAGAAGATTGTAGTAATCAAGTCTTTACACACACAAGAGAATTAGTTGTACTGAAATGCACAATTACCAGTCTGAAGTGCACTCAAGTGTTTGTTTAATGGATAACTGGTTTTACCTTTTATTTCTGTCTTCCCTAAATACAAAAAGGAAAGAAAAAACAAGAAACACAAATTGAGTTTTACTCAATCCGAGCATGTTCTTATGATGTGATAAAAATAAAAAAGGCAAGCTATTCTCTGTTTTATATTAGAGCTTCATCATTCAGAGCAGAAGAGAGCCATGTGTGGGAATTCATTCCAGAGAGGTACTTTGGAGAAAAATGGAATCTGGATTGATTTTCTGTTGGGAATTCTTAAAATATGGCCATTTGTGCTTCTTAACATCTTTCTAGCATGTTTCTAAGGCTTAAAGCACTGTTAGAGAAATGTTTCTTGTAAGATTCCAAATGAGTGTTGTTGACATGGTGGGTAAACCTGATTGTGATTAAAAGACCAACTTTTTTTTTTCCCCTTTTCTTCTTTTTTTCTGCTTTAAACATCGTAATTGTGACCTTGTGATTCACAGTTACTCAGTAATACTTGAGTCTGGAAATCCTTACATCCTGAAGGCAGGTTAATGTGGACAGTTGTAACAATTCTGGGCCACATTCTGCGAGTGCAGATCACTCACCTCACTGAAGAGCTTTGTGTAATTCTACTTCCCCAATGGGAAGGAATTTCCGAGTGTTGTGTCTTTGTCCTGTTTTAAAATGCCTTAGAAAGAGGAAATCCAGAATGAAGATGCCCACATAATGTAGGGTAGAAGTGCTCAGCTCAAGTGAGTGGATCAATGATTAGAAGCTTTGGCTTGAAGCTTTTCACCACTTGTTCTCAGCCTGGTGTTACTGAGTTCCTCCACTACAGAATCCTGTTTAATCGTGTCAATACTCTGTTACTGCTGGGCAAGAGACAGCTCCTGCTCCTCCTCCTCCATCATTTTAGTTAAGCTTTTGATTCTGATATGGGTAAATTTATGTAAGTGAATAAGTTGGTTGGGCTGGAATTTGGGATTTACATTGCGAGAACCCAACTGTTTGACTGAGTTTTTCTTGCCCTTTAAGCAGCCTGTTCATTTTTTTGCTTTATCTGCATCTTCCACTCCTTACATTCTCACTGGAGAGAGAAATATGGAGATTGGAGCTGCAATTTCTCTTGTCTGATTGAACACAATGTGAGACTTGCATTTGATATGATAACATTTGGGCTGGGTTATACAGCAGTAATAATATCTTTCCAGCATGTGCTGAGAGGAGACAGAATCTTATCACAGTTCCAGTGTTTGTATATTAAATTTCCGCGTGGTCAGGCTTGAAAATAATAATGGTGAGAATGACTTTGACTTCTCTAAAATAATAGTCTTCTAAGCAAATTATCTCTCATCTGTTATTGTAATGAAGTGAGTGTGTTATGTGTTTATCACATAAAAACATATAAAAGTGTACCCCCCTAGTGCCTTTGGTACTGTGTAATGGTTAAATGAGTAGGGCTTGGAGTAAGAGGCCACCCCCAGAGCCACTGGATGAGACTGCCGTATTTTGTCACTCAGCTGGTCATTCTGTGTCTCACATCCATCACCATAGTGGGACTGTCACACTGAACCTACTGAGTATCCTCCTGAGGGGTTTTGATTCTTCTGTGCAAGTGTCCAAACTTAGGAGACAAAACAGTGGGCTGGGTGTCATTTTTTCTCTCCTATTGTTGCTCAAAATTTAATTGCAAGTCCAGTCCTTGACCTGCCTCAATACAAGGACTGTTTGAGGCCACCACTGACAGCTGCTGAAGTGCCTCCAAGAAAGATCAGTTTGTAACCACTCAGCACCTTTGGGGAGGGGTTGGAGGGGTTCAGGCAGCACCTTTCACATCACTCTGTGGCACCACTGGAGGCAGCACATCTGTGCTAGCCAGGGCGCCTCCAGAAGTGCTGCTTTGGGTTATCTCTGCCACCACCACCACCAGCTGCAAACCAGCAGCTCCTCAGCCTTTGCACTCCAGTGCTGTAGATGTAGGACATGTTCTGGTGCCAGTGGACTTTGGATCTATCAGTGACTGCTGCCCAGCATTGTTAGTTCTGCATACTCAGAGGTTGCTTTTGGCGTTGGGGGAATTTATTTCCCTTTGAGCACAGTCCTGGCAAAGTTTGATTTACACCTTTTTTGAAGTGCATACTTTAGCATACAAAATCCAGTGCATCCTTTTGTGGAGCCAAGTGGACTGTTGTTTTCTTGTTTGATTTGGCTCTTCTTGCTTAATCTGGAGCTGGGCCAAACCCATGAATATTCATGACACTGTTAAACAAGATTTTTATTGAAAACAAAAAATGGATCTGAAGTCTTTCATTTGTCATTCTGAACTCAGCCAGTGAAAGCCCTGTAAACAGGCACATTTATCCGTGAAGTTTTCCTGGGGTTTTCTGGTGTTTTTTTTTTTTTCTTACTGAATGATAATTCATTAGAGACAAAGATTTTATGACTGGCCAGTAAGCATACTGTGAAAATACTTCTGTATACAGTATGAATATAATAGAGATGAAATATATAACTTAAAAGGTGCTATTTATTATGGCTTAAGTATAGAGAGTTGAGCCTCAAGCAGAATGTACAAGCAGAGGACAGGTCTAGCAGAGTTACCAAAAGCTGATGCTCACTTTTTCCAGTAAGAGTGCAAGAAAGAAGAAGGTAAGAGATCACAGATAATTCAGCTGTGAATCCAGTTTTCCTCCCCACTGAGTTATATGGCACTAGGATTATTTTTCCCCCAGTTGCAATGATGGCAGTGCAGCAACTAAAGCCTTGGGTGCAGGACTATAGCAAAGGAGATCCTGCCCGGAGAACTCTGTGCAAGGAGGAATGGCTCTTAAGCCCTGGCTTTGGAAACCAGGGAGGCCCTGATGGTGGGATTGTGGGAAAGTATTGCTGGAACAACAAAGTATTTGCTCTTAAAGGGGACAAAGTATGTAGCACCATCAAAGGAGGACAAGGATTCAAAGGGAAACACATGTCTAAAACACACGGGTCAAGTTTATTTGAAAGGAAAATTTGTTTGCTTTTGATTCTTTATAACATTTCCCATCGAGACTTGCAAATATAGCTGCCACATTTTTGGCAAAGGGGATCCTATCCTAAACCTGAAACACTTAAATACACATACTTACATAAATATGGTCTCTATTAGTTTCAGCTGTGTGACTTCTAATTCTTGCCTTTTGTTGTTAATTTTTTGTTTTCTCCTACTGGATGTATTTTAAGCTTAAAAATTGGTAATTAAAAAAGAAGTTATTATTTTTTTTTAGAAAGAAGAACAAGGTGATGAACAGAAATCTTCCTCAGGGGTTATGGTGTCTGAGCAAAGATCTGTAGGAGAAGGGGCACTGGTGATAGTTTGTACTATAAAAACTTTCTGTGGGGTGCAACAGGACTGAAACCACCTGAGGTTTGTAGCTATTGAAAATCATTATTAAAAATGTTTGGCCATTACAAAAAACATTTGGGTAGCAGTAACTCAGGAATCCTCCCTGGCTGTGCTGTCCAAAAAATATCCTTTAGCAGAGTTGCAATTTGAAGCAGGGGAAGAATGAAGTAAAATCAGGCCTTAATCAGTGACCCATTCTGGTTCCAGAGCCTGCCCTGGACTGGAATAAAACATTTTTTTTCTTTTTTCCTTTTTTTTTTCCCCAAACAGTGATTCCAAACCCCCACCACTCTCTTTGATTCAGTTCACTTTGTTTATTTCTAACTAAACATATGACACACTCCACTCTGACACAGGCAAAGAGCTCTCATTGATGTCAGTGGGAGCTTCACCACCTTCAGAATGAAGTTGGGATCAATAAAACAATGCCTGAGAGCTGGCCAGGCTCCACTTTCCTAACGTAGGGCAGTTGAAAAAGCAAACAGCAAGACCTAATCAAGTTAAGTGCCTTTAAAACACCGATTGGGACTGTCATCAAGGGATTGCAGTCAACAAACCTTTCAAAGCCTTAGTGCAAAAAGGTGGGCAAGCTCATAGCTGAGTAACAGCCTCCAGCCTGCAGGGGCATGGCTGCATTCTCCTGGTCTGCATTTTTCTTACCTTGGTGCTTACTGAAATAAATGTGTATATATAGTTGTATAGAAATACACACATATATATATGGGGGGGGTTAGCAGCTCAAGAAGTATATTCTTAATTAAAGTACCTAAATCTGATACCTGTTCCTTGAATGTTATCTTTGGATCACAAAACTGTAGAGTGCTTTGGATTGGAAGGGACCTTAAAGATCATCCAATTCCAACCCCCCTGCCATGGGCAAGGACACTTTCCACTAGACCAGGTTGCTCCAAGTCCCATCACTGTCAGCCTGGTGTCTAGCACTTGAGACTAAATTTAGGCTAAGGTTAGGGTTTATGGGTCAGAGCATTTCCCTTGCCCTCCATGCAGATGCTGTTCTTGCCTTTTTATGCATTTTGCAGTACTTTTAATGGCTGAAACAAGAGATAGTAGCAACAAACCTGGGGAGAATTGCCAAGGTTGTCTTGGCGTTTTTTCCTTTCTCTCCCTAGCCCAAATAAAAAAGGAAGGGAGAGAAAGAGCAGAGGGTTTGGCTATTGGCCAGTTTGCTCAGTGATTTGCAGAGAGCAGCCAGATCTGCCTGTGAAGATGGATGGTTGCAAGCACTTACTAGTCTGTGGTGCTGGTGACAGATCCAACTGTCTGTCCTGTGCTCCCTTACCCACCTCAGGTGATGAGGTGACTGAGTCTTGCTGTTCTGACTGTTGACAGTGCCTGGTTGAAAGCAGATATTCAATGACTCCTAATCAAGTTAAACCAGGTATGCATCCACAGTGGGGCTCTCAGTGCATTGTATGTCCTAAAATCTAGTTTCGCCTTTGTTGTTTTTTCAGGACTATTTCCCTTATTTGGGGTGACTGATAAGGCAGTAAAGGTGCACAGATTGTGTTTCACACCCATTCAGATAAAAATCCCTTCCACTGCTGGACCTCTTTACCCAGAAGGAAGCATAAATATTTGTTAAATATTTCCTCACAGCTAAACTCAAGCTGAAAGATTCAGTTGTCTGCCACAGAGGCAATATTTTTGTGCAGAACTCATGAAAAATAGACTTTTTTGTGTGTGTGTTGAGCTTGGTGAGTGCTGGACTTGGGTTCTACAGACCTTGGAGCCTTAGGAGCTCTGAGTCCCAAATGGCACAAGTATTAGATGTACTGGAGATTTTTATTACACTGAGTTATGAAAATCAGTTTTCCTCCTAAAAGTGAATTCACTTTTAGGGTTCCTTAGAGCTGGGTCTTACCTTCCTTCAGTTTAGTTCAGATACCTCTTGGTGTCGTAACAATCATAACAATTTCATTTTGTCAGTACTGGTTTTCAGCCTTTCAGCTGAAGACAGATTTAAGAAAATTCACTTCTGCTAACACAAAGATATTAAGAGATGCTGAGCTATCTCTAGGAGCAATAATAAAGAGGACGAAGCATTATAATGAGCCTTTTCTAGTCAGACTTCTCCTCAGACATACCTAGATTTTGCTTAGAAAATATGATTTCCATAGTAATTTAAAATCTGTCAGACTCCCTCCCCAGTCTTGTGCTGACTGTTACACAGTAAACCTGAAGGATGATCTTTTTTTATGAACGGTCCAGGATAAAAATAGTATCTTTCTCACAGAAATGGGTGAAAGAGTTTTCACAGACCCTGCCAACAGTGTTCCTGGCTCAGAGCATTTCTATTTATCCTGCTTTTCTGAAAGCACTGAATTCACTTTCAAGTTTGAAAGCCTAAAAACAAAAAATAGAATCATTGGAGATCCAAATTTGATGGTGCACTTGGGAGATCCAGTAGGCATTGAATTGACTTCTCATATTTGACTCGTTCTTGATATTAAGCACCAAGATGCCAAATTTTTCAATCCTGGCAGTGTTCCCACTTGCCTAGCAAAGCAATCCTATTATAATTAACGTGGCAAGGCCTCTCTGTGTAGGAAAATATTTATGGGATCTGCAGAGACCACCCAATGAACCGTAATGAAAGAATTCTGCCAAGTTTGGCTATGCAAATCAGGGACATATGGTTGGTGTGGTGATGCTGGCAGAACCCTTTGAAGCCTCAGTTTTGATGTTGTGTTGCTGCCATCCATCACACTTCCATGTCAGGGCAGGAAATGTCAGCAGGAGCTGCTGCTGCACCTCCAAATAAACTCGATGTGTGTTCTGTGTTCAGGTGAGCGGCTGGAGGTAGAGAGAGAGTTAACACTGAGCTGTGTTAGTATCCCTCTGTCTTGTCTCCGTGTGTTATATGAGCACTTAATATAAATAGTTCTGAATTTCTGATTATACTAACTTGTTTGGGAAGTTCTGGAGCCAAACTGGTGTATAAATCTGCTCTAAATGAGGAAAAATCCTGCCAAAATCACCTTGAAAGAGAAGAGAACTTAACCCAGTATATCCAGATTAAATAAATCCTACAGGAAAGACAATTAAAACTTTTAATTTTTGTGTTGATGGCGTTGATGTTTTACTTCTTGAAATTATCTTTAGCAGAAATAATACTGTGGATTATTTCAATTATTTATTTTTTTCAGCATGCAAAGCAGCTAGGGAAAGGCTAGGTTAAAGGCTGCCCAAAATTACAAGTGCTCCTAATTGTTTGTTTTTTAAAATGGTGTTTACCTCACTGAAAAGACATTGGCATTTGGGAATGGGAAATGATGAGAGATGTAAACAGAAACATCCTTCATTGTCAGAGGAGCTTTACTACAGGAGCGTGTTCAATCAGCGCGGGTTCCTTCTCATTAAGTGGTGTCACTTAATTACAGCTCCAGGTGAAACAAAATGATTTGCAATAACCGTGTCAATTTAATTAGCATGATACAAATATAAGCCTTTTTTTTCCCTTATTGCATAATGCATAGCCATGACCTCTTTCAATGTATTTACTTTTATTGACATTTTAATTGGCCGCCCACTCACAGTTCCTCTATGCAGTGATTTTCATAGTAACAAAAGACAAATGACTGTGCCACTCAGACTGGGAACCACATCAAATTACATTGCTGGCCCCTTTCTACTTCTCTTCCCAAGGGGTAAAAGCATCCTTAAAAATCTATAGTACGAATAGCAGAGTATGAGAAACGCTTGGGCTTACGTATTTCAGCCTGACCTCGTAGGTGAGGTGAGGGCAGAGCCATGAGGTCCCCCCTGATCACTGATGGGGAGAGACTGCAGAGCACACACAGCTCTCAGAGCGTAGTTTAGGCATATTTATCTCTTCTGTAAAATCATACATGCTTAATGTAGCATCTCTTCCCTCATTTCTAACTTTTCCCCACATTTTTGGATCCTTTTGTGAAGTGCTGTAGGGTCATAGATTAGTTCACACCTATCTATCTATCTATCTATCTCTCTCTCTATCTCTCTATCTCTCTATCTCTCTATCTCTCTATCCATCCATCCATATGTATATATATGTGTGTCTATATATACATATATACAATTTATTTTTCTGTTATTTAAACCTTTTTTCCCTGTTCTTACTCTGGACACTGCATGATAGTTCCATTTTCCACTCTCTGAGGAAGGTTGTCAGACTGTACTGCTGTATAAGGAAAACCTGAACTCCCCTTCCAACACTAGTTTTTATTATTAAACCATGATAAAAGCACATCCATTTCCCAAGAAGCCAAGTACAGTATTGAAAATCTCAACCACAGGTTCTTTTAATGAACTAACTATGGATCAGTTTTTCAGGAGGACATCTTTGAGGTGCCTGAAAAGAGGTTATAAGATCTCCAACATGGAATGAGGATCCATGTGTTCTTAGAGCTGGATCTTGTATTGTGTCCTTTTCTAGATTTTTAGCTGTTGTTACACCTTTAAAAATCCGGGTAGGCTTTTGTTGTGATTTTGGAGGTCGTTTTTCCTATGGTCAAAAATAGTTGCCAAGTTGATCTTGCAAAATGTGTATATCAGCCTATACAGAAATGTGTAAGCTCCAAACTGAATCCTCTTTCAGTGTCTCTACCAGGATAATGAAGATGGATAGAAAAGTGAGTCAGGA
The DNA here is from genome assembly GCA_013396695.1 of Sakesphorus luctuosus. Lineage (NCBI taxonomy): Eukaryota > Metazoa > Chordata > Aves > Passeriformes > Thamnophilidae > Sakesphorus > Sakesphorus luctuosus. Next base: position 1,316,152 of record VWZD01009203.1, read on the forward strand.
CTGTCTTTTTCTCACTCATTGCAAAAATTACTTTCCTTATGTGAGCAATAGCATTTTGTACCATGCCCCAAATTGTTGTGTTGTTCCTCTGCCTAGAATTACTTTTCACTCAGAAGTAATTTTAAAGTATTTTATATAAAACTAGGAAAATGCTCTGAAATGTTGTTGCACAAACCAGCAATACAGAAACAAATAGAAATTCCCAGAAAAACGACAGATGTGGAAGAGACCAACCTGCAAGTTGCCACCAGTGCTTCTAATTATAGGCCAGCAAAAGAAAATTTGGAGCTGAATTTTGCCAACATTCAGCCTACAACAGTCAGTCTATGATTAGTCATGCCATCAAAATATAAACAAAAATAATTCAATCATCAAAGCAGAAATCCCATCTGCATGGGGTGTATACACTGGGAAGAAAGCAGTGCTGCCTTTTAGAAGGACACAGCAGGATCTTGTGTTAGTTTTGAGTCCAGTAGGAAACCTTTAAACGTGTTTACAAACTTTAACATGGTTGAAAACTATATTCAGAACTTCATTTTATGATACATCATTGGCAAACAAAACGCTTGGCCTGCCAATCTGATGTTATCAGATGGGAAAAGTCTCGGCTAGAAATGAATGTGTCTAAAGACTAGTTTTGTTTCATAGAGCACATATAAGATGAAAATTTGATTAGTTCATACTCCATCAACATAAAAGATATGAAGTATGAATATTCTATTAACAGCTTTGAACTGAACAGATGACTGTGCCTGCAATGGATTTCACAGTCACAGAAAACTATTCTGTTTGTAACAAAGGCTGATACATAATGCCAGAGTCAAGTATTTATCATTTTGCAATACCACTCCTAGGACAGTTCATGGTCTACTACAGAAGCAAAAAAATGGAGGCTGGAGTTATAAATGAGAACAGAAAATTTAGAAAAAGTCTAAACTCTCTCTACCTTATGATTCTCATGAATATAATGGGATGTGGTTGGTCCATTTGAATAGATAAATGAGGGCTCTGCCATATATGATGGAAGCACAGAGGGCATTAGGACAGAGAGATTTTTCCTCCAAGTATTTAAAAGTATCCAAGTCTCATGATTGAGGCTGATTTTCAGGTGAGATGCAATCTGAAACCTCAGTACCTGCAGTCATTTAAAACCCCTTTCTTGCTCCTTTTCAGATTCAGTGTTTTAATGTCAGATTGTCTTTGATACCTCAGATCTTTTATCTTAAAATCCTTCCATAGTTGCAGTTCTATAAAAAATTCTGCTCTTGCCTCCAATACTATTTCCATGAAATGCTATATAGCTCCCTCTTTCCAATAATGGAAAAACCTTCATTGTTGTGGTGTTTATAGCTCAGGATTATTAGGAGCTGAGTTTGGCTGAAATTCCTGGCAAAATGATGTGTTCAGTGAGGAGTAAAACTTTGAGGCAGCCAAAGAAATTAATATGTCAAATTTTAATTTAAGCAAGAGCTGAACAACCTGAAAATTAAACAGAGCCTTTCGATTTATGAAAAAAAAAAATCATTTCCTCCAGTAACATTTTTTCCTGCCTTCTGGTAAATAACATCCCCCAAAGGCATTTTATGTTGACAGTAATAATTTTGCCTTTGTTAGTGGTTTAGTCTGACCAGCAAATCAATTACTCATGAGGTTCTATTTCTGGGCTTTTGCTTTTTAATATCTTTTTAAAATGCTGTAAGTTCTTTTTGTGATTTAAAGTATCCTGCAGGGCCAGTGACCATCTTTGCTGTCTTGTTCCTGCTGATCCCACACCACAGGAGTCTCATGTGCTGAGATCTTTTCCAAGTCACTTCCTATTGTCAGATAACAGTTTCCAAGTGCAGGGGAACCCAACTATCCTTGGATAAAAGAGGCAAGATTACCATGGTCTTCATGAGAGTCAACCAATTCATGTTTGCCATGGAACTAGACTGAAGGTGAACACACCCTTTCCAGGGGTGATATGCAGAAATAATTTGGCCCTGAAATCCCAACCAGCAAGACATTTTAGTGCTGGAAGGTGTCCAGAGAAGGGAAAGGAGCTGGGGAAGGGTCTGGAGGAGGTTGTACTGAGGTGGGTGTCAATCTCTTTGCCCAGGTAACAAGAAACAGGATGAGAGGAAACATCCCAAAGGCAGGTTTAGATTGGAAATTAGGAAAAATTTCTTCACAGGGAGGTTGGAAAAGCATCAGAATGATCTCTTAAAAAAAACCCAGAAACAAACTCCAAAGCATTAGGGCCAAATTGAAAAGTCCATGGAAAGACATGGGAGAGATGAAGGAGGTGAGACAGCTGGAGAAAAAATTGAGGTGGAAACCCCCCAGTATCTCAATGCTGGATGGAGACAGAGATATGGAAGGCAGTGTCTTCTTTAATCACAGATGTGCATGTTCTGGTAGAGAAATAAATAGAATTTATTTTGAAATTTCCTCCTTTGATTTACAAGTTCTCTGCAATCAAGGGGGTTTATATTGCCATCAGCATTTCAGGGAAGAAGGTTGAAGAACAGAGAGGTTAAGAGGCCTTGTCCAATGTCACCCAAGAAGTTGGTCTCGTATCCAGGAATAGCTTCCCATCCATGGCCCTGTGCTGGGACACAAAGCTGCTTACTGTGCATCTGTGAGACATTCTGCAGCTGCAGAGGGCATTCAGCATCTGAGATTGTAACAGCACAGATCATCTAAACATAGAGGAGAGGGAAAAAGGCAAGTGATAAAACCTGCATATTTGTAACCTCTCCCAGGAAAACAGCAAATCAAAATTTTTATCTTAGGTGGTGGCACTAAATCTCCTAAAACCTGGAGTCGAGCAGTATCTGCAAGAGCAAAAAGAAGCAACATTATGTAGAAATCTCAGTAGTGCCAGGTGTATATTTTAGTTCAAACATTCTCTTTCTAGCAAGACAAAAAACCCTCTAATGATACTAACTCATTATGATGAAGGAATATGTGGTGCTTAATGTATTGTGGTCACACTGAGAGAGTATGTTTGGATTCCTGAGGAGTGGCCGTTTCCTTTAACCAGAGATTAAGCAAATTATCTCTGCTACATCTACTCAACCTCCTCAAATTTTTCTGATAGTTTTTTGACTCTTCTTTTTGCTACAGGATTAATTTCTCTCTGAACACCTTTGGTGGGCAGTGAAATAGGGTGACAGCTCTCAAATTGCAGGAGGCGGGTTGTTCCACAACAAATACCACTCTCTCCTCAAAGCAGGTGATTTTTCTTCATTAAATGCAACTATTTGCAAGTCTAAACCCTTCTACTTTATCCTCTGCTCAATCACACACTTTTAATTAAAGAAAGATGTAGTTATTGAAGGCATGTCGAGCTTTTGTAATGTGTGAGTGTACAAAATAAAGCCTTAGCAAGCAAGAAACTGCTTTTGTATACGAGTCATGTTAAAGATGGTACCATGCAATCAGTTTGTAAGAGAATTTTCTTGATACTTATGCATGAAATTCTCTTCCTTCAACACCATTATGCCAGCAAAATCTCTACAAAATTTCTCTTTGACTCTTCAGGCCAAAGTCATCCTATATATTTATCTTACATATGGATTGTCTTCTTTTGAAAGGCAGGACAAGTTTCTGGTGTGTCATGTCATGGCCATGCTTGAGCCAATATTGCCATCCCTTAATCACATTACCAAACTGGCACAAAGGAGAAAGCAAAATGCAATGCAGGCTTTTGGATGAGACTCCTGAGATGGAGCATTTCCTGGTTCCCTATTGGCTTTATTTCTTTTCAAGGGAAAAAATATGCTTTGAATCTTTGAAGGTCAGGTAGTAAAATACAGAGGTTAAGTTGTGTTACTTTGATTTTGGATGCAGTATCAGAAATTCCCATTCAAGGGCTGGATAGGGCAGCACAATGTGCAGTCTCTCTTCTGCCTGTTTAAGGATTTCTGCACTGGAACACAACTCAGGGCATCAAATCACAGAATGACAGAATGGTTTGTGTTGGAAGGCACCTTCACTGGGTTCCAACCCTCTGCCATGGGCAAGGACACCTTCCACTACACCAGGTTGCTCAAATCATATGGGTGGTTTGGACCAGTAAGGAATTCTTCTGTTCTTTCTCCTGTGATGCCTCTCTTACCTGGCTGTGTATGCAGACATCAAAGAAAAGAGTTGTTTCTTTTCCCTCACAATTGGCTTATAATATTCTATTATCTTTTTGTGAGTATGTGACTGGTTTTTGTGTTCTGTATCAAATAAGCTCCCCCTCTTTCTTTTATTGTGTAATTAAATGTTAATAATCCTAATTGAGCTTCATCAGTGTAAGTTTTCTGTCATTTCTTCACCTGTTTGTTACCTCAACTTTCCTCAGTTGGGACCTCTCCTTTGTGAGGCAGAAGTTCAGGTGGAATTCCAAAACTACTCAAAACCAAAAAGCCAACCTGGTAATACAGCAGATTTATTGCTTTCCACATTGGATTTCTGTCTACTTAAAAGTGATCAAAAGCTACAAACAGATGTAGTTGGATTAAAGCTTCAAAATTTGAACAGCAGTTGCTTCCTTTGGGAAATATGTAGCACTGGGGCTGTTAAAGCTCCTTGCCCTGTGGAGGGTGTGCAGTCCCTCTGTTCTCTCTGCTGGACCCAGAGATGGGCTGAGGGAATCATCTGGCACCTGCCTGAAATTTGGGAGTTTTACCTCATTTGTCTGTCTGACTTCTGTGTTGTGATGAACAAATCTCTTGAGTGCTTTTATTTGTCTTGGGTTTCTCTGTTAATGTGGCAGCACTAAACTATTTAATGAGACTGAATCTATTGATGACTGTGATGATAAGGCCTATATAAAGTCACTGCTATGGCCAGTCTGTTGTTACTATGTTGGAATTAGGCCAGTGATCAGACATTGCAGTCGCTCTTCCTGGATGTGACACCAGCAAGAACTCTGGCAGTAAAATAACCTTTTTGAAATTCATATTGGTTTTCCTGCTGCCTCTTAAGCTTTGACACATTGGCTGTTCTATTTGCTAAACCATTTCTCACTAAGCTTTCAATTTGTTCCTCAACTCTTAAACGCACAGTGCAAAATCCATGGCTGGGAAGGACACCTCCTAGTCAAGGAGCTGTGTGTTTTAGGAGGGATTTCTCTGCTCCTTTTTTAAGCAGCCTATGATTTCCAACAGGCTTTGCAAACTTATACAAGCTGGTATTCCAAGAGCAGTGTTGTAATAGATGGTTTATCTTGCTCTAGGAATGACCCAAAGGTTCCTTTGATTATCTTCCCATTTTTTTGTGGGTGTCTGAGCACTGACTCTTGGCTCTGTCTGGGAGGTTCAAGACTCTCTCATACAATTAACCAACTCATCTTCAGTCAAACAGTTCTTGTTCTTGTGCTGCAGGGAAGATTCCAGCCCTTTTACAGCTGATATGTCTGTGTTTATGGAGCAGTATAAAAAGAAAAGGAGAAAAAAAAAATCAAGAAGCAGATTTTTAAAAAGAGAACATTTGGGAATAAACCAATCATGAGACCTATCCTTTGGCAATACATTTTGAAAATTCTGCTTACTGCAGCTAACCCTGCCCACAGCAGTTTGTTTGGTGTTTGAGAATTACCCTGTTTTTGTACAGTAGTCTGCTATAGTTCTGCTATACCAGGGAGTAGGGAAATGGCTGTAATCTGTAGGAGTTACAGAATTTGAGAGCCAGGGATGCTGAGTGATGAGCAGGAGCAGAGCTGAAGGCACAGGCAGGGCCACAGCTCTGGAATTGTTTCATGCAGGACACCTGGAGCAGCACAGAACCTCTGTTTGTCCTTAGACATGTTGTACTTCAAACAGCTGTAAGAGGTTACACAGAGTAGGGCTAAATACTATTAGAAACTCTCTTTTGGCACATGTTGCATGTTTTGGTTTTTAAATACAATTATAAGTCACCTCTTAGAAAATCACTGACAAATGGCATCATTTCCATTCTCTGGAAGGCACCAGTGACTGCCATTACCAGAAAAATCCTCCTCGAAGTGTTTTACCCTCAGGGAGCCTCAGCGGTGCCACACAGGCACTGCATTCTCCAAGGCACACTCTGCCCTCAAGAACCTGCTGTTACTTATAGCCCATCCTGACAGTACAGAGTGATTTATAGGCGGATTGGGACCTGGGAGGGTGAGGCAAAGGAAGCTCAGAAACAAAATTAGTGCTGATAATAAAGGGGAGTTCTGTACCTGCATTTGGAGTAGGGCACTTGAAAGTTCCCATTATTTTTGTCCTGGTTCATCTACTTTTTGCTCTGTGGAGAGAGTCTTTAGTTAGAAGCAGAATGGAATTTTTTTTTCTGAAATTCCATAGATTTCTGTATCAGCCTCTACTGTTTCCACTGAGATAATTCTGTATTAATGAGGTTAACTGAAAGTGCAGTTGTGCAAATTCAGGTTGTCTGCAGTGGTCCCCAAGGACTCTTTTAAAGTTGGGCACTGGATCTCTCTGGTTATCCTAAAGCAAACACTTTAAAATATTCTGAAATCTCAGGGCAGGTTTCTGTGTTGGTTTCCTTTCTTTGCTTCCAGCATTCAGCTGTTTGTGATAATAGAGCAGGGAGGAAAGGAAGAGGCAGCCCTTGGCAATTAAACAGGAGAATATATAGAATATATTAAGAAAAATCAAGAGCATTTGAATCTCATTAAGACTGTGTGGTTCTGAATCTTTGGGTTGCCTCAGTAGCAGGAAATCTTGATGATTCTGTAGACATTTGAAACAACAAATTCTCTTTTCAGGGAGTAGTATTTTACTTTTACAGTTCTTACCTTGATCTGATTCCCACTCAGAGTATGATACATTAATGCCTACTTTTCAGGCATTTCAGAATGAAGTCACAGATCCTCCTAAATCATGAAATTGTTTTGAGAATAATTTTTTTAACAGTGTGTGTATTTGGGGTTTCTTTGGACCACAGGTATTTTACATGCTCAAGCACTGTCTGCCCAACTACAAGGTTTAGAAATGTATTTTAAAAATCAGTTTGTTTTCCGGTGTATTCATAGAGCATTTCCAGTGTATTGAAGGAGACACAAGATATTACAAAATAAGATCGCTGTGACTCAGCAACACCATCCATAAGCTTCAGATTTACTTCAGAAAGTGACAAAATCTCCTCCCAACTTATTTTCAAAGCAACAGTCACGGCCCTGAGAGGCAGATGCTACAACTGCAAATAAAGCACCATGGAGAATTGCTCATGCTCTTTTTATAGAAAGTTTTTTCGAGGTGGTTGCCTGCACTCCTGAGGAGATGAGGGGTTTGCTGTATTGGCCCTTTTTGTGGTATTCCCTGCAGTGTGCTTGTTTTTATGTTCAGGGAGGAGAATGCTTCTTTACCCATCGGTGTGCTACAAAATAATGTGCCTCTCATTTGGCCTCTCCAGCTGTTGCCCTAAATTGCCAAAAAAATATGTCTCTTTAGTAGCATCTAAATAGATACCCCAGTCATGCCCATTTTTCTTTCCTTATTCTCTGAACTGAGGTGTTCTCTCAAGGTCATTTCATGCCTTTTTCTGTTGTTCATTGGTGGGTTCAGTTTGAAAAGAGAGTCATAATACAAGGGTTGCATTAGAAGCTCCTGGTCATTGTGGTTTCCTCAAATCCCACAGAAGAACACCCAGTGTCCAGTACTGAGGTGGTAACAAACACCTGGGGCTCAGAATACCTAAAGCAGCCGCTGTTCTGCTGTGAACATCCTGAAGGATCTCAGGGGCTTGTGGTGGAGGCTGGAATTAAGGTTAGAAATGGCCTGAGTAGCAACACAGCTGCTTCCTGTCAGGTTGGTTTGAGTCTTCTTGAACCATTTCCCAGGACTGAGTATTAATGTGTTAATTAGCAGTTTGCAAACAGCAAAAAGTCAATCACAAACAAATGCAGAAGGAAGGAATATTTAGAATCAGAGAATGAGTTGCCCTGGATTGTTTGAGAGTTTCTGTGTATTGAGTGGCCTGGCACTTCAACAACAAATCTGTTAGTTCCTTAGAAAATGCTGTTGGGAAGATGAAATTTTTCTTTTATAAAGGACATTACCTTGAGAATTCTGACACACTGAGGACGTGGTGTGTACCAGTTAATAGCTCAGTTCAAACTCCTTCATCACCAACCCTAATGTTAAAAAATAAAAACCCAATGAAGATGTTTCTTTTGTAAGAGACCAAACTCTTCATGGATGTAATGTTAATATTTGGTCAGTGGAATGATCAATGATTGACAGGATAGTTTTAAGGAGTTACTTTAAGGGTTTTGTACAGGCTTTCAGGGCAAAACTTCTTTTGAATATGCTCTTTAAAGACAGAAAACACGTGCAGCCACTTCTTTTAGTGTCTGCCTCAAAAACTTGGTATGTCAAGAGTCAACACGCCCAGAAGCACTGTCTGTTTTCTGATTTCATACATACCTTGTTAAAGCTCTGGACTCTCAGCAAGGGAGGAAAGGCTCCATGTGGGAGCTGCACGGATCTCTCACTGCCGTGAGAGGTGAGCTGCTCACAGGAGTCAGCACCAGGTCTAGCCATACAATACCCTGTTGACACCAAATGTGAAAGAAGAATCCCAAACTAGTGAATTTCTGCTTGTCTCAGATGTATCCAGAGGATCTTGTGCCTTGCAAAAAATGTCTTGTTTCTCCAAAGGGTTCCACAATTGGCTGAATGGCCACTCAGCGGAGCAAGTTTTCATTAATACTTTTACATCTGGGCAAAGGGGATGTGAAATGTGCTGTGACTGGGAGAATGGCATCCTATGTCAACTCAGGCAGCTTCAAATAGGTACAAATGCCTATTTCTGTAGTGCAAGATCATGGTTGGGGATTTTATTTTTAAGTATCAGAATGATACAGCAGTGAGGTGGGGGGAAATCTTCCTCCCAGTGCCTTCTCATTTGGAATTTCAGACACTTTCCCCCATTTTATAGCAGCAGTGTATCATATTTACAACATCTAGCATTTCAAGGTTAGATGGCAAAGTGTTGAGTCAAGAAAAAATTGCCTTCCCAGGGATACTCAAATATTTCAGTTCATGTTTGGAAGACAACATTGATGTGCTACTGCTTGATTTCATTTCCCAAATGGACAACACAATGATTCATCTGGACAGAGTCAAAGAGCTGATCTCAACCTTAGTGCTCACTTCTCAGACACAGGCTGTGATCAGATGTCTTGTGTGCAGGCAAGGAGTTTATTTATGTGCAGTGCTGCTTTTAGAGGTTTTCAAGCTTTTTTAACCAGTCTGTTTCGAATGCAGTATGACACTGTATTTTGGGTGCATGTCAGCAGGCTGAGAGTCCTCATCAGGATTTCCTGTGTATCGTGTCAGCAAGTTTTCTAATTCAGCTACATTGCTCTGCCTTCATACCTACTGTAAGAATTAAGGGAAGAAACCAGAACAGACAGGAAAGTACTGGCTATTGCTGGAGAGTACTAAAAATTGGTTTCCTATGCAGTAGTGAGGAAAATATGACACCCCTGGGCTTGTGTGGCCTTGAGAACAGGAAGGGTTGAAAAGGAAGCCCAGATAGGTTATAGAATTTATGTCCTTGAAGGATTTCAAAATCCAAAAGCCCTGAGCACCCTGCTCTGAATTCAGTGGTGACCCTGCTTTGAGGAGGGGACAGGACTAGATGTCCCCAAGGTCCCTGACCTTGTAGTGTTCTGTGCTGCTGTGGAAAGATTAGCAATGAGAAAGGAGATCTGGAGAAGGTTGAAGGGGTTTAGATGTACAAAATCAATATGAGAGCATAAAGCTAACTGGGATAAAATATGGATCACTTAAGTACTGTCTTAATGCATCATCTTTTCTTTTGCCAATTAGTATAGAAAGTAGATCCTCAAGTTAAGTCAGACCAGGAATTACCAGTGACTTCTGTAAATAATTCTGACATTTTTTGCTTTTCATCTGTGAGAATGGCTGTTGGCTACCACAATTCCATCCTTTCTTTTAATCTCTGTCACTTTGTGTCAATAGAATTCAAAGTGTATATAAAGATTTCACCATCTCAGTGTTTTCGCTGTGGTATTCCATGTCTCTAACTTGAAGTATTTCGGTCTAGAACACAACACTTGCAGCATGTAAAAGTCTCACTTTGCAGCAGAAAAATGACAGGGTTTTGTCTCTCTGCAAAGCCCTTTGGGATGTTGGTCCTTAGCTCTCTAGGACTTCATCTGTCACACAGTTCTCAGTTTTGAAAGGCTCTCCAAAATTCACTCCCAGCCCACTGGTTGTTTGTGCAGAGCAACTTTCTTGATTCCTCATCATTTGTGGCTTGGCCAAAGAGTGTAATTATAGTTTATGCTGCTCCTGGTGGCCTGAGCTTGATTTAAGCTGTTACAATTTACAGGTGTGCTCCATTGCTTTGAATCACTGAGGGCAAGGTTGGGGGATTGTAATTACCTTTTTGGCTTTAACATTTTCCAGCAGCGATTTCAGGAAATTCAAAGGAGGCATAAACAAGTAAACGTGACAACTATATTATTGTGAATAAACATGCTGTAAAAGACCCATTGTATGTTTTATGCCTTCAATATTAGTGTTCCTTCCCAGTGAGGGATATTTTACCCCATGATATTTACTACTTCTTTTTGACTATAAATAGTTGTTAGCTTGGTTTCTGCTCATGTTTATATATTCACATTTTGAAGTAAGACATTTATCAGATAAAAGCATAGACACTTGGCCTGATTCTGTTATGATTAAAACAAAAATTAGGTTAAATGATGTATTTTTAATAACAGAGGAAAATTTGGGAGCAATTGAATAGACTAAGAAAGTATTCAGAAGAAAATTAAAACCTTCAAGGGAAAAATAATATCTTAAATTTAAATCTCCACAAGTTAGGAATTATTTCATATATAACCTATAAAACAGCCCCATAAAATGGATTTTCAGGTGATAATACTTTTTCCAAGAATATAGTGGAATTCAGAATGGGCTGCACTCTTTGCAAACAATAATAATTTCCAGATTTTTTGTTAGGCAGCATTATAGTGACTTTGGATGAAAAATTAAATGTATTCCTTTAAGCCTTAGCAGCCACACCTTTGTGGCATTTAAAGTTATGGTCATGCTTGTCCTACATAAAGGGAAGACCAGTCATAAAATATGAAACAACTTGGATGCAGGGTGAGTAAAAAAGCAGAGGGAGGACTAAACAACATAGTCCTTGGCTCCAGCTACCAGGTGTGTACCTTCCCTCTCCTGTGTGATCACAGAGGAGCAATTTGAGCTCTAAGGATGCCAAACTCTGCTTTCCTTGCAGCACTTGAATCACTGTTGTAACTTCTTGCATAAAGCTCTGAAAAGGTCAATGCTCGAGACACTTGGTGTCTTCTTGCACCCAAACCTACTTTTTAGAGTTTAACTATCAGGGATTGAATGGTTTTTCTGTTTAAAAATGCTTTGTGCAAAAATAAATATCTCAACATCTTATTAGCAAGAAGGTCAGCAACCAAACACACGCTCACCACTATCCTATTTTCCCATGTAGCTGGGCTGAATTGTGCTTTATATTATCTCATCTTAAAAGTAGTGTTCCTTTTTCATCAGTTGAAAAACCTTTACAAGCCTCATAAGAGTCCTTGAAGCAGTTACCTTTGAACAATTACACTGGATTGTTATAAATTTTCCATATTGTTTTTATTGCCTCTCTGAAGCGATCTGGGATTTTATATCCCTGCTTTTTCATAGGATCTGTTTCTCCTGGCAGATGCTTTCTTACATCTCCCAGGAACTCTAATGAGAGCCAGGCATATGTCTGGTTTGGAGACTAGACCTCCTTATGCTCATATTGTATTTATTCTTTATTCTTCTCCAACCTTCTGCGGAGTTAAAGAAGAGAACTAGGGCAGCCTCGTTCCATTCCGAGCTGTCCCTTTCCTTCACTCCTCCTTTTTTGAAGTCTCATCTTCAGTGAATTGCAAATTAGGGAGACTGGTTTATACTTACATTTTAACTCCTGAAAGAGTATTTCCTAACATTTTAAACATCTGAAATGAGGACAGAATAAGAGACTGCACTGAGGGATTAGATGTAGAATACATCTTTACTAGTCTGGAGTGGAAGGCTACAGTTTTTGCAGGTTTCCATATACCTACTGCTTTCTTTGCCTTTGCACTCCCTTCCAAGCATTAAGCAGATATCAAGGAGATTTATTTATGTGAATGGTGAGAGCTCAAAGACTCGTAGAATCACAGACTATCCTAAGCTGGAAGGGACCCACAAGGATCATCGAAGTCCAACTCCTGACCCTGCACAGGACAACCTCAAGAATCCCACCACGTGTCCAAGAGCATTGTCCAAACACTTCTGAGCTCAGACAGCCTCGGTGGGGAGTCCGTTGAGTGCCTGCAGAGCTTTCCTTGCACTCTGGGCAAGCAGTTACTCCACATGTGCAGGTTTTACACCACCCATACATGAGAACAGATGTGTCAGGATGTGCTTGCACAGGTCATTTGTGTTCTGGAAATAGGGGTTCACTTTGCATTTCTCCTGCAGACTTGGGCAGATGAGACAGAGCAGTTTATCTCTGGGCACGCTGCAGCACCCTGTGGCTTTGGACTCCTCACCTTGATGTGCAGATAGAAATTTCTCCTGCCAGTTTGTCTAGTGTTTTGATTGTGACTGGAGCCTCTGGGCATGTAATAATAGAAAACAAAAAATCCTACCTATGAGAACTGAAAAAATGCTGTGACAGAGCTGATACAGAGGAAAAGTCCAGGGGCTGTGCAGGCAGTGTGTGGCAGAGCTCATTTGATACGGGGGCCTCATGAGACCTGGTCCCGTGTTTTAATCCTACCTTTATCTCTCTTCTAAGTGCTTCTGATATTATAGTAGTTGCAAGAAATCTAATTAGCTAATGCTTCTACGCAGTGTTCAGATGCTTAGATAAAAGCCCGCCTACACTCCTGCACAAAGTGCCAAGAAAGAGTTTGTAAACTTCCCTGACGCAGGATGGCTGAGATAGAGATGGTTTGGGATGATGGGGTGACTTCCAGTTTTCATTTTTATGTGTTTGCCTATTAAAAGGAGTAAATAGCTGCTAATTAATGTGGGCTGTTTATTTTTCTGTCTTAAAAACCTTTATGTGATCTGCGTTGTTGAGACTGTCAAGAACTGCTTCTAAGTCAGATCTGTTTAAAGAATAGTATGTACTAAGCTATTCAAGACTGGCTTTGAGTATCAACTCAAAAACATCAAGCTAAGAAATCCCATGTAATAATGAAAAGGTAGGAAAAATTCATCACTTATTTTTCACTTCTGTGTATCTGAGTTCAAATCCTGTCTCAGCACAAAAGCAAACAACATTTTGCCACTCAGCATTGGGGAGGTTGTGAATTCTCGTTGGAACTGTCAGCTCCAAAGGCTTGTTGAGAAACTTGAGTGCTTGGCTGTAATACTCTCTCCCATTAATGCAAAAATTCATTAAGAAACTAGATGGAAAATGCAAAGCTTCTGTGCTACTTAAATCCCCTAATCCTATTTTGAAGATTTAAATGGTGAATGGGTTTCAGCCTGGTGATGTGTAAGAGAGTGAATTTTACTGTAGGTGAGTTAAAGTGTCATCAGAAACAAAACAGGTGGGCTTATTCTAGTGCTGTTCTGTGCCATTCCTTGAGCTTATCCCGTCCTGAAATGGTGAGGGGAAATGCACGACATCTTATTAGAGCATTTTTAAAAATGTCACATCATCCAACTGCATTCACAAGATGTTCAGTCTTGACACTAAAAACCTGGGATCTCTGTCTTATAAAAGTTGCCACAAGTGTCGTGAAGGACTGACAGCTTCATAAATTGAGCAACTTGCAGAATAAGAGCGAAAATTACCGTGTCAGTATCTGTTGTAACCACAAACAACAAGCAAATATTCTGGACAGATAAAGCTATCAAGAAAGCTCAGCTTTCACTATTAGTTTGTGTCTGGGATTGCACAGGTGGCCTGGGAAATGTCTCTGATCTGGAATTCTTTCTCTGTTTACATGGCTGTAGAGTGTGATGAAAGAAAACTTTAAGTTTAATCAATAATATCTCACCCAGGCATTTCATAGCTGAAGTGGAGTGGTGTTGCTTAAACTCTGTCATTTACTTGCTCTTTGACCTTGGCTTGGAGAGTCCAATAACAGGAGATACTTCCTGCTGTCAGTGGACAGACTCCCAACTTAATAATGCAAACCAGTCACTTGGTAAAATTAGATTTCATGGTGTACAAGACAGCATGGGAAAGGAAATCAGGTGTAATGCGTTCTGGTCCTTTATTTTCAATTTATTTAGTGTGTGACCTTGGGTAAGTCATTCAACCTTTTTGAGCTATCTGCCCTCTACAATACAGTGTTAGCATGGCTTGGACCATAAACAAAAATGCTTTTCCTGCCTGAAAGTGCCACACCTTTGATAATCATCTATACATAATGTTAATGTGGATCATATTTGAGTTAGAACCTTAGCAATGGAAAGTCAGCAACAGCATCAAGGATCACCTGTACTTCAATCTCCTCTCCTTTTTATTTATATGCATTGGATTTATCAAGCACCTTCAGGTAAGACAGAAATGCTGAAATGCCCAAATGCCTCTTAATGTAGCCTCCAGCTCTCTGCTTGCATTGCTGCTTTGTGCTGAATAGAAAAAATGAGGTGTCTGTGGACATTTTATCCGTGCTGTATGCTCCTGATTTTGCCTTGTTCCATGCTATTTATACAATCACAAAGCATTTGATGAGAATATGTCACTCTTACTGCAGGGTAATGGACATTCCATTACTTTGTCTCTGCAGACATTGTTGGAAACATGAAGTGTAAAATCTGATTCATTACCCAGATTCTCGGAAGAGAACAGGACATTAATCTCAACTTGGCTTGTTGAATTTTGTTGCTTGTTGTCTCCTTCATTTAATTAATTATATCTCTGCTTGTGATTCAGAAGGTCTGCACGTGTCTTTTCAGACAGTGATGTGTACCTGTAGAATTCTAGAGTTTATGCAAAACAGTTTTTGCTGTCAAAAACATCTACAGAATAGAATTTTTTTATACATTTTGTAGTTCACAAGACACGTTTGCCGATGTGAACGATTCTATAGCAGGTACCTCATATACCACATACACATATAGTATAAACCCAATCTCCTGGTGGGAATTATCCAATAGGTTTCATGTTAGACATTTCTTGAGGAAACTGATACTACCAGGAAAAAGGGGTATGATATTACTTTTCTATATTTTGCTCCAGCCAGTGAAAAAAGAGCAAGAAGGTGTAACGGAAGAGCTAAAATTAGAGCCGGTGGTGGGTACTGCAGTTCTGAGTGGTTTGCTGTTGGATCAGGCTGTTTGTTGCAAAACAGTCCTGTTCTGTAGTATTTCAGAGACTCCCAGTTCTGTCCCTGATGCCTGGGTTTTCAATCAGCCCTCTGAAAGTGTGAAACAAGAAACCAGAAAGCACTTTGCTTTGGAACTGTTGACATGTGAGTTTGAAATCAAAATAGACTTCGTGGAAGTTTAGCTGTTTGCTTGTGCATTTTTTTAACGAGGCAGACCCACTGCCTTATTGTTTTGGGAGGAAAAGCCCTCTTGAATGTCAGGACTTTTTAAGTGGAATTATTTTTTCCTGGTTATTTAGTTTTAGAGTCAGCCAGATAGTGGGATGGGAACGGGAGAACATAAATTTTTACTGAGCAAAAGTCAACTGCATTTCTTGTCCAAGACCTCACATCAAAGATGTTCGAATGTAAAGGTAATCTCAGTGCCTGAGGCTCTTCTGTAGACCTTGTACTTAGAGTGCTTATCACTCCTCTGCCCTAAAGCTCTCGACTAATGCCCACTGAAAGGCTGCAACTCAGCTTGGAGGGCAGGGAGGGAAATGCTGGAGGAACATGGGGAAATGAAGGCAGAGAACTGCCTGAAGCAGCAGAGATGCCCATAGCTGTTTGCCTTGGAATGTTCAAGCAAAGGTTCAAAGGCCTAAGCTGTACAAGTGGGCAGGTTTAAATCGATACACACTCTTAAAGGTGAGTGTGTTTAGGCTGGGGTCAGCTGGTGTGTGTGTGCAGGGCTAATAGCCAAAGAGCCAGGCTGGCACCCCCCAATTCCTTAATGTGCCTGCAAACAAGTTCACTGGGATTTGGAGAGTTGGGAGTCAGCACCTGCGATGCTTTTTAACACCAGTGTTGCTAAACCCTCACAATTTCCTGAGGAATTTCAGTCTCAGTGATTATTTAAATAGGAGCATCCTCTGCTGCAGTTGGGGGATGGAAAACTCCCATTATAAAATGATGTTTTGAGCCTTTATATTGACAGAGGAAATTTAGAAAAATTTCACCAAGAATTTGAAGGATGGACTCAAAAGAGGAGAACTCATGGAGTTCTTTTTATTTCCTTCCACTTCATGGGATTCGGGGTCCCAGATCATTGTGTTTTGAATAGTTGAGATTAATAATATTATAAAAAATGTCTGTGGATTTTGGGTGCCTCTATTTTAGACCACCCCCTATGAAACACTTTATAAGAACATGTGCACTTGTGCCGTGGCTTCAGTTTTATTAGAAAAATGGCAATACCAGAAGAAAATCTCTCGCCTAAGGCATATTCCATATGTTACTGCTCAGTGCTTTATTTTTCAGGCCTGCAAGAAACAAATGCACTTATTCCATTAATAAAGCTCATGACTTAAAGTGCAGTGCTGCCTTGGAAAAAAGAAAAATGTGGGGTTCTAAGTTGGTTTTCCATCAATGGCTTCTACATTGCATTTGTTCAGATTACAAATGAAAAGGTGGTGTTATTTTTCAGGCTGTGAGCCCGTGGGCCTCAGCCTTGTCTGCAAAAGCAGCCTTTGCATTGCCATATGGAAATCACAATACAGGGGCACAGATCAGCTCTCTTGCTTCGTTCTGCCTCTGCAAGGTGACTTCGTGTTTTTATAAGGTTCATGTTATTTACTGCTGCTACGAAGCCTCTTTTTGCATGTAGATAGAGGGCAAAGCCTAATAATTGAAATATACTCTGCATACTCAGCTGAGGGAATACAAATACTATTTCTCTGCTTTTCTTCCCTCGTTCGACTCCACTTGTAAAAGTTTTCATACAAACGTAGAAATACAATTCTGCTCTTTTAAACCCCTCTCTCATCCTGTAGTGATTTCATAAAACCTCCTGGTTCTCAACTCCCTGCCTTATCATTACAAAGTAAATCTCCCCATTCCCACTGGCAGGAGGGATTTGTTGCCTCTGTGAAGCTCCCGTTACCCTCGGCATTAGGGCGGCTCAGCTCCTGCTCCTTGTTTTTACAGGAGCTTTAGGCAAACGTCATGGGCCAGCAGAGGATCCAGCCTGCACTAGGGAAGATGTTTTTTCCTCCCGAGGCCTTAAGCTGTTTGAACAGCAGAGGTATAAATAAAAAATAAAAAAAAAATAGGTCATTGCTCTTCCAAATGCCACCCTTGCAAAGAAAGGCTGGGAAATTCCAGCTGGGAGAGCTGCACCAATAAGCATCTCTTTTCAAATAAATGCCAAACTCTTGAAGGGTTTTGAGGGGTCAGTGTGGAAGAGGGGGGAAGAAGGAGTAGAAGCAGGTGGTAGGGCTGGTGTTTGTTTTCTGCATCACTTGGAGCAAAATCTTTCTTTAAATCGCTGATATAATAGGATTGAAGGCAGACAAAGGTTCTTAAAAATTAGTAAAATTGGATTGAGAGAACAGGTTGGTAGTGAAAGACGAAATGACATGACAACTAAAAGGATACTTCAGTAGCTGTGTGTCAGCTGGCTGATGAAGCCAGTCCTTCAGCCCACCCCTGCATCTCAGATATATCTGGTCAGTGCTAGAGAGGGTGTCCTAAATTTTCATGTTCAACTGAAGTACTTAATCCAGCATTAATTTTGAGAATTTTCTTTTTATATTTTTCGCTGTTATTTTTCAGCAACAACAATTACACCTTTGTAATGGTCTGTCTCATCTCATTTTTTTACTTTTTATACGCTGAAAGGATGGCCTTAAAATTTCATAATAAGCTGTAAAATGTCCTTGCAGCATATGACATAAAATGAAGTCACAAATGATCTTGTGCACTGGCTCACTGCTGGGGATGGTTCAGTATTACACCATGGAGATATTGGCTTATTGCAAGGCTAGCACACTTTCTGCATATCAACTGCATGGCAGCTTTGTTCCATACAGTGCATCTGTACTGTTAGTATTTATTCAGTTTAGTGGTGCTCCATGTTGAAAATCAGCACCCACTCTCCCTGTAGATGACAGAAACAACAGATCTCTGGGACTGGGATAAATTTTCAGCTCCATGTGCAAATGGATAATACCTGAACCTTGAGTAGTTCGATCCAAACAAAATCAGGCCTCTTCCAGCAGTTTGTGATGTGAATTTTTCCCTTTCTTCTCCCTTGAAAAAAAAACCCTTTTGGGGTATAAACTCTCTAATAATGAAATAGCATGACAGCATAGCAGAGCTTTTCTCCTGAGGCTGCTGTTTGTGCTAACAATTAATGATACAGTCCAACCTCCAGCCTCACTTGGGTTGCCTTATCACCTCTGTGTTGGCTCAAAGTTTGCTCACTCTGACATGGTTGCGTTTGCATTAAACTCAGCACTGTGAGCATTAAAGCAGAGCATGGAGTGGGTGCATATTATAATTGCATTTATGTGATGTTTTCTGACACAGTCAATAGTGCTGAGAGCTAATAAACATCTCCAGCTGCAAATTCCCAAGGGCACATGGACTGGAGCAGGGAGCAGAAGACCTGGTGATCCATGGGGAAAGGACTTTAATTATAGAAGGGACAATAATTTAAGGCAGCTTAAGGTACTAAAGGCCTGATTTTCATCCACAGACTCAGAGCTGGCCCTGAATTATGTCTGCATGAAACTTCTGTTGCTGAGAAAAGGCTTAATACCTGATGACCAGTCTTGCCCCCTTTAATATCAGTAACACAAGCTGTGTCAGGCCTAAAGGATATGAGATTGAGAACATCAATGTCTTGCTTGACTGAAATATGTGTGGAATTTTGTAGAAAGATCTGTGAGACTTAGTAATTTGTTGCTCCCCTGGGGTACTCCAAGTGTGAAAGTGTCTGCTGCTCACAAAAAAATAAATGTATAATTGCATGATCAGTTGATGAAATCAAAGTGAAATTGCTGGCAGCCTTCTCCCTGTCCTCCCTATGTTTTTGTAGCATTAACATTCTAGCTTTGTCACCTCTGATCAGGGGAAGATAAATCCTTCCTTTTGTGTGGAGCAGAAACACTTTCCCTCAGTACACAGAATAATGGCCTCCTCTGTATATTATTCATATTCCTCTCTTTGTACTTGTCATTTCTCTATATCCTTGGTTGTTGTATACCCCATAACTCTTGGTGGTTTTATCTAAGACCTTTCAAATAAGGAAGTAAATGACTTGGGAGACGGGGAGAGGTTTGCTGAAGCATTCAATAGACTGGCATATGTAATGTGCAAGTCCCATAGCAGCACCCTCGGTGGCTGCCAAGCAGCCTCATCAGCTTCCTGGCAGACAGGAGCAGTGCTGAAACATCCCTCACAGCCACACGTTGTTGCTGGAACAAGAGGAAGCCTGTTAACCAAGTTTTTCTCAGCTCTCTCTAGAGGTACGTCAGAGAATAGCATCGAAGGGGAGCCCACAGTGCTTGTGTTTGGCCCAAAATAGAATGTGCAGCATCTTTGCCAGTCCTGAGCATTGGAATTAGTTGGCATTAGAAGGAAGTGGCAGGCGGGGATGGATAATCATATATTAGAATTCTTTTTGTTCAGTGTCTGCTGCTTGAGCCATTCTGATGTGCTCCTGACATTTCCAACCTTATCTCCACAGCCTAAGACTCTTGTCTCTTGAGATGGCTTTAGCTGTAAACAGAAATTCCTGGCAGGTTGGGGAAGTTAAAGGGCACGGTGGAGGTTCTGCAGCAGCACTGCCAGCCTGATTGCAGGGGATGGATGCTCTGTGTGTGCTCACCTGTCCATGCACATGTTTACCCAGCATTTCTTTTGCAATGTTATTAGTCTGATACACACAGTGTTGGGAGTAGCTGCTTCAGCATGTTCAGAAAGCAAATCCTTTGTTGCTGCTGAAGCCTGTGCAGCCCTAAATCAGGTGCTTGGGTTGTGCCCTGTCATTTGCTGTTTAGGTCTATATGAGTTCCTGCCACATCAAGCTGAAACAAAATGATTTTCATCCCTGCAGTTAGTAGCTGGCTGTAGTTGGGTGAATTGAAATGACTTTTTTGGGGAGAGTCATCGAGGGAGAAAAAAAGAGACTCCCCAGGAGATGATAAAGGGAATGTGACTTATGCTGATTTGGAATCCTCACCAAAAAAAAGCGATAAACGGAGTGAGAATTACAAATGTATTGATCTATTTTATCTTGTAGGTGGTTTTTCTTGTTTTAAGTATATCATGACTTTAATATCTGCATCCAGGAACAAGCTGTTGCCTCTGGCTTTCACAGACAGCTGGTTTGCTTTTGATACATCCCAGAGTCTTCCTGCTGATTCCTGCTGCAGTATGTCAAAGGAGCTCAGCAGTTTGTTGCCCTCTCAAGGCTTCACTCTGTTCATTACGGCTTCAAGATCCTCAGTTGTCTTCAAATACAGGCACAGCCTCAAGAGCTTTTTTAAAAAAGGATCCTTAAAAGGTGCTGTTGAAATAGCTGATGATAGCCCATGGGAATGGTTGCTCTTGGTCACATCCAGCAATGGTTCTTGGGATAATATTGATGAGCTAAATGGGCCTGGGAAATTAAAGGTGTAAACCCTGGTCCTGTAGCTGTCCAGCAGTAAACAGAAGGCTTGTGGTTTCTCATGCACAGACATCTGTTGCTCACTTCTAAGGCAGCCCCATCTCCAGGCAAAGCCTTTCAGCCTTTAGAAGAAGGGCAAACAGGGCCTTGTTTTGAAAGGTGTCCAGTGACGCTTTTACTTTGATTGCAGTTCTTTTCCATTTCTTTCTTGCCTCGAGTTTCTATAGGAAAGGGCCTTCCTTTGATAGGCTGTAATTGATGTTAGTGGTGGCTCTGGCAGCCTCTGTGGGCAGGGCAGGAGGAGTTGGCTGAGCTGCTCCTGGGCAGCAAGTGCTGCTGCAATCGGGTACTTGAGCCTGGAGTAAGATAAACCAAACACACAAAAGGGAAAGCAGCTTCCTGGGGAATTGCTGCCCACTCTTATACCTAATCCTTCAGTGTAACAGCCCCACAGCTGGCTCAGTTCTCTTATAGTCAGTGTTTATTTGTTGTTTTCCATAAGAGGAACTGGGCACCACTTACCTAATGGGGAAAGACTTCAAGGGGCTCCCTTTGTGTCGGGATATGTTAGTCCAGGCTATTTAAATCCAGTCAAGACGAGTCACCTTTCTAACAGTGTATCCCAAAGGCAAAAACAAGGTGGCCTGAGGAGGAGCAGGTAATTTATGAGGAAGGACAGCAGGTGTAATCACGAGGTGGGAACATGGTTTCTCCACTAAGGATTTGTGAAGGAGTTGAGAGAATTTTTTTTTCATTTAATATAGCAAATGCTTTAGGACATGAAAAGTTGGCAGTCTGGAGGACCCTTCATAGTCTGTGGTTTTTATCATCTGGCAGCCTCGGTGAAATAGCCATGAGTCCATGCTTAGGGAAACATAAGCATTTTTTTGGCATTACAGGGTTTTTTTTGAGAACAAAATAAAATAAATCCATTCACACTGTGATGTGATACAATTGCTAACCCAGGTCAGACAAATAAGAAGCTGAAGATCTAGGGCTGGATTCAGGGTGCTCGTTCAATGCAGCTAAAGGAGAACAGGGATGGATGGGTTGGAATTAGGACCATTAACTCCGTGGTGATTCGGTGGGTTTAGTCAAATTTCTAACAAAAACCAGAAAAGTGAAAATAAACATGAGAGGAGTGAAAAAGGAGCATTACAAGAGGAAATGCGAAGTTGCAGAGTGATGCAGAGCCAAGAGAAAGCAAACGTGGAGGGACAAGCATGGTAAAGACAAAGTGGAAAGAAACAAGAAAACCTTGTGTATGAAACACTTCGTGTGTGCATCTGTAGACAGGTGTATACAGGCATATACAAGGTAAAGCCCACAAGGTTTTGAAGAGTTTCTTAATGGTTAGAAAATTATGTCTGTCTCTCTACTCAGTCACTTCTGGAAAAGAAAGACAAATGCTTGTTGAAATTACAAAAGAAGCTGCGAGAAGATGAGAGTGGTTTTCTACATTACTTGTACTCCCTGAGCCACATCCCATCTGTAATTCATTAGTGTTGCTTTCCCACTCCTGAGCCACAGGAGGTTTCATCACATCCCCTGTATGTGCCAGTGCCCACTGGCTCTGGCAGGCCAGGCAGTGACCCCATGGAAACCCAGGTGGGCTTTGTGGATCTGATCCAAGGCCCTTGAGGTCAGCAGGAGTATTTTTGCTGACTTACTGAAGGCTCAGGGGCTTCAGATCTGTGCCTAAGTACACAAACTACCAGCAACAACAGCCTCAGGGCACAAGGATTTGTGCTGTTGCTGGATAAACTTAAAGCATGAAAGAACCCAATTTGGAGGCTGTAGTACAGATCACTGCCAGCATTTACTAGATTAAGACTCAATTCTGTGATAAAAGCTAGCAGTTCGGAGTGCTCTGTCCCCCTAGACCATCTCTGGAGCATTTCCATCCCACTCCTGCAAGCAGCTTAAACACAAGGTGTGCTTGTTCAGAAGCAAAGTCAAGATCAGCAGCAGCGTTACCGTGCCTCAAAGTGACCATATACAAGTGTAAGGATTATGATGAGCAGAGAACCCTGCCAAAAACTGGGATCATGGCACAAGGGATATGAAGGAAACACGTGGCCATAATTCTTGTGCTGTTCTCCAGTTATCTTAGCAGACTTTTTCTGCTTTGTTGCTCACAGTTTTGGCACTCGTCTGTGCCAAAGGTTGCTCGTGGTTGGTGCTGCTCTGTACTTCAAAGAGAGAGGGAGAAGAGGCAGAACTAAAGGGATGGGAGCACATGTTATTGTAACACCTGCAGAGTCAGCAGACTCCTGCTGTGTGGAGGGAGTTCTCTCCAGGGCAGTGGGAAAATGCTCCATCCTTGAGTCAATGTAATTGAGACTAACTAGATTACAAATGAGACAGTGCTGCATCTTGGGAGTGAACCACCTGATAACCAGTATTTTCTTTAGTCTCTTGGACAAGTACCAAGCATAGTACATAACATTTGAGACAATTATTTAAGTGAATGGCTCCTCTTTTTCTCAGTGTTTTAAGGACACTTGCCCCTACCTCTTTCCAGCAGTTGATCTCAGCAAAATTATTTCTCAAAGGGAGAGGGAAACACAACCCTTGTAGCTTCATAGCTGATGGCAAAACTATTCATAGCAGCTGCTGCAGGGGGAGCATGGTTGGGATTAAAAACACAAAGGGACTGCACGGGAAGATTACTTCAGAAAGTCACTTGGGGTCTAAGTAATAATCCTAATAACCACTGCAAACAGTAAGTATTTTCCTCATCACTGCTATTGCTCTGCCAGCTGGGGGAATGTCACAAATATGCAGCTTAGAGATTTTTTTTGCAATAATAGAAACTGCCTGTAGTAGAGAATATAATCTCAAAGCATTTACTTATCTGAAAAGTGTCTCTGGTCTTATAAAATAGATCCATGGAGGCAATGAGCTTGTATTTACCATGTGCAGCTGAATCTGTGCTCTGGATTCACCCTGGTAGGATTTTTGTTTACACAACACCCATCTCTGTCTCTCTCTTCTGCCTCTCTCAGCAAGCACGTTTCAGTGTGAGAAAGGTGCTTATTCCAGCTTCCTTTTCGACAGCAGAGCAGACAGCTCTGGTCAGCATTGCTCTCCAATGTTTCCTTATGTAAGGAATTTAGAAATGAGTGTTCACACAGGTATAGGGATTTTACCTCAATGATTATACATCAACTTGTTTCAGTTCCTTGCAGAGTCCATGAAGTGGATCTTTGACTGATAGCCATTAGTTAGTGTGAGTTCCTAATTAGAAAAGAGCCTTTACTCATTCCCTCCTTAAGGAAATAGAAAGGATAAGTCAGAAAAAAACTGCAAACTCAGACTCTCCCCTAATTCAGCAAAGTTCAGGCATCTAAAATGCTTGGTATGAGGAGTACAGAAGTTTTAAAGTATCACTTCAAACATCTCTTGAGTACTGTAAGACTTTAGTCTTCTCAGTAAGAGTTTCCCTTGAGTCTCTTGTGAACCCAGATTGCTGATTCCATAAGGAACAGGTAAAGGGCAATAAAAAGAGGGCTGAAATTATTAGTTTGTCCCCTCTCTCAAATTATATGTTCCCATCTGCTGATTAATGTGTTCGTTGTAAACTGAGAAGATCTTTCTGTGCCATCCTTGGACAGGATCTCCATCCCCTGTAATAAAAATGGATTTTTCTATTTTGAGATGTCAACCTCAAGTCTTGCAAGAATATTAAGGGTTACAAGAAGGAAAAGAAAGGATTCATGTTATTGAAAACACTTTGACTTCTGCTTTCAGTTTTTCCTCTTCCTCATTTCTTAATAGCTGTGAGAATTCATTCCAAATGGCTCTTGGAGCTGAGGCTTAAAAACCCCCACAAATATCTCAATCCCTGCAATGCTCTGTCCAAAGAAATTCTTGAAGCTGTGGATTGGGGTGTTCAGAAGAGGAAGGTGTATGCTGAACTGGAGCTGTTTGGTGCCTGACTTTTGCTTCCTGCTACTGTGGACTCTCTTTTCTCCTGTCTTGTCATTGCTCTCATAATTTGAGCTCAATATCAGGAGTTTTGCCACCTAAGTGGCCCCATAAATACAGTCAGCCAAGGCAGAGGGCAGGAGGAGTTTCTGGCAGCCCTGCTAGAGCTTCCTTATGTTCTGAGCTCCTGTGAGCCTCCTTTGGGTTGAAATAGTCACCTGGACCAGTGGATTTGGTGACCCCTCAGACATATCTGGGCTGAGTGTGATTGTCTCTCTGAAAGCAGGATGAGCTGGAGTGAGGTGCAGTAGCAGCTCTGTGACAGCTGCTGGGAACGTCAGGAGTTTACAGTGTTTATCTTTGCTGGAGGCAGAATGTTAGCAGGTTGTAAATTCAGATTAGGTTTCCTCACAGCTTGGAAGACAAATCCAAATTCTCTGTGTTGTGTAGTTCCCTCCTGCTTTTATCTATCTATCTATCTATCTATCTATCTATCTATCTATCTATCTATCTATCTAGCTCTATCTAGCTCTATCTATCTAGCTCTATCTAGCTCTATCTAGCTCTATCTATCTATCTCTATATCTATCTATCTATCTATCTATCTATCTCTATACCTATCTCTATCTATCTGTCTATATCTATCTATCTATCTATCTATCTATCTATCTATCTATCTATCTATCTATCTATCATCTCTCTGTCTCTATCTCTATCTATCTCTGTCTCTATATCTATCTATCTCTGTATCTATCTATCTATCTATCTATCTATCTATCTATCTATCTCTGTCTCTATCTATATCTATCTATCTATCTATCTCTGTCTCTATCTCTATCTATATATCTCTGTCTCTATCTATCTATCTATCTATCTATCTCTCTATCTATCTATCTATCTCTTTTTATAGTTGGGTTTTTTTTTCCTCCTACCTTTCCTAACCCCTGAACTAGTTCTATNTATAGTTGGTTTTTTTTTTCCTCCTACCTTTCCTAACCCCTGAACTAGTTCTATAACATTCAGTGCTGGAGAAGGCAGTTTTGCCATGAGATCTGTTGGGAGGTTCAGTCATTGCCTCTGTGGTAGTGGTATCCAAGCTTCACAGAAAGCATCTCTTTTTCCTTTTCTTTTAAAACTTAGTAATGGGTTACCTGGCACCTCAGGAGAACTGGTAATGCTGGCAAAGAGTTAACCACAGAAATGATCCCAAACCAAAGAACTCTGTCACTGGAACATCCCAAAGCACATTGGATTTCTTCTTTGAGGGAAAAAAAAAAAATCTAAAGTACAGCTGACAGCATCTACCTCGTGCCTTGCAGCTGAGCTCTTCAAAGCTTCCTAAGGGATATGAAGCACCTATTCCTATTGAAATGAGAGACAGCTGATTTTCCCAAACTCTCAGGGAACTGCAGTTATGTAAGAAACACTGCAAAAGAACAGTCCTTGAGCTGTTTCAGATCCCAGGATTCCTCAGTGGCAATGGAAGGAATTAGTGTAATTTAGATGGACAGTGAAGTCACCAAAATATGCAGTTTTGAGGAAGCTGAATTCAGTCCAATTTGCCTGACAGGGGAGGTTTCAGGAATACTGAAATCTGCCTCTGCTGCTCGCTCTAGTGAAGAAGCTTAAGAATTCTGGCGTAGAGATTCTTAAGGATTTGATTACTGCATTTTCAAAGTAAAATATTTCTTTTTGTTTCATGTGGATTTTTTAAAAAAATTCCTTTTTGAATACACCAACATTCTGGTCCGTTTGAAGTGAAGGGAAAATTGGAAGGAGTGAAGAGCAAGAACTAAATACCTGGAGTTTAGCTGCTTTGACAATTTAAAGAGTGTTTACTCTTTCTCTACAAAAGTTGTGTCCTGAAATCCTTTTCTCATTATACCATGAGAAAGAAAATGCCTGAAGGAGAAAGGATGCTGTGAGGAGCAAAGTCTTTGCTCTTACTAATGATTAGCCCATATTTGAAATTTAGAAATCCAAGAAAATGGAATTCTTGCATGGATGGCCCTTGGGACTACCCTTCTTAATGGGAACCAAATCTGAAACACTACAATTAGCAGTATTTTATTACCTAATGAATGTAGTAGTTCCCTAAGCTGAGCCGTAGCCACTTCATCACACTTACTCTGTCCATGTATTTTCGCAAATTAAAGGATCATATTTGAAGGGTTGACAAAGCCAACCAGGTCTTATTCTTCTGTTCCACATTTTCCTTCTCAATTTTCAATGAATAATGTTTCGCAGGCAAATGTCTGTCCTGTTCCTTCAGAGCTGCAGTGAGATCTCATTTCACATAGAAAGATGAAGGAAAAATATTTCCTTATAAATAAATATTTGCTTATAGTAAAACAAATCTTATTAATTGCTGTGGTTAGGCCCTTGCCTGGGTTTTATGGGTTCCTGCAGCTGGCTTTAGTCTCCTGATTTACTCTTGGAACAAAAGAGGAGAGGAGGGAACCTTAATTATGGCAGGAAGAAGTTGAAATTTTTCTGGCAGAACTCATGAAGTTTTGAGACTTATTGTAAAGTGCAGCCCAGCAACAGGCCACCAGGAGAGGCTCTCTGGGTTTGGGAGATTCAATAAAATAATTTCTCCCAATGTGACCTTTACAGTCAGTAATGTCATTGGCTTCTACTAGTCTGGGCAATATGGGATGGTTAGCAAAAAATAGCAAGAAACATTGAGGCTCCAGAGAAGACTGACCAAAAGGGGTCAGTATTTGTTAAGTTGAAACACCAACTTGACAAATATAAGGAGACAGGGATTTACTTGTGGGGATGCAGAGGACTGAGCAGGAGCAGCTTTGCCCGTGCCCACCAAGGTGAGGTTCAGAGTGCCCGTGCTCAGCTCGTGGGACGCAGGGACTGCCCTAGAGATGAGCCCTTCCCCTCGTCACACTGAAGCTGCTGCTCTCTCTAATATTCACACTTTGAATACTTGCTGATGAAAAGTCTTCCAGCACAGCAGCTTTGACAGCAGATGTGAGCTGAAGAGACTGCACAAAGCAGTGGTCACTGCTCTGAGCCCAGACTGCTCTCGGATCAAAGGACAGCGTGCCGGGGCTGGGAATAGCATGGCATTTATCAGGAGCACAGAAGATGCAGAGCTTGGAATAACCCTCTGGAAACAAACAGCAGAACGGGAAACAGAAGGCTTAGTGTCCAGAAAACTGTTCCAGATATTATGAAACTCACTGATTGTAGGACTTTAGTATTGATTTAGCCTTCTGTTCTTTAGTGCAGCCTTGTCCACCCAGGCTGCTCTGTAAACCTTCAGCTGGAGTGCAGTTTGATAGCACTAACCCCACGTACGAGGTACCTGCACTGCTGAGGGTATTCCCTGGCCCTGTCTCCAGTCCTGGCTTCATGTTTCTGCACTTCCCTGGCACTGACACTGCTCCTTACCTGATCTTGCAGTGAGCCATCTGGGAAGCTAAATCATCCTCTGCTTGATGCTGCCAACTCAGCGGGCACTGAGCCGGTGGGTGTTAGTGCCAGGCCAGAGGGAATCAGGGACCTGCACAGCCAGGGCTCCTCATCAGCCTCACGTGCTGTTAGTCTGCCTGGAACTTCACATTCTTCCTCTGCAGGTATTTATCTGTATCACAGCACACCCAGGCACTGCAGCCCTGCTTGGATCCAGGTTTTCAGTATGACTTTCTCTGGAATAAGAGAGGTGATGCTCTCTAGGATTAGCATTCCTCAGCAAAATCATGTGTGTGAAATGTTTGGAGTACTCAGCAGTCTGCCCTCTCTATAGCACTGCTGCAAGTAGCAGAACTCTTCCATGGCCAGAGGAGTTTTGCAAGATTAAAATTTAAATTTAAATAGGAAGCTATAATTTGAGCTCCTTAAATCATAAGTAACATCTTCAGCTCTGGCTGTTGCTGATTCAATTGCTTATTGGTTGCCATCAGTAATAGCTGTATAGTATTGGGTCTAAGTGCTGCTGAGATTTCTTGTAAATTGAGAACAGTGAAATGGAACAGTTAGATTTTCATCTGTAATTGATCAGAAGGTATTAATTAGAAGCATTATTGTTTGACATGCTACGAAGATAAGGTGCTAAATGGAAATCATATATAACTGAAAGCTTCAAGTTGGAAATGAAATATTTTCTTGGAAATTGCACATTTACAGAAGTGCATTTGCTGGGAGATTATGTAAGCAAATAAATGCTTTTACTTGTTCTCGACAAAAAATAAGTGATGATTCCTAGGTAAGCAGCTGAAGACTCTCTGTAATGTCTTTGAGATGCTGCAAAATCTTTTAATTCTCCATTTGAGAGATTTAAAGAGAGACAGTTATTTTGAGACAAAGCTGAGGCAGAGATTTCCTGTGCTCTGAATTAATAACCTTAGAAGTTCAAGCAAGAAAATCTCCCAGTGTTCTGGCTGCCATGTGTTCATAAAGCTGGAAAACTGCCTTCAGATGGATGGAGTCCTGTATCCAGTGTGGGATTGAAGCTGACCTCCGGTGTTCTGCACCGTTCTTAATGATGGTCTGTCTTTCATCTTTCCATTGCAAGGTTTGCTTTTGTCAGGAGATCAAAAATTGTGCTTAACTTTCAGCACAGAGAAAATCACCCTCAAATAAATGAGCTGCTGCCCTTGGGTTTTTTTGCATGTGTAGGTGACTTGCTTAGCAGGGTCTGTGTTTAGGCACAGAAAAAGGAAAGGGTGATTTTTTTTGTCCCTGGGCAGCAGATTCAGGGCTGTGCTTTCATTACTGCCACTGTGCTGAGCACAAAGTGACAGGGACAATTCAGTGACACTCACACAAAATTGCTTAGAATAACATTGGAGGGGAAGATTTTGACTCCACTTTGGGTGGAAGTCCAAGATGACAACTTATGGCTGGTAAATGCTTTCAGGTCACAAAGCTGTGAGGAAAAGCCTCTGTGTGAGGACAACCACCTACTTGTGAATAAGCAGACATGGCAAAGAACTTCCAGTTAGAGTGGGCAACTACACACCAAGGAAACTTGGAGTACTTCAGCTGTTTGTCTCCTCCATTTATTGTCTCCATACCTGCCTGCCTTAAATAAACATGGTAAATGTATAGATACTGCAAGATTAGGTGGGCAAATACAGGAGACTCTCAAGTAATTTGGCCTCCAGGCCCTCTATCTTTGAATTTCTTGAGGAAGTATAACTTAAAATTTTTTATGTACAAAGTTGGCACTATTGATTTAGAAAACTTAATATTTAATCACAAGCATGCAACAAGGTCAACAAATCTTTGGTAAGGAACTAAATAGACTTCTCCTTGCTAGCACTCAAACACCAAGTAAATAAAAATTTAAGTGAAAACATTTGTAGTGTGTGTGTACAGACTGCATTTGAAAATGTATGGGGGGTTTGGTACTGTCTGACTTAATTCTGATTCATCCACTGACCTTGTTATATAAAACTCAATGCCCTTTTTAGAGGGAGAGTTGCAAATTGCGCTTCTGCATATTTATTTCGGAAGTTCAATCTTCGGGGTGTTCATACCCTAATTCCAGTGCTAAGTGCAATCACAACATTGATTTTTCTCACTAAACATAACCTACTTTACCCTGGGATGGAATTTTTTTCTTTAATGGGCTTTATATAACGACATATGTGAAAACCACTCAACTTAATGCCCCATACTGTAGTTAATTAACAAAATGGCATTGTAGCCGTGGCCCCTCATCCTCTGGCAGTGTATTTTACCCCTAACCTTGGCCATACAAAATGTCCATCCTAATTAACAGGGGCCCAGGTATTGACTATGTCAAGCTGCATGGTGGAAAGAGCAATTTGCAGCTGCTGACAAAGTTGTGATTCTGTTGAAAATCCAAACATGGGTGCTTCATTTTGAGGGATGTTTTGCCATTTCAGAACCTGTCTCAAGGAACAAAGTGTCTAAATGATGAGTTTTTACTTCTTTCCAGTTGCAAAATAACCATGTCCTAAAATACAACCAAACATCTCCTGTCATACAGACTTCCAAACACATACTGCTGGATTTATACAAATTCAAGATTGGTAGTAGTACTGTTTTCTTAATACTGAAACGTTTATTTATTGTTCATTTATTTGAGCTGTAATATGCTGGAAAACTTAATGGGACTTAAAGCTTTAATGAGCCTTCAGTAAAGAATTTGATTCTTCCTTTGCTTTTTCTGTTTTGTTTCTGAGAAATTCAGCTGAAGGCACTGGAGATGCATCAGGTTTTTGCTAGTTTTACAAGAGCAAGACAGTGTTCTGTGAAGCTCCGTGGTGTTTCATGTTACAAATGAGAGAATTAAGCATTTATGCTTTTATACCAAGAAAAAAAGAGTTTGTTTTTTCAGTGCTTTAAATTAATTGTGTTTTGCCTCACTGCTGAAAAACTGCAACAAGAAGACAAGTACTCTCAGTCATCCATAACTACAGTTTCGAATGTTTTATTGGCTGAAGATGCAAAAAGACCATTTTTTTACAGGAACTTAAGTGCTGAGTCCTCATAAACGTCAAGAAGATACCAACATCTTGCTAGGTGGTGGTTTCTGCTCAATAAATAACATTTGGTGTTGCGTTTGGTGTTGCAGAAAGCTGTGATTTTTTCACTGTGCTTTGTCCTCTTTGCTGAGGTGGAGCCGTTGCTGCTGGGAGAGGCTGTGGTGACAGTGCTGGTGATGGGAAGTCAAGCAGCCCTTTCCCCCATTTCCCTTCTTCAGCTGGTGCTGAGGCCAAACTACTCACAGAGCCATCCATGTGCTTCCAGCTGGCATCCTGCTCCCCACAGACTCCTCATCTTGGGCATGTCCAGTGGGCTGGTGGGAATTTGTCTTCGGTGTCTGTTGAAGAGAAAGGCTGTGTAACTGTCTGTATTTCTCATTCCTGGTGCTTTGTAGTAGAGCTGTAGATCAGCAGCTAAACATTCTGCACCCAAACAACATCTTTGATGGGAATTCCTTGTACAAATGCTCTTTAATTAAGCAGGTGCTCTTTAATTAACCCTCCATACAGTTGTTGCTGATGTTATTAGCATCACTAGATAAATATAGTTAACTTTTCCACAGGGTATAACAACTAACAGTGGCAGAATTTTGCATCCTATAAGAACATCTCTGAGTTACAAAGTCTTGTCTTAACCAACAGCTGAATCCTCTCCAGGCTGGAGATCTCAAACAGAAATTTCCTTGGGAATCCATCATAAAGAGTGAATTGTCAGACAGAAGAGCAACAACCCTGTCCACTGATACCTAGAAGAATATCATAGGAAATAAAAATGGGTTATTAAAGAAAACTCCACTGAATCATTTTTCTGTGCAGTGATGAAGCACAACTTCATCTTGATACAGATGAACAGAACCTTCCTGAGTTTTCCATTTTGGGACAAGTTTCTCTTCAGAATAAATTATTGCCAGAATAGACAAAAGTGCAGGTTTTTCTATAGGTTCAGTTTTAATCCTGACTCCAGCCTGCTGTTGGCAGAACATATAAAGGCACTGAGCTGGTTCCGTCCAAAAAAAGCGATATGTTGCCACAGATCTGCATTCATGATACCACTGTCTTATTTACTGGTGAATTAAAGCATATCTAATGCTCGGCTTAAAGCTGGTATATTGAGATTTCCATGCCTGAACTGCAATCAAAGATCACAATCCTCGATGACTCTTGTAAACCTTTTACAATTGCTATTTTCAACAGGGCAAAGGTGAAGAAAGGTGTGAACATTCTCAGTGCAAAGACCAGTGACCCTCGGCAGTGGGACGTGAAACAAGAGGTGGGGAATGGTGGAAAGCACTCGACCACAACTGTTATTTGTCAGAGGATAGCACCAAGTTCAAGGAACAGGTATGAAACCTCATATTCTCGGCACATTAAACTCATTTATATCCATGATAGCATTCATTGGCTGAAAGACTTAAGGCTCATATTACCACTACTCAGCTATTAAACCTGTAGCCTGGAAATCTGGAGACACTTAAGTTAACTATGGTACCATCTGCTGATCTATAACAGGTAATAAAATTCAGCAGCTCAAATTAAAAAAAATTAATAGAATAGACATACGATGAGGATGGAGGATGGAGAGGTGTCATTTGGGTAAAAACATGACTATTCTTAATTTCAAAGGGTTTTACCGAACATGATTTTTTGCCTTGATAGTTTTGACCTTGTTTCTCTGAACATATCACAGCCTCTGTGGTTGGTTCATCAAGCAAGCAGTGAGTTCTTCCACAGTGAGCCATTGTAACTCTCAAACATTGATAGGAGAGAATTCAAACCTCCCAGTGTCTTGTATGTAATACAGAAGAACCCCCTTTTGCAAAACCCCCTTTTGCAAACAGTTACTTCTTGCAGAACTGGAAGTTCCTTGGCACACTGGTAACTGAGCCAAAGCAGTGCCTTGTGGGGAGCACTGGCATGAACTGCTCTGCCAATGCCTTTCTCTTTGGGGTGTTTTTACCAAGACTTGGTCTGGTTGTGTCACAGACACAAAAGCAGTGCTTTCTCCATAAGTCTGATTGTCTTCCATGGCACACAGTAAAGTTGGACATTGCTGCTTTCAGTGGAAATTACTTTGCTCTTCCCAGGTACCATCCTAATGAATTCTCACAGCATTGCTGTCGGTTAATCCATGCAGATCATTTCCCCTGTACAGATTCAAGCAATGCTCCCCTTGCTCCTTGCTTATTATTAGCCACAAACCTGGGCTCGCTGAAGAGTGTCATAAAATCTTTGGTAGATGCTGGGCTGGTTCTCTCTTTCCCATGCAGCTGGTTTGTACTGCCTTCAGACACAGAAAATCTGAGCAGATTTCAGCTTTTGTGTTCTGTGCCCATATATTGGACATCTGTAAAGTGTAGAAATTTCTCTTGTCGTGAGCAGGGCAAGATGATTGTCTGATTTCATGCACTTACACTTGCTGGAGGATCTCTCCCTGTCCTTGTCTCGACCCATGAGCCTTTTATTCTATTTTTCTCTCCCTGTCCAGCCGAGGAGAAGAGTGATGGAGCTGCTTTAGTGAGCACTTGGCATCCAGCCAGGGTCAACCCACCTCAGGACTGGTAAAGGGAAGAAAAAATACATCTTTTGAGCCTGTCAGAGCTAAAAATCAAGCAGTGTGAAAGAGAGGACACAGTTTTAGAACAGCATATAACTCTGAGCATAATTCTGAGCATATAGCAACTACAGAACTACAGTAGCCAGGTTATCACACCCCAAATTACATCTTCTCAATCCAATTTGCCTGAAGTATAATTAACCCATAAAAATATTTTTAGCACTAATTATGCAAATAGAAGTCAATGTTTTAATTAATGCCTTTTTCATTTGTGTGTGTAAATAGTTGCTGTCTTCTGAAGGCATGATGAGCTTAGGTTTGAATGAAATGTTTGTGTACCAGAGCTGGATGGGGAAACCTGGGTATGTGTGTACTGAGATCCCAGTGGGAAAGCATATGATGTAGTGGGCATTACAGTCCTGAGCTTCTGAGTGTCACTTGGAACCCTCTGCTCAGAGCACAAATACTCCATTTAAGCTAATTTAATTTGGTTGAGAACTGCAAGTCCCTGGTGGGATCTCTCTGTGCTGCCACCAGCGTTTCCAGGCTAGTTCAGCAGTGCAGTTTATGCAGTTGATGTGCAGTTCTGTAGCCAGTGTAGATGTTACATGCTGTTCTGGAGTTCCAGCACCAACACTGGCTAATCTTCTCTTACAGCAAACTCAACCAACTCATAAATACGTTGGTTAATTTAGGCAGTGGAATGTGTTTTCCACTGTGTTTGCAAAGGAGGGTCTGTAAAAACAAGTAAATGAAAGTTTGTAGTTCTTGATTGCTTTATAAACATTCATACATCTTGTCAAGAAATTGACAGTATGTTGTTTTTCTTTACCTGACCAGCTCTTTCTAGCAGAGCTCAGGGAATCAGATAGGAGGAAAGGAGAACAAAGGATCTTCTGCAGTTTTACCTTATTCCTCTGTTGCAACCTACAGGAATATTTGGCTCTCCCCTTGTACTGTCACATGTTCCCAGCTGGTGTGAAGTCAGATTATTACTTAAATTTGTGATATTCTCAGTGCACTGGAGTAGCCAGATAACGCTGCATCCAGGATTCATAACGGAGGGGATGATGTGCTGACTTGTTAAGGACACAAACAGGAAATTCTGGCCTTTCTCTGCATGCTCTTTATTTACTCAGGAATCTCCCTGAAGCACCACAGAGAACCACTGCACTCCTTCCCCTTCATATCTCTGAAGAAAAATGCCCCTAGTCAATAAAACTACTCATTTTTGTTTACATGTTGCTTTTCCTTTCTTGCATATTTCCCTGTCATTAGTGCACAGATTTAATTGCATTGCAAGCACTTTGAAACGAGCAGTTTGTATCTGATGCAACAGCTCCTACGCCTTTCACATTATATAAATAATAGAACACAAGAGACATATTTTAGATACATCACATCAATAATTGTTTACCATTACCTTTTCAGAATTTAGGTGGGTCATGCTTTTTTTACTTTTTTAAGTAATATTTGTTCTCTTTGAATTTGTGCTGCTAAAGCCAAGAGCCATTGCTTCTTAGCTTTTAGCTTTATTCAAAAAGGCTTTGCAACTCTAGCAAGTAACTGCAAACAGCTTGAAATCAGCAATGTTTGTGTGCCTCATAATGCAATTTCTGCTGAGCTACAAGCAGCTATTGATGAGGATAACAACAGTGTTGATTAGTGAAAACAAGTCTCAGACTACTACTTGGTCACTTGTTTTCCTTTGTTGTTTCTGGCTTCTGGAGGGAAGCCAGGAGGTTTCCAGCGTGTCTTTGGGCTGGATGAAGAGAGATTTTTGGTGTATTGCCTCTGTTTGGTTCCAGCCTAAGGCTCCTGTGGTTGATTGACCACATCTCCCCTAAGAACAGCCTAAGTGGAAGGTCTCGTGTTTGCTGTGTAGTTTATTCTGGATTGCCAGGGAATGAGAGCTGTTCCAAGACACAGCAAGGGGCATTTTTAACCCAAGTGATTTTCTTTTTTTTTTTTTTTAATACAGCTTGCCTCCACCTACTCATATTGTCAGCCTTGGGCTTGAGAAGGATGGACTAAGGGTAGAAGGAAGGGGGTTTTCTTGAACTGGCTTCTCTGCCAAAGCAAGAGCACCAGAGCATCCTATGGTGCTCTGGGGTCATGAACTCAGAAGCAGGGACTGTCCATCTAGGCCTAACTCCTCCTGGTCCTGCAAACCTGGAACAAGACCCCTTCAGTCTGGTTTTGGGCTGATCTTTCTGCCTGTGGACATGGTGCTTTGTTTGGAGAGGAATGGAGTCACCCAGAGCCTTTGATTTCTGTCAGCCAGAGAGAGAAACTGAGTGTGGGGGAGCAGAGAGACGTTTAGAAAAACTGACATAATGGAAAACTGCTGTGATGTAGCACTTTATCCTCTTGGCCTTGAACCTTTTGAGAGGCCTGTGGGCTTACAGCTCTCCAGCCATCTGTCTGATAAAGAGTCAGACTCAGGAAGAGTGCTTCCAGATGTTGTGTTTGTGTTTCAGACTGTGTCATAATCACTTATTCCCTCTCGCCACATGTGCAGGCGTTTTTTTGGATTGGGGTTGTTGTGGCTTTTTTTTTTTTAACACTGTCTGGGTATCATTGCATTCACATGGAAGCAGCTAATTATGTTGCCAGGTTGTGTTTCACATCACTGGGGCAAGGAGGAAAGCAACAAAGCCATTACAATTCTGTGCAGATCTCTCCTCTTGTCTGGCAGCACCATATGCTGCCAAGGAATGTCAGAGAAGTGAATTCCGTGTGATTGAGAAATAAAAGTAAAGTGTATATGTACAAAATGAGTCAGACTTGCAGAAGTGTGAGCCATGTGGTGTGTGTCTGGCTACACCAGAAGACAGTCAAGCTGGGCCCAATATATGGGCACAGAGAAGAGTATTCACACATGATGAGCATGGTAGATGTTATTAATTATTTTAGAATGTGGGTCATCTTCCCCTGGCAGTTTTGGGTCAGGGTGGTTTGCAGAGCTCAGCAGAGTGGCAGTGGTGCCTGCTGACCTCAAAACCTTGCAGCCTGGGCAAGAGGACACGATGCTCACAAGGATTCAGTGGTTTAGTGTGGGTCAGGACTTTTTCATGACAGTTGGTTATCCTTTTGACTGATAATTGA
Source organism: Sakesphorus luctuosus (assembly GCA_013396695.1). Classification (NCBI taxonomy): domain Eukaryota; kingdom Metazoa; phylum Chordata; class Aves; order Passeriformes; family Thamnophilidae; genus Sakesphorus; species Sakesphorus luctuosus. Next base: position 1,352,940 of record VWZD01009203.1, read on the forward strand.
GGCAGGAGCAGAGCTGACATGGCACATGCCATTGCTGTAGGTGCTTTGGGGGGGGTTGTGTGTGTTTTCAGGAGGTCACGTCTGTGTCTGCAGAAACTGATTTGTACAAACTGTAGAGATACTTTGGGAGGAAGACATCAGCAATGGATTTCTTACACCATTAAGCCCTGAAACAGAAACAATTTCAATTCATTTATGGGAAATTCACATATGAAGAGACATCATATATAGATACATGAAAAAGGGAGGGCTAAGGAGGATCTCCATTCTTTATTGGAGGCACGGGAAACATAGTGACAAAAGCTGAGGAAAAGGCTCCAGGTACTTAATACCTTCTTTGCGTCAGTCTCTAATAGCAAGACCCATTGTTCTCTGGGTACCCAGCCCTCTGAGCTGAAAGACAGGGATGGGGAGCAGAATGCAGCTCCCAGAACCCAAGGGGAAATTGGAAAAATGACCTGAGGGTGTTGGTTGGCAGCTGGCTCCCAACCCAGTCCCATGCCCAGTTAGGGCAAGAGGAAATGGCCTCAAATTGCACCAGGGGAGGTTTAGATTGGATATGAGGGAAAAAATCACCACTGAAAGGGTTGTCAAGACCTGAAAGAGGCTGCCCAGGGAGCTGGTGGAGTCCCCACTCCTGGAGGTTTTCAAAAGAGGTGTAGGTGTGCTGCTTAGGCACATGGCTTAGTGGTGGCCTTGGCAGTGCTGGGTTAACAGTTGGACTCGATGATCTTAGTTAAAAGTCTTTTCCAACCTAGACAAGTCTATGATTCTGGCCTTTTGTTTTCAGCATTGTACATATTTTGGTGCAGTCTTTTAGGCTGCTGGCAAATCTCTAGTGCACCCCTCAGAGCTTCCAAGGTGAGTCATTCTTGTGATGTGCATCTGTCTGCCTAAAGTGACACCTGGGAATGTGTGTGGAGCTGTCAATAACAGTATCAGGTATAATATAGCTGAGCCTTTGCCTACTGCTTTAAAGATCCTTTCCCTCCATGCTTTCTCATCTGATTTCCCAAATAATTTATCTTTGCCTGCTGTCTTTGCATTATGATATTTCTCTTTGTTAGGATGCCTGCTCCAGGTCAAATTAGGGCACAGATGTCCCCAGCAGGCAGTGGAGGTGCCAAAGCCACACTGGACATCTGCACATACGGCCGAGGAGCAGCCAGCTGTGCCGTGTAACAATATCTTTTCTAGGGCACAGAAGACTGGGGTTAGAAGGTTCCTTCCCAAAGGAGCCTTTCATATGGCTCCTCTTTTGCTGCTTTGAATGTCAGGAGTGTTTATCAAAGCCCAGAGCTGGGAGGGAGGGAGGGAGGAAGGATGAAGAATGTCTCTGGTGTCTCTTTCAGGAGCAGGCTGCCTGCAGGAAGGAGGCGGATGCTCCGTTGTCTCTCACTCTCTGTCTGCTGCAGTGTCTAAGCAAGTGTCTGCACAAACTGTCTTGAGAGGGAAGATTTGTTTCTGAGACCTTCCTGTCTGACTTGGTGCTCGTGGGAGCAGGGCAACTTGTTGAATCTTATGAATCCTGAATCCTTTCAGGTTAATGGGCAACCCTCGGAAAAGCAAATTCCATGGGAGCCCTCGTGGACAAGGACTCATGCTGAGCCTGAAGGACCCTTTCTTTTCAACACTATCAGTAACGCAAGTTGAGAAAGATAAAATTTGAGATAACTATAGCAATTGTCATGGCAACAACACACGTCTGTCTAGTTTTCATCTGGCACCTACCACTGTGCAGGCCTGATCCACGGCTGGAGGGCTGACCCCACTGTAATCCAACACCACTGTTCTATCAGCCCTTTGATTCAAGGGAAATTTATGTTTAACTAGCCATCAGCATAAATACTTGTTTTCTAACAGATACAGGCTGAGTCAGAAAACCAGCAGGGTCTGCACAAGTGTTGTGGAAGATAATAACTGGAAAGAATTCTCTTTCTGATCAGATATTTTGCGACGTTGTCTCTTCTGTTTGAAATTCAAAGCAAGATGTTACAATCTCAGATGAGGTTTCGGAAAACCAGTTGTTAGATGCTATTGAAAGGAATTTTCATGTTAGAGTCAAACAGAGCCACTTTTAGACTTGGTCCTGACCGTTCAAAAAAATACTGCATTAATCTTTTTACATAACTGAAGATAGTATTAGTCAAGGAGTAAAACATTCCCATAAGTTTTTTCTCTAAGAAAAGAAATTAATTAGTAGAGATGAGATAACAAAATGCATTAAAAACAATCTACCCATGATCTCTACAGAACTTCTAGTTGCAATAATTTGATTTTTTTTTCATTTTTTTGGGCATTTACTTTGGAGTTCCTGGGTCTGTTGGGAAGCAGAAGGGCTGAAGCACCAAGAGAAAGGTCATTCTTCACATATTTCTTGCCCAAAAGAAAGCATCAAATTTGTTTGCACAGCCAATCTGTGTAGTTTGGAAAAGCTTTTTACATGCTTATCAAAACCAAATGCTTAGCCAATGCATGCACTAAGCCAGCTTTGCTGAGAAAGCTGCAGTCAGTGCCTTCCCTGATTTCCAGTCAGGCTGAATATATTGTTTTATTTCATTAGAATGTAAATAGACTGGAACACCCACAAATAGAATAGGATGTGCAATCATGGAATAATGGGACAACAGCTTTCCATCCATTCCAAATTGATAGACAGGTCCAGTAATAACTGTAATTCCTGATGTCCAGGGTGAGAGTATTTTCTGACTCTGTGACAAAGTAATCATTTCTCAGAGAGCGAGCAGAAAACATGCAATCTGCTTTTCAGCCTTTCACTTACGTTTGACAATGTGTTTTGAAGCACTCCTGGAAAATGCAGGAGGAGAGGCTGCCTGTCCCACCTGCACCTTCTGCCCCAAACTGCTGTGTTCTGACCCCTTGCACACAGCAATCCTTAGTGCTTTCCATTCTAATGAGCTGTAACTCACAGTGAGGTTATCTTTAATAAGCTGTAACTCATAGCGAGGTTATCCATGAGAATGTTCTGATGCAGCACATTCATGCACTGACACCTCTGTCCATTTTCTCCCTTTGCACTTTAAATCACGAGTTCTGCTTTGGGTGAGGTCAGCTCTTATTTTTCTGGGACGGTTGGCAGGGTTTGGATTGTTTAGCAGCTATTGTAGCCTTGCCTGTGATTTGGGGATGGTGGGAGATAAGAGACAAAAGCTGCAGAATTGGGGAGGAGGAATTCGTGCATGTGTATTTTTTCTCACACTGCCTTTGAAGCAGAAACATCTGCTGAAAGCCATAAACAGCTGAGTTCAGCAATACCACATCATGCTGCCAAGCAACTCTGCTTTCCTCTGTAACTTTCACAGCAGAGGAAATAAATCAGTCAGGCAATAAAGAATGAAGAAAATTTAGGAAAAAGTGCCAAAAGCCAAACCTTTCAAGAATAAAGTGAGTAAGATCTTTGTTAGTATTCGGCAAAGCAAATTCAAATATGTTTCTTACACATGTAAGCCCTCTGTACCATTGCTGCTTGAGGAATTTTGCAATAACAAAACTCCTCTGAACTCAAGACACTTAAAACTTGTCAGGAGAGACCTCTAGAAAACTACAATATCATAAAAGGCAATTAGTTGATTTTAAATATTTTTTCCATCTCATGCCTCTGTCAGATCAGTTGCAGTTAACCAACTAACAGTGGTGAGGTGTCACTATTTATCTGAAACCTTTACATTTCCTTACACAAAACACAATGTATTAGACAGGTGAACCATTTCTTTCTGCACTGGCTTACTGAGATTTACTCTTCCAAAGTTCCTGTAGTTTGATGCGTTACTGCCTACTTAAAGTACAGATAAAAATCCCTTCTCTGTTTCTTTTTTTGATATATCCTACTGGGGACTGCTCTATGAACCAGGTGGAAAATGATTACATAGATGCTAAGTCGCTTTAAGTCTTACAAGTTAAGCAACTGTGGTAAGAAAACCATTTGGTGAGTGGTGACTGGGAGGATTTGGCAGCGTGTTGCTGCTGCTGTGTGCTCCTACTCCCCAGTGACAGCAGAACCCTCCCTCCATCACCACTCCTGGCTCTCATTCTCCTGCAGATCATTAAATTCTATTTCCAGTTGACCCTTGTGTGTAATTAAATATGTTACTTGTATACCTGTAGCGAGGGATGGTTAAACACTCCTCCTGCTGCCTTCTCTGTTCAGAGGCCACATCCTCTGTCTTCTGTCGCTGTGCCTCCCACCAGGCTGAGATAATTGAAAGGGAATTTGGGTGGGTTTTACACACTGCATTTTTTCCTCTTTTTAAATTTCAAAATGAATTTGAATGCATTTGATTAGTCTCTGCCATTACCTCCATCGCATATCCTCCAGCTGGAGATAGTTCTAATAAAAAATAATTTGATAAGCACATTAACATTATCACTTGAAATTACTTTTATGGTTGATTCAGAGTTTGTAGAAGTTGAGTCTTCATAAATGCTCGGCAGACCTAAATGTTGTCTCATTAGCACCAGTTTTACATTGGTTTAGCTCCATTGAGTTGAATGAAATTAATCTACTGATTTTCACTTTCATAATTGAAACCAGGATCAAGCCTTACATGAGTTTGTTTAAACTCATCTGAATGTCAAACCAGCACGAGGTCCTGAACTTGAACCATCTGAAGAGCTGATCTGTCAGGTGATGTCTGTGTGTTTCCTTCTTTGGGACTCTCACATCTCAGGCTTAGAAAACGTTGCTCTCCTTCAGCTGTCTGAAAACAGAAAGATGTTTGCACTAGCTGTGCTCTCATCCTACAGCTCTCTAGGATTTTTTCAGTGTTCCCAGCACTCTTGTGTGTCTCCATCCATCTGCTGTCCCTCTGCTGCTGTACTCGAGGCTTGCTGGAGCAGGCAGCGGGTTCATTATTTGTACAATATGTAGCAGGGGCTTGGAATATGACAAGGCTCCTACTCTTAATAATAGTAAATGATCACCTCTCTTATCTGGTTAATTTTGGGGCTCTGCCTGAAAATAGTTGAATGGATCTTTTGTAGGCTGGCACAGGGATAATAGTAATTTGTTACATAACTACTAATAGGCCTTGATACCAGAGCCTCAGACTGCGTGAAGCAGCATCATTATTGTTCTGCAAACACTTCCAGCATATGAGCACTGTTAGCAAACACAACAGTTCATGTAATTCAGGCTGGACATAGCTCAGCAAAACCAAGGACTTCTCACATTGTGTTAGGATGGATTCCTTTCCATCCCCCTTGCACCTTTTACAAGGTAGATTGAGGTAACACATGGCATTTTACGGGCTTAGAAAGCAAAAATCTTTGCCTGATACAGACAAAGCAACTCCTGGAGTCTAAATAACTAACTTGTACCACTCACACAAGAAAGAGTAGTAACTCTATTGGCTGCTATAAGTCATCATTTGCAAGTCATAATTTATCTCCAGCTCAGGCTGCAGGGAGACCTCTGGTATTTCACATTCTGGGAATGACAGAAGGTCGTGGTTTCTTTCACTGTCACTTCACGGTGAATATCAGCAAATCCTGACATTTTAAGAGGCATCCTTTTTTTTCCAGAGCTGTGCAACCACAGTCCCTTAGGTGTAAATCAGTGTTGAATTTGTCTTGCACTGTGACAGGGGCTTCTACAAATCACCTGGTTTGAGTTGGGTTCTGTTCCGCGAATTGATGGGTTAGAGAGGACATAGGAAGTGTTTGGAGGATACTGAATATTTCCTGGAAGCTTAATAAGGTAGAGCTGGGCTGCTCTTTTGAAAGGTAACAGATGTCTGTGAGTTCTCAACAAAAATCTAATCCCAGTCCATCAAATCTTGGCTAAATAAGACCCCTGGAGTTCTGTTTCTTTGAGTAGATGTTATGGACAATTAAGATCTGTAAACATACTCTTTTGTAACACTTTCAAAGTTAAGAGTGTAAAAAATGAGGTGGGAGTAGCAGTATTATACAAAAGTTGCTAATGGTTTTTGAATGCACTTTTTCCTTAAGTAAGGAAATTCCACAATTTTTCTTGGAAAAATCCGTGATGTGTCCCTATTACTTTGGAGGATCAGGATGAGGAAAATCAACTAGTGGCATAAATCAGTCTAAGTTGACTAAAACAATGTCTAGGGGTTTGTACCACTATAATACACAAAAAATCTGCAATTTTTCTGTTACTACTACACCAACATCCTGGTAATTTCATGGAGAAGTTGTTTATTAAGGAAACTGGGATGTTTGTTGCAGAGAGGGTTTTGGATAGATCCGTGCTGAATTCCTGCTGGCATCCTAGAAATTTGAATTTCAGTCAAATTCCGATGGAAGAAACCTTAGCTTCATTGAAGCAAATGGCAAAACTTCCTTTGCAGTCTGAATTTCACCCCAAGTTTAGGATAGATTTTGACTCTTCTTTCTTCTCTCTGCCATAGAGCTCAGAAAACTAGATGATGTCTTTCCTGTTCAAGGCTGTGCCAACAGCTACACGCTCCCTCCCACGTGTACACCTGCATACATGATGGCAATTATTACAAAAAGGAGTTTGGAGTAGCACCCCATTGATTTTTGGTTTCCATGCTGCAAATTAATGGACTGAGCAGGCACTCTTTGTAATCACACTGGTAGAAGTTCAATAATGACTCTGCCAGAGTACTCGAGTGACCTCAGCCACTGGATTCATTCCTATTTCAACTATTTTTAATGAGACTGGCATGTTTAGCAGTGCCATTGGGTGGCTGGAAAGCAAGGTGCCCTGTCAACCAAAGCACTGCTGATGGACCAGCTAACAACAATTTCATTGTTTATCTCTGTTCTCTTACCCAAAGTAGCTCTAAGTGGCAATGGAATAAGTTCATGGGAATGTACTAAGCAAAAGGAGTTTCTGGTGTATATGATGTGCGTGCAACACTCCATTAGATTTCAACCAAATCAGAGCTCCGCAAGTTCCACTGACAATCCCCAAAGGAATATAATCTCTCTGGTTAGTTTAGCAATTGTTCAGTTAGGTTTGGAGGTTTTAATTGTATGTGATTATCATTTCCTATGGCGTTTTTATCATCTCTGAAAAAGTGCAGTAGGATGGTGAGGCTCTCCACTTGGAGATGCTGTTTGTCAATTTTTATCTTGAGAAGTGTTCAGAGATTTAATGAGATTGGAGAGGAGTATTTAAAAGCTGACCTTGTTCATTGCTGTGTGTTTGACTGTCTATATGTGCATAGTTCCACAGGTTGGTTATGTCTGTTGTGATTTTCTCACAAGCCAGAAAACTCCTATACATTGCAGATGAGCATTGTTTAAAGACAGAGTAAATACACACTGTTCCCAACAGAACTCTTAGGAAAATTAACCTAGAAATGTCATGATAAGTGTAGGGCACTTGTTCAGTGAGAATTGGCTGGAAACTCCTCCCGAGAAGAGGATTGTTGCCACGTTCTGTTCATCAAAGTTGTGTTAATTACTTTGACAGGCAGCGCCTCCGTTCTGTTCAGTATTCCTGGGGAAGGTAGAATTGCTGAGGTGAGATGAAACACAGAGTCATCAAACATGATGTAATTGCCACATCCCTCAGTGATGCAAATCAGTAGAGATTTGTTGTGGTTCGCTGTGGATCAGGACATAAATTCACCTTGTAGGTTTATTAAACAGAAAGAAGTCTCTCAAGATACCCAGAGTCACAGAATAGACTCCATTTAGAGCAGAACCCAGGACATCTGAGCACAAGTGGATTTTACAGACCATGCTGACCATATTGGGCATGAATAGGCTCTGACTTTGTAAATGTTGGAAAAGTATGAACTCTCCACCATTACCTGCTCCCAGAGGAATCCTGATTTCACTGGCTTTGACTGCTACACCTCACAACTGATTTTGAAAAGATGTGTCTGCAACTGGTAATGCTTTTTTACCAGGAGTTAATACCCAGCTCTCAGGACAGAAAGAAATAACCAGGTTTTGAATTTGGAGCCTGATTCAGCATTCAGTGAAGTTTGGAGAAGAATGTCCATGAGCTTTGAGTCCAGCTCTTGGTGAACAGCTTTAAAACTGCTTGTACATCCTAAGTGTGCTTAAAACCACAATTACTAACTGTGCACACCAATGACCACAAGTTAATTGCTGTCTAAAGGACAGAAGATGAAAAACAACAGTTCTCAGTTGTTTTCTTCAGGTTTTCCCACCCAAGTCCTTTTTACAGCCCTTCTTTAAATCCGCCCAGTGTTCAGGCTCCAACATCCCTTTTCCTCCTGTTTTCTTTTTTTTTAAAAAACCTTTACCATTTTATCATATTCTGTTTTTATCCACCCTGTTAACTCAAAATTGATGATGAATCTATTTGTTCCTTTGTCAAGTTCTCAAGTTGCTAGAAAGGATATTTCTCTTTTATGCAGTTCTGCAAATTTAGCTGTAGTTTGAATCAAAACCAGTTCTACCTTTAGTGTGCACCAAGAAGCCACTGGGAAGAGCTCCCATGAGGAGATCATTAGCCAGGTGGAGTGTCCAGTGTTTCATTCCTTTCTTCTTGAGATCATCAGAGCCCATGTGGTCATCGTGGTAGAAAAGCACACACAGCTCTTGCCAGGCTCTCCTGAGCAAGATGAGATAACTGGCTGGAGCACATGACAGGCTTTCTCTGGCCTGTGGCCTGGCTCTCTCCCCATAAAGCTTGGCCACAGAGGAAGGAAAGATTGGCACTTGGGTCCCAGGCCCTGACCTGGGGCAGGGATGCAGCATGGATGTGCACAGACACATGAACAAGGCAGTGCTTCCAGTCACACAGTTTGGGCTGGCCCACACGCTGGATGCATAGATGCTTTGACCACCAAAGTGCAGTAAATCATTTGTATTTATTATGATTTATAATATTTTTTGTGTTTGAAGCTTTCAGTTCCCCGTGTACATTTGGGAGAGAGAGAAGAGACTGAGTTTTAGTGACACTCTCAGGATAAAGCCCGGCTTATGTGCACTAAATGGTTGACTGAAGTATTTATCAGGCTCTATTATAGCTGTTCCTGCATTCTGTAAAATTATTCACATATACAAGCATGACTTCATTTTGCCAGGAAGCAGCACCATTAATCCTGCCTGCTTTGAAGCCGTGTCTTTTGTGGACTGTGGTGGGTAACTTATCTCTTCAGATTACTTAGATTGTTGGAGACTTCATCCCTTTGTAATGTTAATGACTGCTGAGTAGCTCAGCCCTGCTTGAGAAATTCTGCTTATATTTAAGACTGTCTTTCTTTTCCATGTTGTATTTTTTCTATTTTATGTTTGACTGTGCTTATTTCTAAATTCTTGTCTTTCTTATTTTATTATGTATTTAGTATTTTTCTTACAATAAATCCTCTCAAAGGGGGATTTGGTTTCTACAGAGTTAATTGCTGCGTGCTATTTTACTCATGAGCCAATTGAATTAGATAATTTGCTGTTTCCTGAGTAATGTCAAAGAGTGTACAGAAAGATCTTTTGTTCCATTGAAGATGTAAAAGAGGGTTTGAGGATTCCTTTCTCTACAACTCCTTTACATGAAAGATTTACAGTATGTATGCTACAAGATCTAGAAATGCTGCTATTTCAGCATCTATACATATAATTAATCAGTAATTGTTAAGAATTAGTACTCTCTTTAGCTTTTTTATTAGACCCATTCCAGATATCCCCAAAGACAGATTCAGGAAAGTGTGTAAACCCTTTAATTTTATAGTTGCTGCCAGTTTTTCACCTTAAGCAGGGGCAGAGATGGAGTTTTCCTGGGCACTGGGGTGCCAGGGTTCAATCACCTACTCATGGTAGCCACCAGCTTTTTCTGTAGGACCCCAGCCTGGTCTGTGCCTCCTTAGGGGACACCTTTCACACGTGCCAAGCAGAACTTTGCTCCTTGTGGACACCTTTTTCTTTCTCCCTTCTTGGAAGATAAGTGCTGTTAGTTTTCTTGTGGGAGACTAACAGCCAAAAGAGAGGATGAGCATGAATGATTGTGAGGGATGAAGGACAAGGAGCAGGCAGCTCTGAAATACTCATTATGGAGCTTACAGGAAACCTGCCTGCAGCCTGCCCGTGTCACTCTCTTCTCACTGTGCAAACATGCACTGAACTCTCAGAGGGCAGAGCTTGGGTCTTCCTATCCCAAGGCTTTTGCACAGCTCAGAGCCCGAGAGGCTGCACAGATTAGCACTGAACTGTGCGTTAGGTCACCAGACCCTGTGTACCTTGTCTCTGCAGTGAGGATTTGAAGAAAAAAAAAGAATCAGAGGGCTAATTAGCTGGGTCACCAAGTGATCAGGCTTGGCAGGAGTGGTGGGAGGAGAAGGACTCTGTGAGTAGGATAGAAGTGAAGAGATGCTTGTCCAGACCAAATCTCTCCTGAGCCTTTTAAAGTTTGCTGTCTCTAATTGAAATCAAGTGTAGATTATGTGAGCATTTCAACTTCTGTCTTCCATGCCTCTGTATTACTCTTCCTTAAATCTTAATGCTTCTGAATCCAAAAGCCAAAACCTCTCAATTATTGTCACACTCCAAGTAACTTAATGACAATAATCCTCTGTAGGGAAAAAGATAGTTTAAGTGAAAGGAAGACATTATTAGATGCAGGAAAAATATGCCAAAAGTCATTCTCTCTTTGCTAACTAGATGTAATTTAAATTTTAAAAGAAGGTATTGAAATTAATGCTCTTTGAAGGGAATCCAAAACTATAATGATTTTTCCTTTTTTAAAGGGAAGTCACATTTCTCCTGGGGCTAATGCCCATAAGGTTCTTTGTTTGTACTGAAACAGCGTAGTGCTAAACAAAGAATAAAGATCTAAGTTATTAGAGGGAGATCTATACACTTTAAATATATAACTTCCTAATTGACAGTATACTGCTGTTGGTTTTCTGTTCCTTCTGTGCGTTCCTACTCCCCAGGCTATGGAAACAGAGTTTTCATATTGCCATCAGTCACTGATGGTATTTTTAATTTGTACAAGGTTGTGTATACATCTAACTTCAAATCTATTTCTCTTGAAAATGAAATAAACTGTGATGATACCTGGAAACAGGTTTGCAAGTCTGGGACTTGCAGGCTGTTCCTAGAAGTGTGTAAAGTTAACCTTCAAAGTCTTTATAGGACTGCTGTCCCTCTGGTCTCTTCTGTAAACTCCTTTCCACATTCATCTGTCTTTTTACTCTGTCTGAGACTTACTGATGAGGGTAGAAATCACCTCCCTAACTTCTCCCTCTACTCAGATATATACTGGAGATAACGGCCGTTATCCCTCTCCTTGACATTCCAGGTTAGAAATACCAACTGCACTCAGCTCAGTTGTCCCTCCAGTTCCAGGCAGTTTCTGGGGAGGACTCTGATTGGATTAATTACCTGTTTGCTGCAGAGATGTGCTGAAATTTCTCGGGTGACCTCTGGATCATGGAGTGGCTGATGCCTGGGAACGAGATCTCCATCACACACAGAGCTTTGGCCTGTGCCAGTTCAGGGTCTGTAGGGTCAGAAGGGGGACGTGGTTGATGTCTTGCATCCATAACAATTCTTTTAAACCCTCTGCACTTTCTCCTGGGTGCTGCTTTTTCTTATAGTCTCTTCTGGCTGATTTACAGAATCTGCCACTGTGGAATGATGTCCAGAAAGCTGTCCATGCTCTTGGAATTGCTGGGCTGGAGAAGAACTGGTTTCTGTATCACAGGGGATCCAAAAGGAGCCTGAACAGTGCCCATGTATTAATGACCCATTGTCCTTAACGCCATCCAGGCCTGTGTAACACAGCCCTCCTTCGCTCAGCTTAAATTTCTGTTAAACACTGATTAAGCCCCCAAAGATAAGAGCTCTTGAGTGGGCTGGTTGCAGTCTCTGCACTTCACTGGTAAAGCTGTGGCAAGCAAGGGAAGGCTGTGCTGCTAATTCTAAGGCTATACATTCTTTAGTTCTCTCCTCCCCACCAAGCCTTGAGCTTGTTGCCTAAAAGTGTCCTTTACAAGAAAAAAAGCCATAGTGCTGCAGGGCTGGCTGATGTGCTGCTGACCTGCCTGTACAAAATGCATTACTCAAGTATTCACTTGTCCTTTGAACATGAAAAGGCAGACAGGTGGAGCCTGGGGTATTACTTGGTACAAAGCAAACATTTAAAAAGCACAAAGTTTCAGGTCCTTACTGGTAATGGAAAGTGCTATTTTCAAAAGTGCCATTTGACATTTAGAAGATTAACTGGTACTGACTTCCTGTGTGAGTTGGGCTCCTGAGTATCTGAGTCACTTTTAGAAACCTGAGTTGGCCATCTGTTTCACTTAAGCTTTGCAGTGCCAAGTGAAGCAATGCATAAATACTTTGATGACTATAGTTTGTAGTACCTAAATTTAAAAAAAGCAGTTATTTCAACAGCCTGACACCTATTGGAATTTTCAGGACTTGTGGGGCCTCCAATTCCCACTGCCTGGGAGAAAGCAGATGCATTTGAAAGCAATCAGAATTTGAAAGGGAACTGTGCTCTTGCAAACCTCAGAGCTACCCCAACACTTTTGAATGTGGAACTAAGGTACTTGCAGAAGTTTCACCTGCCATCCCAACCCAACAGCTGACAACAGAAACGTGAAGAAAAGTGTAGCATATGTAACAGAAACCTCCTACTGTAAATTTGTGTGAGTATATGCCTGGAGGACACAGTTGAGGCTGAGAACACAGGCATTTGGGACACTGGGGAAGCTGTTTCTCTTACTAGTTCAAACTGAACATGGGCAGGAAAGGCGGGTATTGCTACAGCCCAGCTTAGAGAGAATACAGCAGCTGGCATGGGAGAGAGAGCAGGAATGACTTGGGAAGAACTTGGCATTGAGCTTGACAACAGAGTTGACAGAGATTGGAGACTGAGCAGAGGTAAAATAATAGATGGTCTAGAAATTCTGCTTTAGGAAAAATGGTAGCAACATCCATGAGATGCATGAGAGTCAAGGAGCCATGTGGGTCAGAACAGGACAAGTCACAGGTCAGAGGGAGAAAGTAAGAGAGGAAGTGCAGGGACCTGCTCCGCGGAGCTGCAGGGAAGGCAGGGATGTGCTAAGCAGGCTCTGGGAGCAGTGGATCATTCCTGTGCTGACTGCCTGGAGTGCCCTGGCTGCTGTCCACACTACCTGAGACAGGAGGGGCAGGAAGCAAACAAGGAGACAGCTGAAAATACCAAAGTTAGTGTGAAATCAATAGTCCTGTTTGCTCTTTTTTCCCTTCTAGTGTAAGCAGGTGACAAGCCTCATTCCCATCTTTCATCTTCTGCTCTGTGATTTAGCAATAATAATCTCTTCTGTTAAGCTCAATAAGGATGTTCATAGAATCTTTTTATTGCACCTCCTTAGTTTTGACTGGAGTGAAACAATTCCTCACTGCCACATTGTGAAACTGGGCCAGATTAACAGCAGAGAAGTCCATCCATCACTGCTGTAGTTTTGTGCCTTGAAGAAAAGGGCTATTCTAGAGAAACAGCACACAGGGCATTGAACGTCAGTGGAGGCTCATATTTGAGAGCTCTCAGTGCCCTGGCTCATGTTAGGAATGTTTCAATACCCATGTCACTTGGAATGGGCTCCATAACTTGCCAGGATTATGTCACCTTCCTTCCTTTTCAACTTGACAGTGAATTTGATGCTGCTGAAAAGTGGCTGTTTTGAGAGCTCTGGAGACTGTACAGATCAAAGACATAAGAAACAGTAGTAACTTCTTACTGATCATCCCCTATGATACTCTGTGAGCAGAAGGCCATTAGAATCTGGAAGTTCCTATGGTTTTGAGCCCTATAGTTTCTTTCACACTTGTAATATGTGATGGCAACAATCCTATTTTGATGCCATTGCAGTTTTTGATGTTGGCAAGTGGCAGCCAGTGCTCACACTGCCCTCTGGATCCAGATGAGATGGATACAGATTGCCAGGGTTTATTACAGGCACATGCCAGTGGGAGCCAGGCAGAAGGGAAGGCTGAGTCTGCCTCCAGTTCATTTTTCTGCATGCAGGTTGTCCCAGTTTCCCCTGCTGATGTTTCCCACAACAGTCAGCTTGACCATATACAAAGTCTTCAACAGGTATGATTGAGAGAGAATGGAAAATAAATACGGAAACAACTATGGATAGAAATCCTTTTGTAGGAAGCTGTGAGGGCTCTACTGGGTTTGTTGCTACTTCTCTTTCTCAAAAAATTATTTTCCACTTTCAGCATTTAAAACCTTTTAACCTACTAATTTTTGTTTAAAGGTGGCACTACAATTTTTTTTTATCCATTATGAATAACTGTGTATTGATTGTTTTTAAGGAATTTAGAACAATAGGCAGTGTTCAAGCTGACTCCTGCAGCTAGATCAGCAGTGATTCTTAGTTGTAACGTGAATTAAACAGTCATCAGACTTCCTGGATAAGATGGAACTGGACTGGTTAACATGATAGTAGATGCAAATAATTTTTAAAATATTTGATTCTTACCATATAACTCAGTGATTTCCTTTATAACCATGCCAGAGCACTCAAAGCCTCCCTTACACAGCAGGCAGAGCTCCGCAAACTCCTCAGGACTCAATTTAAACACTCACATGTTTGTGTCCTCATTTCTCCCATGAACTCCTGCATGACCTTGGGCAAGTCACTTCATTTATCTGTTCCCCAGCTTCGATAGGGTAAAGTAGGTTAATAGTTCTGTACTCCCAAGAGCTGTGCATAAAAACCCTGTCCAAAGGCAGCGAGAGAAATGCATTGCTATTGTTGTTGATGTTATGGATCTGTTTAAGCAACATGTCCTTATGGACTTAGGATCATGTGAGTAGACTCTCTGAAGGCAGCTGGACTGTTTACACATTGAAAGTGGTTTGCTGGACAATGGCCAGAAAATAGGGATGAACCCATAACTAGTAGATATTCCCCAAGGCATTTAGCAGCAGGAATTATGGATCAGTGCTCTGTTAGGAGGGTGGTTGGATACATAAATAATTGTCGTCGGGATTTAGTCATTCAGGAGGCATAGTCTGCTTTGCATGTAAACAAAATGTAGGTCTTGAGGGAGTCTGTGTCTCAGCTAAATCTGCTCATGTATAAATCCTCTTTTTTAGGCTTTATATTTTGTAATCATTGTAATTTAAATTCAGCTACAGTCCATGGGATTTGCACATTTTACCACCATTAAGGAAGTCAATTGTAGCTGTTCGTCCCACTCACTGTAGCTGCCCTTCAATAATTAACTCCTTCCCCTCTTAAATCCGGAGTTAGGGACAGCAACAGCACTTGAGACAGCCTTGGAGAGTATTCAGCCTGGGAATATGCAAGTGAAGGACAGTTGATTCATCTGTTTAGTCTTCTCATGTCTTCCTCTCTTGCCTGAGATGCTAAGCTGCTGACTTGTTGCTGGGTAAGCCCCGGCCCCAGCCAGTAGCAGAAGGTTGGCTCATCCCCTGGTGACTCCTGTGCCAGGGGATCAGGCTGCCAGCAGCACGTTCCCTGAACCCTTTGGTTTCCTTCTGATGTTTCTTTGGCATCCTTCCCATCAGGCACATTGCATGGTATTAACCAGCTCCATGTGTTCTCCCAGCTGAGCGAATTCTTCAGACCAAATTCATTGCTTAAACAAACTAATACTGGGAGAAGAATCCTCCCCATTCCACCAGAAAATATTCCATTCTGCTATTATCCCTTTTGTACTTTTTCATGTGTGTTCTTTCTTGTTGAGAAAGTTGTGACCATTTTGTAGTAAACAGCTTTCCAGGATTGACAAATGTTGCTTTGCCCATTGAAATGGGGAGACAGATGTTCCATGGAGCTGGAGAGGGAGAGGAAAACACTCAGCCTTTACCAATCAGGCATGTTGGAATTTTTTCCCTGTAGTTAAACATGTAGAATTCAACTCTGCAGGAGAAGAAGTGTTGAACATTATATTACCTCAATCATGCCTGATAAGTATTATGATTGAAAGAAAAAGAGGTCTTTAACATCCGTGTTACATGTGAAGCATTTTATTAACTCAGAGAGGCACTTGGGATTGGCTTTCTTTTTCCCCCTAGAGGAAACAGTAAAATTTGACAGGTAATTTTGTAAATGAAGACAGTAAACAGCTGTTGAAGATGATAATGTCTGAGTGGTTTTGTTGTTTCTGTGAAAACTTAGTTACACTCATTTTAGATTAATTTTTCATTGTCTTCTGTAAATGAGAATTGCTTACACGGCTGCTTCAAATGGGACTTTGATTGCTTTCCATTTAGTGCCAAAACCATAAAAGACAAAAAAAATCAAATGCATAAAAACACTTATGAGCAGTGATACAATAAATTCGTGCTATAGTGCATTTTAATTTGATAAATTAAAGTTCTGCTATGCAGCAGTTTGTGTTCATGTGTGAAAGAGGCGTACACATCAGCCATTTAAATTCGGGACTGTGTTAAACAGCGACAAAAGCAATTCTTGGTGCTCTTGGGAGCTTTTGGTGTGGCATTATGAAATTTCCCTAAAGTCTGAGGAGCGGTGTGGGAGAAATGAAATGAAATGTACTCATGGAAAAGGAAGTGCAAGTGTAATCTCGCAGCAAAGCCACCAAGCAGGGATTGAGAAGATGGAGCTTCAGTTCTCACATCGCCTACAGATTTCCTGCGTTCACTTGGGAAGTGCCGCTTGGAAGGGGTTGCCCTTGCAATCCAGGCATGGCAGGGAGGGCTGGGGCCAGCATGCAATGAATTAGTGTAAAAAGAAGGAAAGGAAAATAGGTACAAAGAGTCTAAGCCATAATTTGGTCCTGCTTTGAAGCAGGTTAGAGGCATTCCAAGCTTGTGCTGACTCTCTCCATGTGGATGATTTCCCCCAAGATGGATATTTCTTTGAGTCTGAGAAAGTGGTCAGGATCTACTGTTTGTGAGTTCACAGAACCATCAGGCGAGTGTGATCGAAGGTCATGTGTTTTGTTTGTTAGATCACACACTTAACAACACTTGAGTCTTGTGCTGACCTTTTACAGAATTTTGCTCTGGCACAAATGTCAGGAAATGCAGCTGAGAATGAAAATATTGAAAAATACATTGCCAGGATTGAAACTGTAACTCCAGATTGCTGGAGAAAAGCTATTTAGGCTTTCCTTGTTTGGGAAACATTTCTCATCACCCAGTCCTTCATCTCCATATTCTGAAAATGTTTCGAACACACATCATTTGCCTTTGCAAGGCTTCCCACCATGAAGAGCATTGTTCAGGAAGGGAAGTCACTGCCTCGTTAACAAATTGATGCTTCAAAGTTCACAGCAGAGTCATTTTTTATAGCTTCTTCACCTGAAAAAGTTCAACTCTGATGTTGCAATACATTTTTAAGGAGCTCCTGTTTTTCTTCCATTGAGCCAGTTCTCTTGACAGGCTTAATAGGAGGACAGGGAAGATGAATGACTGGTGTGAGATCATACAGTTACTCCATGACCCCAGAAAGGGCTTTGACACAGCCTCTTAACACAGACCACGTGGACCTTCCATAAGCCAACAGCTGACAGAGCTGCCTGGCTCAACCCAGAGCATGGAAGTGGGGACAGAGGAAGGGGCAGCAAGCACATGAGATAATTTATCTGTAAATAGAAGATCTGATCTGACTCCCCTTTGGCAAAGTTTGCCTGCATGGAAAGGGCCCAGGTTGTGTGGTTAACGTCACAGGAGGTTGATGGTAGATCTTGGCTAGCAATGGATAACATAAATCTGATGTATAATTTGAGAACTGAGAATGGGGAAGGGAAGTAGATACAATTTATGCTTGACAAATTCAGCCTGTCCAACGTTTTCTTGCCTCTATTACTTCCCACTGTATATACATGTACGCACACACATATGCACAGCATTTCATTCACAAGTTTAATGTTCTCAGTCTTTGGCTTGTCACAGATGTTTTTGTGCTTGCCGGTAAATGACATCAATGGCTCCAGAAGCCCTTTTTTCTTTGTCTGCTGGCATAGGTAGAACATGGAAGTAGTGTACAATAATTTAATATAGCCAGTTAAAACATTCTCTGTTTCTTCTCTTCCCAGTGAATAAAAGTCCACTGATGGCAGGAAAAATACTGTCAGTTTACACTCCGTGACATCTACTGAGGATGAGGAGGCAATCTCTGATAGCCTAGAGCACTCCCTCCTTCCTTAGACACAACTTTGTCTTTATATTTGAATACTTGGAGCTCAGTAATCCTGTAAATCCCTTTTTCTATATTCAAAATGCTCCATCTGCTTTGGGAAACCCTTTGAATTAGTCATAAAGGCCAAGTCTCTTTATAGAAATAACTGGATAGCACAGATATCCTATCTGTAAAAGTAACAGCCAACTTCCTTGTGAAAAATAATTCCTGGAAGAGTTGGCAATGCTGCTGAAAATTATTAAGACAATATTTGTTCATTTTCAAAATTCTTTTAGATTGAATGTCATGTAGGTATGAGCATATTTGGAATATGTAACAGACTCTGAAGATTATCGTAGCCAGAACACATTAACCTCTTTTTTCCTTGTACAAATTGTATATTCTGCAGTCAGCAACAGCAGGATATTTGCAGTGATTCATGACCTGTATTTTACAGTTCTGCCTGTACCATGTTGGCTTCGCACTGCTCCCTCACCAGAGCAGCAGAGTTGAATATTCCTGGAAATTCAACTCTTAAAACCTCTGTAGGCCAATGTGACATTATCTCTACATTAGCCAGAATTTAAAGTATCTGCATAGTAAAGGTTTTATTCAGGGATTTTAACAGGAATTGCATTGAACCAACACCACCTGCGTTTCTGTTGTGATACAGAAGCACCAGATTGCTGGAGGTATTTCAGGTAACCTGAACACTCAGGTCACTGCAGCTACAACCATCTTCTTACAGGATGACCAAAAGAAATTGGACACAAACAAGTGCTTCTCAGTGCCAAGCATGGACAATCACTCAGCCATGTGCATTCCTGAAATCTCCATCTGTTGAAATAATCCCCAAGCAAAGAAAGGGTTACTGCTCATTGTCCAGTCCTTTGCAGGCTGATGTTGCACCATCTGCTGAGTGATGCTGTAGCACAGGGCTGGTCCCAGGTGAGGGTAAGAACAAAGGTACAGAACAGAGGAGAATCAGACTGTGACCCCAAATCATTGAATTAGGGGGAGGAGAGGGACAGCAAAGGGAAAAACCATCTCACATGCAGTGCAGCAGGTCATCTCTGGGAGCAGAGCATTACAGTTGGTGGAATATTCAATAGCAGCCCATAAGCAGCTCTCTGCTGGTGGAAAAGGTCATCTCTTGCTTTGCCTTGGGCTTTAGAAAATACTTTCAAATTGTCCTGGCTTCTCTAAGCTGACAGTGCTGCTGGAGAGAGTGCCTGAGGGTACAGGAGAGGTGACACTGGAACAGTGGCCCCACTGCCATCAAAATCAAAAGCAGAACAACGATTGACTTGAGTGAAAGTAAGGTCAGGACCAAAGTGTCGCGTGTAAAGTATTTCAGTGTTGTCATCATAGTGATTTTTCAGACACAGGAGAATGGTTAGCAGTATTCACTGTACAGCTTCAAGAGTCTGGGGAGATGTTGACACAGATTTTAATAGATGGATCATTTCTTGCACACTCTGGTTTCTGTATTTAAAGGAAAAGTGCTGCTTGCTGAGGGGAATAATGTGTCCATGATTCCCTCCTTTTGTAATCACGTTCTGAAGGGGGTGCTTCAGATTGCTTCAGGGTGGGGGTTAAGGAAGAAATTGCTCATGAAGTCTGTAATTTTTGAAGTGTCTTCTGGCATCAAGCTTTTTCTTCCTGCAAAAGTAGTTGAGGCAGGACTAGAGCAGGGACAAACTGGGCTATGAGATGGCAGATTTCACAGATAGGATTTGAGGTCTAGAGTTTTAGTAGAAAGTCACTGTTCCAAATTAGGTTATGTTTATGAAATGAAGGAAAACTTTATGATGAAACTCAAACCAGTTCAGACCATCTATAGTGTGAAGTACAGAGTGGTATGGGGGCAGTTCTTTGAAAATAAACTTCACTCTTAGAAACTGGTAAAGAACCTGAACACGTAGTGGTCTCACCTGCAGACCTCATCGAGCTTTATCATGTTCCAGGAGAAGAGGACTGTGAATCTGATAATGTGCATTTTTGGGAGGATTTCCCTCTAGGATTGATTTTCTACTCTTTTCCTCTTCCATTTTCATTTAGAGAGGAGATAGCCCTTAATTTTAGTTTTTAAATTAAACTAATTGGACTTACTTATCCACTGGTTAGATCAAAGCAGCAGAAGGAAGCCCAGGAGTGACTCAGGAGTGAATCAGCAGACATTCTCCTTGTCTGCACTCTGACTCTTATTCAGCTCTGATATATGAATTTGTGTAGCACAATTTACACTGGGCTGAATTTCATCCCATGTGACCACAAATCATTAATTTCCACTTCATCTTTCCCTGCCTTCCAAATGGCTAATTCAGGCCTGCACTGAATGCTGATGAGAGATTGTGAGTTCATAAGAAATAGTGTTATCACAGGTGCATTATCTTAAACTTGTGTGTTCTTGGGAACATGATTTCTCCTCCTTCTTTGTGCTCTTTCTCATCTCACTGAGCACTGCACCTCTAATCCCACTTGGAGCTGCTGCGTGTGCAGAGGAGCTTTGGGTTTTGACTTTGCATTTCTTCAGAGCCTTGGAAAGATGGACTTTTCATCAGTCTAATTCCACCTGTCTGATCAAACAAAGTGTTGAAAGTCAGCAAAGAACAGGAGTGGTGACTAATATTGTTGTAGATTTCAATAACAAAGGGAAAGCTTGTTCTTTAGAATCTTTTTTCCTTCTTCCTGGCAGTGTCCCCTAAATGTCATTTGTATAATTACACAGAAACATATTTTGATTCACCTGGTGCAAAAAGGCATAGAAAGAAGGATATAAAAAGGCAGTAATGATTGCTTGTAAAAAATCACAGCAGAGTTTTAAATCTTTGCTTTGGGCGGTGAGAGAAATGTGTAACTCTGTGGTGCATGGAGGGACTCTCTGCTAGACTCTTGTTTATTACTTTCTGCAGTAAAAATCTTGCTGTTGTTTAAAGAGTATTCTGATATGATGGAGCCTGTGGTTTCCCCTAGCACTCCTACACTCTTCTTGGGGCACAAAGTAAGATGAAATTCTTTTCCTAGCAATGGAAAGTCACCTCTGTAAAGCACATCTCTCAAAAACCTCATCCAAATCCATTGTGCTTTCTTGCTTTGAATTGAGGCCTCATTTAGTGCATTTGAAACTGAGATTTCCCCCCAAATTAGCCATAGCTATTTTCTATTTGAAGTGCTGTAGGAGAACCCCAGCTTTGGACAGAACTGCAGATGTCAGAGTCATCACTTCAGAGTTGCTCTCAGAGTTTATCTGGAAGTGTTTTGTCAGTCCAGGAGGCACTTGCTTTGCTCACAGGCCATTTAGCATTAGGATCATGTCTCCTTCATTTGTCTTCTTGAAATATTGAGGACACATTGCTCTTCGTGTGCCTGACAGTCAGACAGGAGTGTCTGCACTCTGCCTCAAAACCGATGGCCACTCTCAGCTCTTGGAAGAAGCATTTTAGTGTCGAATCCAAATACTCAGTTGGCATCCAATGAAATCTTTAAAAAGTAGCTGGAATCTCCTGGGAACTTTGATGAACATTTTGCCTAAAGACAGGTTTTTTTACTATATCTTCTGTTTTTTCCTGCCTTTTCATTCTCTTGAGCAGAAGTTTCAGATATGAATGCCAGGGAACAAAGACTCAGGACTTCATTCTCCACGCAGACACACTGAGTCTAGACCTGAAGTCTCCATCCTGCTGGGGACAACATCTTCATTGATTATGAAGTGACTTTTTTTTTTAACTCCACCTTAACACCCAACTGCTTTTCCCCCACAACTTACCTTTTTTTTCATTGTGAAAATTGTAACTTGTTTGTGGAAAGAAGAACATTAAAAAATAAAAACTTCTTTTGAATAGAAACTCTGATGATTGCAATTGTGACCCATCATTAATGTTGGAATGGGGGAGAAGTCATAGAATCCTAGAATGGTTTGGGTTGGAAGGGAGCTTGAGGATCATCTTGTTCCAACCCATAGGCAGGGGCACCTTCCATTAGATCAGGTCACTCCAAGTCCCATCCAGGCCAGCCTTGAATGATGAATCTTTATAATGATAAGTATATATAGTACCCACAATGCAGTAGACATAAGGTGAAAGAAAAATATAAATATCCAGAAGTGAAAGGGTGAACTTGCTGGTGAGATGCTGAATTATGCAGAAATCCAAACATAGCTAGTTGGTGTAATCTCAAATCTATCAGCCTTGACAGTATCCTTTTAAATGACTCCTTAAAAATGTTAATTGCACATCATAGGCACTTCAGCAATGACATTTCTGCCACGGAATGTCATGGGGACATTTTTCCTTTTATTATCCTTGAACAGGAGTAGGGAACTACCGGAGTTAGCCACCAAATAACTGTATCATGAAGTGTAATGGATCTACCTCCAGTATTTATGTTGGTTCTGCTTTTAATAAGCTGCTTTATAAATGTACAAGGAGCGAGAGCCGTGGATGGCATTAGGAAGGCAGCATTGTTAAGCTTTGCTTTATGAACTGTAAAATAAAGGTTTGTCCATCAGACTTTCAGAACTATGGATACTGAAAGCCCTGGGGTCCAGGATTTCTGTAAATTTGAATAAGAGCTGGTTTATAACTGCAGACTGAAACAATTTTGTCTAATTTCCCCAGGACATTCACCAGCACCAGCTCTCTCTCTTATTTTAAACATGCAGAAAGAAAGAGAAGGGGGAAAGACAGGGAAGTGTAGAATCATGTCCTGGATTGGAAGGGAGCTTAAAGATCATCCCATTCCAACCCCCCTGCCATGGAGAGGGACACCTTCCACTAGAAAGGAAAGAGAACAGGAACAACCCCCCCCCAGACATCTGCATTTCAGGATTTTCCACACTGAACTCAAAGTGGAGTTGCTTTGTCTAGGATGGCACCTGCTGCTTCCTCTCCGTCTTCACCCCTTCAGGGGAGAAAGTAGAAAGAAAAAGCTAAAAGTTTGGGGTTTATAGCTGTCTAACCTACATTCCCTCTGTCTTTAGGAAACTTCCCTCCTGATGATGGGATGTTTCTCAGTGTCAGATTTGCTGCCTTACTGTTTTCCCCATCCCAGCAGAGTTCTCTGGTTAATGTCAGTGTCCACCTTATCCTACAACTTTCTGGCTTTAGTTTGGTTTTTTTTTTTTCCTTTCATATCCTTTGAGGACCGATTTGGTAAACTGCCTGCCTGATGTGCACTGAGTGATATTTAATGTGTGTTATTACTGAATATCTAAGCTTTTTTTTCCTTAGGTCACCATGTAAATGCCAAAATAGTGAACTGGGGGATGGAAGGCACAATGTGAGCTGCACTTTCAGCCCTCTGATCCTTCTCACTTCTCCATGCACAGCCTTGGTTTTGAGAGGCTTCTCACACTTTAATACAGTAAACTCTCAATCCAAAGCTACACCAAGAGATGGTAAAATGTTCCTTTGCAGGTTTGGCCTTGCGAGATCCATGCTGAATAGTTGGAGTTTACAGGGAACACGGGAGAACACAATGCTATTTCTCAGCATTGTGATGATAACTTTTGGACACAGGTATTCAGAGTAGACCAGGCTTTTTTGTCCAGGAAATAATCAGCAGATCTGAATTAGACCACCTGACTCCCCTCAATTTTCACCTCTGCCATTCCCATTTACATGGAGTTTCAGCTGAGCTATGATTTATCCAACTGTCACTGCTCAGACTGTTTCCTTAGGCTGGTTTGGGTTTCTGCTTTACTCTAATTGTGTTTTACTTTAGCATAGGAAAGACCATGTGAGCAGAGAGAATTAAGAGAGGAGTAAGATTAAAAGAGGATACCATATATTCTAAAAACACTAATAAGGGGAATAGTGTGGTCTGAGACAGGAGGTACAACCTGAGATTGGGGAAAAGGAATACATTCCTGCTGCATGCTGCTCCTTAGTGAAACTTGCAAAAATATATTGACTTTCTAGAAATAAAACCATTTTTCCTCCTTCCCCAGGCTGATATTCTCTAGCTCTGAGTTGAGCACAGTATTATTCAGTTCCCTGCAGCTTCTAGTTCAAGGGACTTCGCACAAACTGGGTTTGCTCTGTGATGAAATTGCAGCTGTTGAGCTGATTTCTCAGAGGACACAGCTTGTTTCAAGGTCTCTTTTTTTCTCTGTTCAGGCAGCTAGAAAAGCTCATCAGCTAAACTGGAGGTCTTTTCAGACAGCTGCCATCAACCAGTTGCTGATCATTGCTTCTAATCTGGGTTATTTTCTTAGTTGCTTCATCACAATATTCTAAACTTACTTACATATTTTTTTCCTCTACTAAGCCAATAAACGTGTGCTTTCTTTACATCCATTGCCCTATAAAATGCAGGTATTTTATCAGCTTTGCATGCCTGGTGAATGGTTAACTCTGTAGGTGTTTTTCCAGTAGGCAGGTTCTCTGTTGAGGAGGAATGGGCATCTTTATGCACAAATGTTTTTTGAGTTGTAAGCGTAGGCAAAAAGGAGATATACTGTCAGAGTTGTTAAAAAAACCCACCACAGCAAAAACTACAGGAGCTGGGATCTGAAAACACCTGACTCATAAATTAGATGTGCATATCTAACATCTGATTTGCATCCATAGTTCCATATAAATGTGTTTTTCTTGCCACCTGATTCATAATGCAGCTTCATCTTCAGTTTGTTCCAGAGCAGGTGGGAATGCCTCGTGCGCTGACATCCTCAGGAGCTGTACCTGGGGGATGTTGTGCACAGCAATCACCAGCTGGGCTCATCCCTTCCTTTGGTCAACGTGTCAGTTGAGGGGATAGCAGACCACAATTGCCTGGCACAGTCCAGTATGAGTAACCAGTTATTACAGAAATCAACTGGTCGTGTCCACAGCAGCTCACACACCTTCACTGGAAGAGGGAGCCTGTTTGGGGCTTCTCCAGTAACCAGACCCTTCTATATCTCTGTGCCATTTTGATTGTATTCTCAAAGTGTCATTGCTGAATGTGTGTACCTTGATTATTTATACCCTCCTGGAGAACACGTTTGGTACCCAGGAGTGCTCAAGAAGTTGCTGAGCTGCCTCTTGAGTCTCGTTGCAGTGTAGTTTCTGCAGGTGGGGTTTGGTGTGACAGACGCAAGTGGAGATTGAAAGTGGAGGCTGAGTCCATCCAGCTCATAAATAGATATAGTATATTGAGTATCTTGTTATATAGATCAGTTCCACCAGTACTGTTGATCATAAATGGAATAAAACACATATACGAGAAACTTTTAATCAGCAAATCTGTTAGATAGGATTTTTTTTCAAAGGTATTCTCCAGCCTCAGAATATGTTTCACTGGCTGCTCCCAAACTGTTACAGTAAGCAATTAAAAGTCAATAATAAAACATGCTGGTTTGTATTTCATCTCCTCTTGCTACTTTTAGCAGGCCGCAAGAGCCATAAAATCCAATGCTGATGATCCGAATGATTGTGACTTCCTTTCTCCATTTGAAAGCACCGAGTTTGGAGTGAACCTCTCTGGAAATCTCTGCTCAGGGTCTCCTTTCCAGTGATGTCCCTTGGAAGCTTTTCAGTGCTTACACATTTGCTGTCTCCAAAAGAGGAAAATACTGCTTGCTTGGAGAGATTCCAGTACTGACTGAATACTAAGTAGAGAATGTCCTTCTCAGAGGCAGGAAGAGATGATGAATCACTGTGAAAGCTTATTTCTTGACCAATCTGCCTATGTATTTTGTTATCTGAAATTATAATGAAGATATTAGCAGCCTCATACCTTGAGCAGAGGGAGTGGGCAATGGAGTAAAGTTGGGCTGTAGGTCAGGACTGGGGTTTGCACGTAGCCTGTATGTGACAGCTCCAGTCTGAGGCAGAGGGTCAAACACCTCATTCCTTTGGGAACTGGAAAATCAATCTCATCCACCTTGTGCCTGGGTTTGATGTAGTATCACAGAAGACTAATGAGCCTGCTGTCTTCACTGCAACATTTATTGGTGATTAGTGACTCTAAAAAAATGCTCTGCATAGAAGGAAGGAATTGGTGAGTTATTGTGATCCCCAGTCAGGTCTCCCTCCTTCAGGGAATATCAGCATTCTGCCAGTCCAAGAGAGGAGCATTTCTGTTTTTTCTGTACCCTAATTAGCAACATGACTTTTGTTGTTTGTTCTCAGTGTGACATCACTGACATTAGCATCTGTAGGCAAGGCTTGGACAGAGAAGTCAGACATGGCATATGCTTTTTTTTTAAGACTAGAAGAAAAAATTATCATTCACCTTGTTCAACTGTGTAATAAAGGCACAGAAATATCCCACCCCAGGCTCTCTCTACCTTATGCCACCCAGACAGTGCATATTTCTTCAGCTAAGAATTACCCTCCCAAATGGAAGCTCTCAGCCTGATGCAGCAATTGAACCATGAGTGTCTTCAACTCTTCCCTCAACCCACACGTGGTTGAACCCAGCTGAGATCCTGGGGCTCAGGACCAACGTGATAAAGGTACCATATTCAGGGGCCTAAAGCAGAAGACAGGCACCAGAGGTTTTTAGAGCTCCATGATGCCTAATTCCTATTGATTTTACTTTAGCTGTAAGGATTGGTATCTTCATGTCTTGCCTGAGGTTATTAAAGGATGCTGTGGAAGAGCTGGGAAGTGAAATGAGATTTCCTGTCTTAATCCAAATACTTTAATCAAAAGGCTATGTTTTATATCACAGTTTATGACAAGAAAGCTAAGAAACCTTATTAAGTAATCTAAGTCTGATCTGGACTGTACGAAGAAATAAAGTAGAGCATTAT
The DNA here is from genome assembly GCA_013396695.1 of Sakesphorus luctuosus. NCBI lineage: Eukaryota > Metazoa > Chordata > Aves > Passeriformes > Thamnophilidae > Sakesphorus > Sakesphorus luctuosus. Next base: position 1,379,721 of record VWZD01009203.1, read on the forward strand.
ATCATCCTTTTGAAGACACACATATATATTATGTTATCTTGATCAAGGGTTTTGCTAAGTTATACCTTGGATATTTTCCTTTGAAGACCTCCATAATACTTTAATGTAGTAGTTTTCCATGAAATTATGTTCTCCCTATCTGTTAGTTGTCAAAATACATCTTCTTTTTCTTTCTCCTCAGATGGTTCTTATGGTTTAAAGATGAAAGCTAGGCTAATATTGAAAAATAAGATCTTTAAACTGCATTTTGTCTCCAGTAGTTAGCATTATTCTGTAATTACTACACCTTTCCACAATTTTTCAAGGGGATTAACTTTGTAACAGCTCTTATGGTGTTGATGAAAGAAACCTATATTAAGCATTTGTACTCTATTTGATGAAGCATTTCAGATGAGAAACGGATGGCTAAAGGTCCCACTGGTGGATATTACAGCATTTAGCTCAGAGGTAACTGATACAAATCAACCTGAGTTGCTAATGACCCATCTTTTCTTAGCTGAGAGCTGACTACAGAAGTGAAATGATGTCCACAACATTTCATCAAGGTTGATTGTCATTTTGAGCAACCAGGTCCGGTGGAAGGTGGATCTGCCCATGACAGAGGCTTGGAACTCAATGATCTTTAAGGTCCTTTCCACCCAAACCATTGTATGATCTTTAAAGTCATCATCAGCTACACTTTCCAGATCAGGTTCTAATTCTGTGTGTGGTTAATTTTTCTTAAATTGTCATGATTCATCTTGATCCTAAGATGTGTCCTTTGAAGATGTCCCAGTTATCAGATGGGGTTAGGAAAAGGTGCAGAAGAGCAAGAAATTGGAAATTGCAGGAATGGAGGAACAGATACCCTGTGCCTCATTAAAGTATTTTCCAGGATGGGAAGAGGCATTGGTGTGTATCTCTGAGTGAGCTGAAGTACAGATTGCTCTGGGGTCCACTTTGACCGTTGGCTTTGGAGCAGTTTGTCTCTGCACGTGGTAATAACATACTTCAATACATTTATTTTAGGGAAGAGTTAAGATGTGCAATGTAACTGAGGGATAATGGGGTTTGTACTCTTCTCAATTTTTTATGTCATTTAGTAAGTGCTGATCTTGCATTAAGATGTCACTGTCAAACTGGAGAGCATTAAAGAAGAAAGGAGTTGCTAAATTTTCAGCAGGTCGAAGTATTCTCGGATCCCCAGGCGCTTTCAGGGAAAATCTGTTGGAATAAAGGATGGCTAAAAAATGTTTCTAATCTAAGCTTTTTAAAATTTCTCTTTTGAGGGCCACTGTAATAAATCGAAATTATAGCTTTAGCCTGTAGCAGACCTGAGATTCACTCATTTAGGAGTCGAAACTGCTCTATTACTTAGAGCAATAACCCAGTACTGTGAAATCTCTCATCAGAGACTCCTGGTCTGCACACACAGACAGGCATTCAGCAAAGATTTCTGTTTGTTTATGGCTCTTGCTTCAGCTCGGATCTTTTCTTAGTAATTATCCTCTCCCCCTGCACCCTGAAAGGCTTTGCAGGACTGGGCCTGTGGCTCTAGTTCTGGGCTCAGCTGAGCCCTGCCCATAGTCAGTACAAGCCATGTCAGGTTTAAGGTCATTCCACCTCTTCCTAGACCTCTACAGAGAAACAGAATCTATTTTGCATTCTGTGTCTGCAGTCTTACCCACATTATGAGACTATCCCTGAGCTTACATGGGTTGTGTATAATTGATACCATGTTGAAATCTCCTGCCTTAGAGAAAGGGTTAAGTACAGCTTTTGACACCGCCAGTCTTGGGTATCCAAAGAAAAGTCTTCTTCCAAGGGTAAATATTTCTCAGGGCACTGAAGGTTTGAATGATGAATAAATCATTGCAAATGCTTAATATCATACTCAAAAATACTCTAAAATCAGAACTTCTGGTCAAATTAACACTATCTGGTATCACAGGTATGTGTCCTGTCCCTATAACTGGCAAGTTGCATGGCAGTTTCTCCCAATTTCACTTCTATTTTGCCTTTTATGCATTTTTTGTTATCTTTCCATTAACAGATTATTTCCATTCCATCTTCTTTTTCTAAAGCTGTGCTGCTCAGAAGCACTGACACAGCTCTGCAGCACGTTCTCCTGGGGCAGCACTTTCCTGCTGGCCTATGCCAGTAGTAAATTACCAACCCCATCACTAACTTGCTGGCTCAGCTGCTGTAACCAATAAGTAGCACCTAATCCCTGCCCATCTGCTCCAGCCACAGTAGCTGTGGCTTCAGTGCTCCTCTCTGGTGTCTCTGTGCTCAGACTCAGTGGCTGTTGAGCAGATCAAAGGGAGTCCTTGCTCCCCAGTGCAAGCTCGTGGTCCAGTCTAGCCCTGAATGATTAGCATATTTATAAATGAGAATAAATCCAAGGAGTGAACTGGCCCAGGGGAACTCTCAATCCAATCAAATTAGACTCATATATCCACCCTGGAGCAATTCCTTAGAAGCCCTGCCTTCAGGAAGCTTCATTTGTAATCACTTCGTGCTGTGTACTTTAGAAAAGTTTTATAATTACTTGCTGTTCCGGCTGCCGAGCAGTTCTAAATGTTGGATATTAAGGAACTGCTGTTTCAGTCAGTGAACAAGCTCTGAACATTAAACGTGCTTCACGAGAAGGTTTTTTCTCAGCCATTACACATCTATGAAAGCATTTTTTTTTTTCAAGTGGATGCTTTCCCAGCTGTTGATCATCTCTCTGTTTCTTCTGTGTGAAGAGAGAAGGAGGAAACTGGTGATAGTGTGACATTGTAGAAGGGCTGGATTGCTGTTGGGTGCATCACTCACAGGTGGAGGTGTTGAAATAATTGTGCAGCTCATCCTGGAAAAGCGCCAACAAAACCTTTATCTTATGCATATTTTTTGATATTTTGTACCACAAGTTTTACAGAATTCTGTCAATGAATTTTGGTGACATTTTTTGTATCTCTCTACCACTATCACTTGTTCCCTTGGGAAGAAGCAGCCTGTCTTTGTCAGGGATCAGGGAGATGCTTGGCCAAAACAGTTCCATGAGGGATATCAAGTGCTCGATGAGAACTGGAAATGCAAACGAAGCAGATGTTTTGAGGGAGTGTTGTCAAAGGTGATAACAATGATTTCTTTCATCAATTATCAAAAATATGCCTCCTGTGCAGAATGATGTTAAGGTTCTGAAGAACTTGTGATAGTAGAATCGAGTGCTGTGGTTCCCAGTGAAACCAGAATGATGGTCCAGTGGTTAACAAGAGATTTAGAAACACACAGATCAGTTCCTTACCCTGTCCCAGCCCTCCATATGCCCTTGTGTGTGTCCCATGGGCTCTCCTTCAGTCCTGTGAGCAAAATGCAGGCAGCTGTGTCTCCAGTGGAATGCAGCAGAGGTTTAGGAGTCACTGGGCTGGCTGGAAATGAGCTCCTCCCCAGCTGGAGCTGTCTCACACTACTGGCAGAGCTGTGGGGTTTTTCTTGGGAAGCTGCACATTCCATATCTGCTCAGAGGCTGTTTGGAGGAGTGCAAGCAAACTTCTTGACCTGGAAAACTTTCCTGACATACATTAACTCTTAGAGCAGCTTTGATGTGTGCAAAAATTTATTCTCTATTTAGCGTAAGTGAAAGCACCAAGATATTCAATCACATGTAAAAACTTTTTCTCTGTCAATTACTAAGCATCAGAACTAGAAATGGTGAAAATTGTATCATTTCAGGTGTCATTAATCTAAAGCATAATGGTGTCTTTAACAGCTAAGTGAATGCTGTAGCTCAGGTGATTCAGGTATCTTTGCATATAATCATGTTTTCAAATAAATTGCAAAGTTCAATCCAGTATATATTCATTTTGAGATGTCCCAGAAGTGTGTGAACTACAGTTATTGCAGTTCCCTTTATTTACAAGCCGTAAGATTTATTTAGTAGGAACTCTTCAAATAGCAAGAGGCTGGTCTTGAGTTATGAATTGCTAAACCCATCCATCTATCACGTTCCTCCCCAAAATCGCTCTTTAAATGCATGGAGGAAGCGTGTCCCTGTTGCAAAAAAATGGTACAATGTGCCTCTTTTGACACAGCAAGAAAACAGCAAGGAAATAAATTTAAAGCATTAGGCAGTATTAAGACTTTTCAGAGTAAGCCATCCAAATGAAAACCCATCATCAAAATAATAATTATCAGGGGAGCACATTTGCTTTCAAGGTAATCATGCAAAGTAAAGCACAGAATATGTCTTAAGTAGCAAAAACTGGTGATTTCTGTTCAGAGGTAAAAAGAAAGTCTGGCACTTGAGAATATAAGTGCTTTGTACATGATCAGTTCTTGATGGATTTTCTCCGAAATGGGCCTTCATGTATTGTACATAAAAAAGAGGGGAAAAATTGAAGCTGTTCTGTGATGAATGCAGCCAAAGGTGTGATGAAGCTGGGATTGGGTTACTGAAGCCAGGAAGATGCCTGTCATTCCCTTCATTTTAAAATTATTACAGCGTAGGGTTAGATTGAAGTAATATTCTGGGAAATATTAAGACTTTCTGCACTGTGGGAAGACATTTAGAAAGTTTCCAAAAAAGTAACTTATAATTTCTAATGAAAAGAATTTGTACTATATATTCTATATATATTCTATATATATTTGTACTATATATTTCATATATTCTATTATTTCTGATACAGTTAAAGAAATTTAATGTGAGGGAAACATTTTCCGTGTGTCTTTTCATATTTGCTATTCTAATTGTCTTCTGCCTTCTGAATTCATGGTATATTTTACTTGCCATAGCTTTGCTCTTTCTGTTTGATCTCAGCTGCCTGGGATTTTAATTTCATTCATTTTGTCTTTTTGCCATTTGATCATGCTGATTTTTTTCATGGCTTCCATGCAGCACCTGAACTTCAGTTGCACTGAGCTTCATTGCTGAGGATTTATGTGATTTTGGTGGTGGACATAAACAATGGTTTTCTTTTTGAGTGCACCAGTTCTGGGCTTTTTAGTCTCCATGAGCTGCACTGAACTTAATTCGGTTGATCAGGGTCAAATCCATCTTGTAGCAGGGTTGAATCATACTTGCAAAGTCACATAAAGCATATAATGGAATAAGTATCTTTTGCTTTCATCAGATACAACAACCTGGATTTTACCTCTCCATAGTGCTCACAATAAAAGCAGCTCACCATTTTAGAATAATTCTAGTTTGTATGCTCTGAAGTAGTTGTAGACTGAAAAAGGATCTCAATATAAACAACTGCATTTTCTAGTAACTATTACGATCCACTTCATTTGCCTTCTGCAGCAAAAGTAATAGCTTTTCCCTTTCTGTATGTTCTTCTTTCCAGGAGTAACAGTTTGTTCCACGAGGTCGTGCAGCTGAGCTTTGAAATCACCAGTTTCAGCAGCCTGTCCGGGACACAGCCCATCACGTGGCAGGTGGAGTACCCCGGGAGGGGCACCACGGACATCACCCTGTCTGAAATCTTCATCAGCCAGAAGGACCTGGTTGGGATTGTGCCACTGGCCATGGTAAGAACCTGTTCCAGCTGTTGCTCTGTCCAGCCTTTGTGTGCTCTGACAAAACACATACCAACCTCAGACAGATTCCCCTTCTCTCTGTCCTGCCTCCCCACTCACAGCCTGCTAAAATCACCCCCTTTTCCAATGGTCTGTCCACATCACCCAATTGCAGTTTTTATAAAGTTACCACTAAGGAAAGAGATGCTGCCACTTTAAACATCTCTCTCAAATCCAAACCCTGCATTTCTGGCATGTGTGGTTTCCTCCAGGCTACCAGCTGGTAACACAAAGCCAAGTAGATTTTTCCTCCCATCTCTTATTGCCATTGCATGGCTTGAACTTCCGAGCTGTAGAGCAACTTCAGAGGGCCTCAAGGACCTTCTGCTGTGGCCCAGGTTGCTTGGCCCTTAGTAGGTTGGGGCAGATACTAATTCTGCTGCCTGATTCTCTAATAGTGTAAGAGCTTTTGGTTTCAAGGGAGAGACAGAAAAGAGCCTCAATAATACATTTAAGAAGCATGAAGTGCAGACTTTGATGTGGATAAATGCCTTGGGTTAAAATCTACTTTCTCTGCTCGATGTTTTAGCAAAACCAAGAAATTCCACAGGACTCTGCAGCATCTCAGGTGCTCTGTTATTAGGCAGGCATTTTATTTTCTGTTGGATTTAGGTAGATGCTGAGAACTTGTTCCATGCTCACAGGTGAAGTAGGCACTGAGAATTTATTTTGGAGGTGCTGCTGAATCTCAGGAAAGGGAGAAAGCTGCCAGGTACCTGGAACAGGACCACGTGGCAATTAATAGAGGAACTGCATATGCCACCATTAGTCAGTGTTTGAGCTCAGGATTTGGAAGACAAGTTGGATGCATCTCCATCCTTCTTGTGAATTTTGCCTCTCCTGCGCATAATCTTGGTGGTGAAATTCTGGCAATCTATTTTGAACAATGTTCAGCAGATAATTAGATGAGTATTATTTCCTGGAAGTCCTAGTCTTCAATATATTCTTCCCCTTTGAAGAGTAAAACTGCTGCTCATATCAAATGAGGTCATGGCCAGCAATTTCCTGATCCACAGTCTGTTAAGTCAGCAGAAATCCTGTACTGCATTCCAGATCTGAGGGGGGAATAATTGTCCTCATTACCTGTCAAGTTGAGCAGGGAATACATATTTGAGCGTCTTTCCTCTAAGGAGTTGAGAACGTGTGTAAAGAAGAATTTTGGGGTCAGATTTTATTTTGAGATAAATGCCTTCCAATGCCAAACAATAGACATCATAACAGACTTCACATCTTCTGTCATTTCATGGAATGATTCATCAGCTTCTTCTCTGTATCCCATATCTGAGGAATCAAGATTTTAATATGTCCTGTCAGGGTGTGATGCCTTTGCACTCTCATGCAGGGTTCTTGTGTCTATTCTGCATTGAAGTTCAGCTGCCTACACAGGTTCCTTTAAGAACTGCAGGTCTGAATGAAAGAATTTAGCATTGTATAAATCATGTAAGGCAAGATCCTTTATTCCCAACACATTACCAGTGGGCACTCTGGGTTGTGCAAAGGGCTCAAACAATGAAATCATTAAACCTTTCTCTTTGCAAAGCTTTCTTGTGTTTATCTCATTTCTGGGCCTTGTGATAATACGTAGCTAGAGCCAAAATATACTGTGTTAACAGACTCCAGTTGGATGGGATACCAAAGCAAAATTGGCTTTGCTAGCAGGATATTAGTAGATAAAGGGAATTTTCAGAGTTTTCTGTTAGCTAACACTGCTTATCCAGCCAGGGTGCTTTCTTCATTTAGGCACTAATCTCCAGCTGAGCTGATTACCTGGCAGTTCTCCTGCTCAGAAACAAGAGTCACACTGAAAAGAGAGAGGGTGATACTGTAAATGCTGAGAAGTCAGACCAGAGTCTTTATCTTCACTACACACTGTAAAGCAACAGCCCATTATTGTATACAAAATTTAGATTTCAGTGTTTATCAGCAAATGAGTTTCATAATCCTCTGGAGGGCAAAGTAGATTTTGTTGATTTAAGCATGGGATGTTCCTACAGCAAAACTGCCAACCTCAAAAGTCAAATCTGTCGTTCTGAATTGGCAAAGGTGGCCAGAAGAAGGGAAAGGAGCTCCCCAAAGATACTGCATTAGGATGTGGGATCTGACTGAGTCTCTGCCATTGGTCATCCCAGTCAGCCTTTGGAGGATGAAAGCAGCAAACTTTTGCTTGGTTTGAGTGTAACATAAAGGTTATCTCTGACTCATGGAGTAAAGCATGTCTCGTGTGAGCCATTCCAAACTTATGAAGCAAGAAAGATCATGTATCTTTTATTGCTCTATGCCTGATTGCATTACAAAAAAGTAGTAAGATGAAAACCAAGTGGTCTTCAAAAGATTGGGCCAATTGTTGCTATGGTGTTTTGTAGGAGATTAAGGAATTGACATTGTCAGCAAGAACTGAACCTGAAATTTTAAAAGAGCCTTATAGGACTTGGATCAGTGGAACAAGAGGTAGGATAAAGCTGCTGAAAAATCAATGGAAATTCATCATGTAGTCAAAAGAGAGGGTTTTAGGAAAATCCATATTCCATGGGCCTAACTACTGCACTAAAGAGTGTTTACAAGTACAAAGAGCAACACGGGGATGCTGCTACAGTGCACACTAGAGTGAAATAATAGGAATAAGAGAGATCAAAACTGCTGGGCTGAAAATAAGTGTCATAACTTTTTTCCCAGAAAAAAATGACTTGTAAATTTGAGTATTTTTTTCCCAAGCTCAGAAGCTCAATCTGAGTAATTTTGGAGGACGTGTCACCCTTCAAGGTATTTGGAGAGAAAAATGAGACAGGAAGGTTAGGAAAATGTAATTCTAAAGGGTTTGTTGCTTTCTAACTCTCACAAAACAGAATTTTAGTTAAGTACTGAGGGGAGTGATGCATCAAAACAGATCCTAGTCAGACATGTGTACTCTCACTACCAAACACCTGAGTGTGGCACTTGGTGCAACCATCCACTGAATGTCATGCAGGCTGTATGAGGTTCTGTATGTCTCACTCAAAGTATGAGACTACATGTATATGTTCTATTTCCATCACTGAATAGCAATAATTACCTGAGGCAAGATTTGTGCAGAGGTGATGCCATTCATTGGGCCATTTGATACAGAAGGAGAAAGAGAGATGCACACAATCCTTCCTTCACATCTCTTGACTCACTTAAACCCCAGCAGCTGGGAGGTACCACAGCTACAGAAACTGGAGGTTGTAAAGGTCATCAATGAGGAGAGTTAAATGAGAAAATAAAACAATTTCTGAAGGCAAACCAGAAAATAATCCCACTGTCTGCTGACAGGAAAAATCTACTGTCTGAGTTGTGCCCTACTCTGGCTTTCTTTTATTTCATCTTACTGCAGGATCAATTAGGAAAGTGCTTTCATAGGAACTTAATTAATTATCTGCTAAGCTGCTTTTGAAAACCTCCTCAATTAATCACAAGTAACCTCAGAACTTGCCAATTAAGGTGTACAAGGTTGCTTAACTTACTTTCCACAAATTTTCTTCAAATTTCTAGCCCGTCATGAGCAAGTGCAGCCAACTATGTTGACTGGATTAAAATATCCCCAAATGGCTCACAGCTGTAGTATGTGCACACACAAAAATGCCTCTGAAGAGGTCTGTATGTTTGTGTTCAACGTGAGACCACGTTTTGGGAAACTCAGCAAGAGATTTCTCTTCGTGCTTTAAATGGATAATGCATATTTTTCATCCTGTTAAATTTTGCTTTGGGATAGAGCAAGGTAGAAAACCTGTGTATAAGTGCATTGCTCAATGTCAATAAAGCACATTAATATTAAAGGAAAACTCCTTCATGGGAGGAAGGTGGGGAATCAATGGTTTAATATTTATGCAAGACCATCTGGGTCCCTGTGTGTGGAACTGAAGCAGCAGTCCTTCAACAGCAGCAGAACCTCCCTCTGAAGCTGATTGTGACTTACATAAAATACAGATATTTAAAATGTTGAAGCATTAACTCAATGGCAGGAGGTTGCTCTGACAATCCAAGTCTAAGTTTAGTCCAAAAAACATTAATCATCCATTGCTCATCCATGTGTGTTTCCTTTTGAAAAAAAAATAAATAATACAAACACTGGTTTTCACGGTGTCTCTCAGGTTTCATCCATCAGACTCTGTAATCCATTGATAACTGCTTACAAACAAACCAAAGCAGAAAGGGCTCTCAGGCATCTCTGAAAGTTTCCTGCTGCTGTTTCACACCTCATGTGCTCAGAAGTTTGTCTCCTCTCCTCAGCTGTACCAGTGGCTCTCATGAAAGATAATAATCTGTCTCTGCACATCCTGCCTTTCTACCCATGTGAACCGATGTACTGATGCAAAAACGTCTTTTCCTTGCAAACCAGCATCCTGTGAACTGCTGGTTAATCCAGGTTTCCAGTGTTAATGCAGAGCAACGTGGCAAACCCAGCATTAATGTACAGCTGAGGTTCTCCTCACTTGCTCGTAGGCAGGACAATTCCACACAGCGTTTTTGCTCAGTGGTAGTTGTTCCTTAGGAAGTGCTTGGTTGGTGTTTCTTTGCATTCCTAACTCAATGTGTTGACATTCCTGCTGCAGAGCTGTGACTCAGCCCAAACCCTAACCCAAACCACTTTTGGACAGTTTTATGTATGTTTGTTAACTTGCTTTCCATTAAAACAGAGAAGATCAAAAACTTAGCTCCCAAAGCAATGTCGTTTTATACACACATTTATGAATGCCATTCCCTAAGGTAAGGGTTTTTTAAGGTATTTCATTGTAATGAAGTCCCTGTAATACCATTTTAAAATATGGACCTGAATAAATAGAGTTTTCATCCCTGCACAGTCTGAGTCCACCACACCATAAAGCTCTGACTGGTTCAAGGTCACACAAGTGCAGAATTCTCACTCATCTTTCAGCCTTGAAGGAAGCAGGAGCAACAGGCACTGAGGAGCTTTCCAGAAGATAAAATCCATTTCCTGATTTGCTTATCACAACCAAATAGATAATGTGCATATCAGCCTTTTCAGCTGACAGGTATTGTCTCCGAATTTAGTTATGGATCACATAAAATAAACTGTGAGTTGAAGGAAATTTATTTTATGTAAAGGACTATCCTATTCCTATTAGTAACTGGGATAATTTAAACGAACTGTGTAGTTCATACTAAATAGTGCCATGAAGTCAGGAGCTTTCAGAGTTCAGTTACCACACTGAGAGCTCTGTGAAAGACAGGAGTTCCAATCTCCTGATGTTGAGGGAGAAGCAGCAACTGAGATCACTTCTGAGCCTACAATTTCCATCATGGCAGGTTGCAGTTGTTTAAACCAGGACAGCATTCCTTCCAGACTTATGGGGGATATAATTTCACTCAAGATTGTGCCATTTCTCCCTGTTTATCCCAGAAGAACTCGGGAGCCTGCACACCTGCTTAGAAAATGGCTGTGTCACGTAGTGCATTAGGCTGTGACTAGCAATGCTTGTTGATTGATCTTATCTATGAAGAATTGGCTCTTTTGCTGCCTGCCCATCAGGAAACAAAAGCAAAAAAACCCAGATGAACTCTTGTTCATTGATCTTAAATTGGTCAGAAGATGCAGACAACATAGAGAATTCAAAATGACTCAATGTAATAGTGCCTTTTTAAGTCCCAGTCATCATTTGTACAGCCCTTGCACTTTTCCCTCTAGCTTGTATTTTCCTTTTCTTTGCTACAATCACATTCAGTCCTACCTTTTGCAGGAAATGAGAATGGATCAATAAGGCTATCTCAGCTGGCTGGAATTAATATTTCTATTGGATCAAGTTGTATGTCATTTTCTATGCAGCACAAGAGTATGTATAATTTCCTCTTCCAGCATCCCTCATATCTGACAACGCTATTGAATGGATTACTTGGAGATTTTTAAAATGCTGAGGCAAGGTGGGGCCAGCTAGCTCACAGATTTTTAAAGATCTCTGAGAGATATTAAGGTGAGGCTTGATATATATGCTTCTTAGCCTCAATAGGAGCGAAATCCTGCTAACCAAACAGAAAATGAGACAGCCAGTGACTGAATTATGGGTGTTTGGTGTGCTAATACCAAAAGGCTGCCCTGGAAGCAGAGTGCCTGAAATATCTAGAAAGTTCTCTGTGCAAGCCAAGCTGATCAAAGTCAGGGTGCTGTTCAAATTTGGGTGAAGCTGAGCTCCATGAATGAGAAAGGAGGGACAGCACAGTCACAGTGGGACGTGAAAAAACACTTTTGTCCTAACACAGCAGGCACAGGGATGTGGAATCCCCCAGCCAGTCCATGCCTGATGCTGATGGCTTGTGTGTGTCAGAAGATACTGCTGTGGGCTCTTTCTTCTGGCAGCACTGCCCAGTGCAGGGCTGTGTGGAGATGGCCAGGAGCCTCTGTGCTGGGTCTCAGTGGGGCACGTTAGCTGGAGCCAAGACCACATTCTGCTGCAGATATTTCTGCTGTTGGTTCCTGGCCCTGCATTGTGTCACATGTGGACTCTGGAGACTGTTTTGTTCTTGTGGTGCATTGGGCAGGATTTGGAGACTGCTCTAAGTGTTGGTTCAGGTTTGTGGTACTGCTCCATCAGAAGAAGACATCTTAAATAACCGTTTATATTTGAAATGACAGCTGATTTAAATTCTGATTGTTTAACATAACCACAAAGGCAGTTGCACAGCTGCCACACACATGTGAGCACAGACTGCACAGAGCCAGCAGAAAGCGAGCTCTGGTCCCACGTGAGAGTGTCTGAGAAGGACATTCCAGGATATTTTGGGTATTTGGATGCTGTAGCTGCACAGGGCTGTCTTCACCCTGTGTGCCCTCCCCTGCTGCCTTCACTGCCAAATCAGATGGAGGAGAGCAGAGGGGCACTTCTCAGAAGGAGCAGGAGACCGATTTCAGAGGCTGATATTCGGCAAAAGTTTGTAGCTGAAACAGAACAGGGATTTAAAGGCAAAGAAGTTCCTAATTTGTCAGACTGTAATGTGTAATAAGCAATTCAGACTTTGAGCAGAGCTCACCCGTGACCAACACTGGGAGGTGGATGCTGTGCCTGACTGAACCTCCTGCAGCACGGCACTTCTGCTGCCAGGGATTTGAGAGCAGTGTAAAGGGAGAGGGAAGAACATTGCAGGGCTTTGTTCAGGAGCTGCTGCCTGAGCTGGAAAGGGAATTGTCCTCAGCAGTCTCAGTTGCTGGATTCTGCCTTGTCCTATGGAGGTTAATGCCCTAGTTCTATTCTAAACTAGAGCTTTCTCATTACCTTGAGCTAACAAATAGTTGTCTTGACTTAACTGATAAACACACATCCAGGTACTGTCCAAACTAATTCCAGACAACAAACACTTGTGGTTTACCCTAGAGAGTGGTCCCACCTCCTCCTGCTGTCACTTGAAGGAGATGACATCTGAACAGTGGCTGCCAGAGGAGCCCAGGTGTGTTTGCAGACAGGGCACTGGGTGGGATAGCCGTGACCCTCACTGACAAACAGGAGAAAGGTCTCTTAATTGGCAGCTTCTAATGATGCTTTTGGTCTGTAAAGAGAGTTTTACTCTGGGAAATACCTCGCTCTTCACAATCAGGTGAAATATTTACTTAGCTGAATTATGAATTGTACAGGCTGGACTCTAATTAATGAGGTCCTGAGGTGTTACAACTTGGGACAGTGAAACTATCAAGACAACAAGAAAATGCTTTACTCTAATGGAGGATAATGAGGGACCTTGGGGGAAAAAAATCACCAGGTATTTTATAAGCCTCAGTGTTTTAATGAGCTACCCCCAAACATTAAATCCCAGCAACTTTTCACCTTCTGTTTCCTCTCAGCTGCATGTTTGCCTTACCCTGCTTTCAGTTTACAGTTCATTATCCAGCCAGACACTCATCACTGAGGATGTTTGTCATGGAATTCGTTAGGAATCTGCACTTCAAACTCAGTAGTTCTGCTTGAGGTAGATAAAACACTAAAACCCGGGACAGGGTTCAGCACAGTCCTGGGGAGAAAGCTGGCACTGCCCTTCTGGCTCTTTCCCTTTGCCTCTGCAGCAGCTGCTGAGACCTGGGGAGCAGCAGTGGGGATGGGCTTTGATCTGTTCAGAATCCCAGAATCAAAAGGGCACCAGAACTCCACCGAAGTTTGGACTGCCAACAAAACCAACTTTTTTAAGCCAGAGAGGCTGTATGCAAAGGTCTTCCAGCAGTGCCCAGGCTCACCTTGTTGTTGCACATACACTTAAATGAACTAACAGACCAAACCCCGTACTCTGGGGCAGTGGCCCCATGGCTGTGGTGTGTCTTTAGACCACAGTTAAACTGCAGGGCCTGGCAAAGTAAATCAGCACAGATGGTGAACCGGCCAGGATTGGTTTTTCCCTCAGAAATAAGTCATGCCTGATATTTAAAGCACCAGCACCATGGCATGACCATCAGCAAGCCAGCACACTGATGAGAAAGGGAATTTCAGCAAGCAAATAGAAAAAATGTAGCACTGACATTAATTTTAATCAGGTCCAAATCATCTGATTTGTCCTCTGTTTGTTTTTTTTTCTTCTCTAGCAAAGCTGATTGTCTTTCTGTAAGATTTGTTACCTCACAGAGCAATAACATAGGCTGTAATGATGTAATTTATGGCTACAATTTGCTTTTGGAAATCCTCTATTAGTGAAAAATAGCACCAGTGCAGTTTTATTAATTACAGTAGGTGAATATTGAATGCTGACTGTCAGCACCAGAAACAGAGACTGTGTTGTACTCTGCTCTCCAAAGCCCTGTAGGACCAGAGGTGTGTGTGTTTTAGAGGCTGTGAAATGAATGTTTTGCTTAAATTAAGTGTAAAAAATAATTCAAATTCACTGGGAAATTTGAGAAAATGATGGAGGGAAACATTAGCCTGTAAATTCAGTATTGAAAAACACACCAGTGTGTTACTGCACCTCATAATGTGCTCCCATATAGGATGGTTCTGCAGCATAGCACATTTATTTACACCTTCTGCTCCCAAACTACTTGCAGTTCAAACCTTCAGGTTCATTAAGGAGTTCTAGTCTCAGTGTGCCATTCCAGGGAGATCCACTTTATCTCTTTTTCTTTCTTTAATGTGGACATTTTTTACTATGGCATAACACTTATATTTTCATTTGCATAAACCAGACTTCACCAGGACGTGGATGGGGAAAGATGACGTGGACAAAATCACCTTATGTGATTTAAAGGTGAATTCTCTTCCTTCTGCGTTCTGAAACAGTGCACAATTGGCTGAAATCCAACAGGCTTGCTTATAACCTCTTTGTGATCTTGAGTTCTCATTTTGGAGAGCTAACAGAAGGTAGAAGCCCTCCTGCTGCATGTATTATGTCAGCAGCAGAAACCAAAGAGATCAGTCTCGGCCCTGGACGTACTTGTGAATCACTTTGCACAGGGCACTTCGTGCCCGTGTGCCAATACCAAGAAGTTTTTATAGGGCTTTGCTGCTTGGATTGAGCCAGCAGAGAAGACTTTGGTTTAGATGCTGGATCTGGGACAAAATGTCAATTTGCAAGCGTTGAAAAGCAGTGAGTGAGAGCAGAGCTGCCAGCTGGCACCAGAGATCCTGCGGCACACGCTGAAAGGATGCCTGGAAGCTTCAGGAGAAGCTTCACGTGGTCATCAATAAGTCGGTTGAGACTCAGTAATTCCTGCTCACTGCTCTTACCTCATTTCAATTATGCTCATTAAGCACTGGGAGACTCTGATATGCAAAAGTAGGGATTGTCTGGTGGACCAGGAGCCACAGGTCTGGAGTTTTCTGCCTCTTTTGGATCTTTGACTCAGGCCCACAGCGGGTTTGAAACGGGCACAGTGGTTCATATTTCTATGTTGTAATGCAAGTATTTGGCTTATGGGGTCATTCTGCACTGCTGATTCTTTATAAAGCAAAATGCCCTGCTCAAACAAGGATGCCAGTCTCAATACTGACAGGGCTGTTCTAGTCCTGCAGAATAAAAATATAAGTGAGGCAAGGTTTGTGGCTCGAGGTGATGTCTTTTATTAGGCCATCCAATCGAGTTGGAAAGAACAGCTTTTTTCAAGCCACTTTCAGCGTTGTAAGTTGCTGTGAGATGCTCAGATAAAGTTAATGGTCACTGGGCTTGCTCCAGGTTATACTAACAAATAAAATACTGCCTTAAACAAATGGATTTGATCCCTTTGTCTGTCATATCCGTGACTTATACAATGATCACAGCAACCTATTTTAAGGATGCTTCTGTAGCCATGAGCCTTCAGCCAACAGGATCCTGACAAGCGATGCCTGAAGGTAAAACATGTTTTTGCTTGAGTAAGGAGGAAGTAATTGCATCTGTGATTATACATACTCTATATATTTAATTTGCTTCCTTCTAGATATATGCTGGGTTTAGTTTCTATATATTATAAGGCCCACCAGTCTATCAGACATGTGTCTGATCAATAATTTCATTTTCCTTTGTCACTCTCTCATCTCTTTAACTGCAATAAGTTTCTGATGTCTGTGCAGTCTCTGCTCTCATTAATGCAATAATCTTGTTCCTACCCTCTGTGTGCTTTTATGTGGACCTGCTATGAAGTCACTGAAATCAATAAACTATTTGAACAGGAAAAATACTCCAGGTACAAGGATAGGAAATAGTAATTCCCGTTTTCTTCATTTTTGTTGCTACTTTTTCATAGCAGTTTCGTAAGAATTTGTTGTGTCTTTGTTTCAGATTTTGCATATTGAAAATTAAAACTGTACAGTCAAAATAAGAAATGAGCAAGTAGAAATATTCTCTCGCTGATTTGAAAATAGATTAAATTAAATTGAAGTGCTGAGGCAGAAGCTGCTTGCTTCATTTCCACTGTGGTTTAAACAGGGTTCTGACATCAACAAACTTCAGCAAAGTGCATGGCCAAAAATTCGGGACCTTCAGGAACTTGTAGGAGATGAATACTGTCTGTTAAAAGGAGAAAGTAACTAATTAATAATCCATGACATATTAATATCCACAAATAAAACAAGTTCACAACCTCCAGAGCGGCCATAAAAATCAACCATGTATCATGTAGTACCCCAGTTACTTAAAACAAGACATTGTCCTTGGGACTTCATCCTTGAAGTCCATAAAGCATTTAAAATTACTTCACCCCAGCCAGAGAGCGGAGACCACCCCACACTGGGATCAGCACAGTGCCCATCCCTTGGAACAATCAGGGTAGAAAGGATTTTACCTTGATTTTCCAAATTGAATAGTTTACTCATCATCAGCATGGCTTGCTACGCTGTGTAAAACTTGGCTCCCTTGCAGTTAAATTTGGGGGCTCCACTTGAAATTACAGCAGTGGGTTATGGTAGGCACCACATTTTCAATGGCTGAAAAGAGTTTCTACTTCCAGAGTAAATAGAGTAAGGACAGAGCCTCTCTGTGCAGGAGGAGCTGAAGCACAAGAAGGCAGGTTGGAAACTTACCTTGCACAAGTTAATTTAGGGAGAGGCAAGAAGGAGGTGATCCAGATGCCTACATGTCGGTGTCTAATACCATTAAAGATGCTGGAGAGTCTGAGCCATCCATTCAGGACTGCCAGGGATGACACAGGACCTCCAGGAGACCTGTGCCCTTCTGGAAGAGCATCTGGAGGCCAGGCATGATACCTGAGAGCATGTAAATGACACTCTCTTCTTAGACACTTCAATCTTTTCCCAGAGCTGCAAGTTGTGAATTGCATCTGCTGTGAAGCACGTCCCCAAAAATACCTTTTTTTGTGTATGTGTTTTTCCTGTAACTTTTTGGGTATCTTCAGTGTGCAGTTTAACTTCTCAAAGTACATTTCCTTGGCAGCTTTTCCTGCTACTGCTGAAAAAATGCAGCACTACAAAGAGAAGCAAATAAAAAGTGTAAATAAGTATATTTGTAAATATCAGGCTCTCACTGAAAGGCTTCTTTAAAGTTTTTTTTTAAGTTTTTGACTCCTATCCTTCAGAAACCACATCAAGATTTCCATCTTTGCTGCCCAGCATGACTTTGTGCTCCTGTCAAACACTGTCTGCATGTCCTCCACCCATGTCTGTGACGGTGCTGATTTCGTATCAGCCACCATGAATATCTGCAACATGTGAAGGGATAAACTGACAGCAGTGGAAGTATCACTGTGATCCAGTTCATCACTAAGTGGTGGAAAACCCCTTGTATCTGTCACGTCTTGTTAGCCTAACAGCCACTTAGATCCATCACTTTTGTGGGAGGAGGACTCCAGCCCTTCAGGTGAAGGTCAGCAGAGGTTTATAGAAGTGCTTGGTCTGACTGCAGGAAAGCCCATTAGTGAGGACTCTGAGATTTACTCTGTAATTCTTGGTGGAATGGACCTTGGCTTTACAGAAAATGGCTGTTGAGTTCAGTGGGGTGAGGTGGAAAAAAATCATGTTTGCAAAATATTTACAATAAGAAAGATCCGGAGTGGAAATGTGTCATATATAAAATGAAAAATACAACTTCTGTCTGTGGCTTCTATTGACCCAAGATGCTTCATAGTCTTGTTCCCATTGTAGCTGGGTATGTGTTTGTGTATCACACCTGTACATACGTGCAGCCTGTATGGTGTGTGCATACATGTATGTGTCCTAATGCACTTCTGCATTTTCAATCTGCAACTGCCTATTGATTACAGCTATTACAGCAATATTATTGTAGCTATAAAGCCAGCTGTATAACAGGGCCACAGGTCTAATTGAAATGAACATGGGAAGAATTTCAAATTGCTGATGCAAATTGCCTTTTTACGACCAGCTCCATTCCCACAGTCATCACAGACTGGAGGCACCACCAGAGCTGGGCTGGTTCTGCCTAGTGGTAGAGCAAACCCACTCTCACTGGGGGGCCATTCCCAAATAAATTCCTCAGAGTCATGAAAAAGGAGAGTAAATGACTGACAGATCTCCTGAAAATACCCTTAAATTGAAAAATGTCTTGTATTAGTCTTTATGCAACAAAATGGAACTGTAAGCCATGAGACTATTTCAGCCAGAAAGTATTATATAGCTCCATCCATGGCTGCTTAAGCATCCATGAGCTGGTTCATTATAAGATCACCAGGTGGCTATTGCCTTTCTCTCCCATTCAGGCTCTACCAATATTCCCACTCCCATCTGTGATAAACTTAATGGGACCATTCAGCAATCGAGAAAACACGAGAGGTGTTCGTCATAGCCGAAGGCTTCCTCAGACAATTATTCCTTGGATGTTTGAGTAAATGAAAAGCTATTTGTGTGATTACAAAGGATACAATGTGTTGCAGTTTCTGAGGCTATTTTATTGGCCCAGCTTTTGGTATCCATCACAAATATTTATCCTTTCCTGGGAATGTTTTAAGTAGCTCCATTCACTGAGCTGATGCTCTTAATATGTTTCTCTCCTTTCTACTTTCCAAGCACTCTTGCAAGGGTCCTTATTAGATGAAAAATTATATGTATGACTACACATTGTAGATGTTGTCATATGTCTGCTATAGGTGAGATGTGTATAATTTATGCATGACATGAATGCATAAAAACATGTTTTCAAGAGAACTTAGGACAGGTTGGTGCTTGTATTTATCAAGTCTAAGTGTACTCATAAGCATCTGCAAGTATCCTTACATCCATAAGTAGCAGTGCTCTGAAACAGCAGTAGTGATGGTTCTCAAGTGTGTTGGTCTCAGAATAAGGGCTTTTAACCTGTCACTTCACAGCTTTTCATCTGTTTGCATTTTCTGTGCTAAAAATAACCATTAATGCTGGAGTTGGAGTAGCTCAGGTAATCACTCACATTTCAAGCCGTAACTACAATTTTTTCTCTCTCGGTAGTGTTTCCTACGTAAATGCTTCCATTTCTAAGTCAATTTAGGGAAATACAGAAGGTAAGGAATGAAATGTCTCAAAAAGGAGCAGGTAGTTTTCTGCATTACACATAAGCATCTTTTAAAAAATCAAGGTTTTTTTTTTCATTTATATCTAAGTTAAGAGAAATAAAACGTAGGCTTCTTCTTCCCATCTTCTCCAGTCACCTCTGAGTCCTTAGTCTATATTTTAAATGGTTATAGAAAGATGAAATATGGGCCTCTGCTTCCCATCTCCTACAGTTGTCCTTGAAACTTTTTCTATGTTTTAAGTGGTTCCAGAATTGTTTCCTTTGAAGTCATTTTCACTGATGGACTCTTCCTCCACACAGCAGGAAATACCATCTTTCTTTGAAAATACATATTGGCCACTGGATCCTGATATATCTGTTTTAGTCAACAGAAAATAGGGACAGCTTTAGCATAATTCTTGGGGGTTTTAGTGAGCTGTTCCTAATTGAATTTGGTGTCACAGCTCCTGCAAAGCAGAGGGGGCCCAGCCAGAGGCTCAGGCATTGTTGATACATGTTGATTAACACAGACACAAAACACAAACTGTGCACATTTGCAGCTTTTAAGATGCAAAAGGAGGACTCTCCTATGGGGAGAGGCTGAGGGAGCTGGGGGTGTTTGTGCTGGAGAAGAGGAGGCTCAGAGGTGACCTCAGCACTGTCTGGAACTTCCTGAAGGGAAGTTGTGGCCAGGTGGGGGTTGGTCTCTTCTCCCAGGCACTCAGCAATAGGACAAGGGGGCACGGGGGGCTCAAGCTCTGCCAGGGGAAATTGAAGTTGGAGATGAGAAAAAACTTCTTTGCAGAGAGAGTGCTCAGGGATTGGAATGGGCTGCCCAGAGAGGGGGTGGATTCCCCATCCCTGGAGATTTTTAAATGCAGATTGGCCATGGCACTGAGTGCCATGATCTAGTAAATGGATTGGTTGGACCAAGGGTTGGACTTGATGATCTTGGAGGTCTTTTCCAACCCAATTGATTCTATGATTCTATAAAACGTGAAAACATTCAGTTGATTTTATTTCATGTCCTTATTAATTTCCATTTCCCATCACCTGTGGGGTTACATTATCAAATAAGATCATCTTGTCGGAGGAATTTAGGGTGGAAGGAAGGGCTGAGACTGTTTCTTGAGGGTTTGTTTCATTTCAAAAAAGCATTGAACACAAGTGTAATCCATTGTCATGGGGGAGCTGAGCCTGTTCCCCTGCCTGATCCCAGCAGGAATCTGGCTGACATCTCACTCCTTGCTGAAGGGTTGCTGGTTGTGGCTGCTGTAGGGAATGCCTCTCCAGCCTACTTGGTAATTGGTTTCATCCCTCCCAATTTAGGGATCTGCATATTCCAAGCTCCTCCAAGGATGGGTGTCCCAAAGGAGTCAGTAATCATTGCTTAATGAAATCCATCCTTTCTGTGGGAAAAGGACCATATGTTTCTGATTCCACCTTGCTTTATGATAGCTAAAGACAGGTTTTAAGATAAAATAAAACAATGGCTTTACATATATTAAAAAAAGCCATAAGGGATCAAATGAAGACCCATTTAAAGTGCTGTTTGGGGGTCTGTACTTTATAAATAAAAGTAATTTGATTTTTTGTTTTGTTTTGATATAACACTATATATTTCCCAAAATGTATTTGGAAAACAAAATGGAAGGAAAACTAGAATACTTCAGTATTTTTTGGAGTGTTATATTCAGCAAAAAACCCAAAACCAGGCCTGTGTCAGATGGTGTGGGAATGGTTTTTCTCATTCCTAGGTCTCTTCAGAAAACAAGAATCAGTTATTCACCAAGATGAGCTGAGAATCAGTTGACCTGGTTGCAGTTTTTACCTCCTTGGTGTAGAAACAGCCCCTCGTTATAGTCACTGCTCAGTATATTGACATCCAGCTATCACGTGGAGCCAGAATGGGGTTACTTTTAGAGAAACAATAACTATAAGTGACATTGATACTTTACTGATAAAAATATAAATGGCAGTGCTTAGATCCCGATTCCACAAGGGAGAGGAAATAAGATTTCCTGGTTGGTCTCAGTGCCTGTGGCAAACTATTACAGCTCCAAAATTGAGTTTTGAATTGGTATTGTGAACTGCATATGATAAACTTAGTATAACAAATACAATGAGGTAAATATTTACTTCTGAAACCAATTTGTTAAAAGAAATCTGAATTTGATTCTCGGTTGTTCAGAAGTGGAAGAGATGACAGGACCTTCAGAGGTGTTCCACCTCTCTGGCCCTGGTGGGTAATAGGGGTTCTTCATTCCACCCAGTTCCAGACACTGGAAGTGAAGAGAAAGAGTGGATATCCCTCATCAGCAGATCACAGGAAGCTGCCTTGTCTGCCAGGATAATTCTGTTTCCATAAGCTCTGGTGAAGGGGCATTCAGTTGATGCCTAAAAGTGTGATTTAATGTAATTTTAGAAGGTTTTAGAATCATATAGACTCTGTTCAGTTACCCTGATTTTAAGTCTGAATATTAAAGCCTCTTTCCCACAAACTGTAGGCTTAGTCAAGGCCAAGCTATATTCCAGCAGCCACCTGCAAGATAACAGAAGACAAACACCGAGAAGGCCCGAGAAGGCCCATCTGCCCCCCCCCGCCCATGACGAAGGAGCAGATTGGCAGAACTTTTGGGTGGGCATTTGGGAGAAATGAGAGCTTATGATTGGATGTCCATGAGGGGTATAAAACCCCTGAGACTTCCTGACCTAGGGGTCAGACCCCCTTGGGTTTGATCGTGGAAGCTTCTTCTAATAAAACCCTATATCTTTCTCCATTAACTTGTCTGCAGTGTGTCTCTGTTCACAGGGGTACGCGATCAAAGGCATCACAGTAGCCCACAGCATAAAGCAAGATTTCTCACTGTCCTTTTCGGGGGGCTCATCCTGATTATAAACCAGGGTGTGACCATTGCTCATTTTTCTGCCAGCCAGAACAACATTTAATGGCCTTTGCAAATGGGCAGGTTATGCTGGCAAGATTTTACTCTTTCATTCAAAATTACAAGCACTAAGAAGTGAGATTATTATGACAACAACCTGGGTGGAGCCCAGACCCCTGTACGTGACCACGAGTCAGTGTGGCCTTCGTACCCGTACACAGATCTGATTAATGGCTTTAGAACATTTTTCCATCATTTTCCATCCCTAACTGTAAACAGAACAAGGCAATTAGTTGCTCCAGTCCCTCCTTACTTTTTAAGGGATGCTCACTTTTGACTGATGATGGAATTACATTTAGCAACACAGCCTGCATCTGCTAAATCAGAGTAATCATTGGCCATGTTCCCTTTTGCACGTCTGAGTGCTAACAGGGTAGAGTCACTGCTAGGAAAGCGGGGATTAGTCAGCCAAGAATCCAAAGATATTTTTCTGCATCCCTGTCTGTTAATATATTCTACATTCCCTTTTTCTGTCTGCAGAGCATAATTTATCAGGGCTCAAAAATTCCACTAGCAAGGTATTTGAAAAACTGCACAAGCAGGGAAGAAAATGGAACGGCCTGTTGCTAATATAGGGGGGTGGTAATTAAGATTTATCTCAATATGGAGACTAAACAGAGACAAGATCATTGATTAAAAGGGCATTGCTTGTGCAGAACACTGAGTTCTCATTTTGGAGAGACACTTAGGTCTTCGTCATAAATTACATCCTTCACAAAAGCTACAGGGAAGATTGTGCTGGGCCCCAAAAAATTCCCATCCCAGCTGAGTGCTGTTTGCTTTCTCTCCTTCTGGCCCCAGGAAGCTGCCTCTGTTTTTCTTGCAGTGGTCCAGCCCCAGGAGAAATTGGTGAGGAGCCCCAGGCCAGCGTGTGCTCTGGTGGGCTTTACCTGTCAAAGCCACTCCTGTGGGAAGTCAGAAAGATGAGTCTGAATCCCTTCCCTATGCCCCTGTTTCAACATTTCCTCCATTTACCTCCTTTAAGACTCCTGGAAACCCACAGACATCATGTTGATCATGGTCTTCAAACAAATGTGCATGGTGGGGACAGAACAGTGCCAACCTCCACCTTTGGGTCTTTCCATGGGAGATCTTTTGGCTGTGTTTGACTTCTGCATTATTTGTTCTTCAGGGTAGGTAGTGTCCTTAATTTCTGTGCCGTGTGCATTGTTGGCAATTCAAAGAATTTATTAAAGAGAAGATACCTCACAGTGTTGTTGTTGTGTGTCAAAAAGAATTAGCATCCAAAAGAAACTTTGAGATCCTCTGTTCTCTGGTCCTCCTAGTAGGAAGTAGACTGCAGAAATGGCAACTTTTATTCTGGAAGTCTGTTTCTTAAGTAGATTTTGAATGGCCTAATTTTTCACCACAGTTAATTTGTTCCTTAGTTAACGTTCTCCTTGGCTGTATGGACCTTAGAGCATGAAGCAACCTGGATTCCATCTGGATCTGTATTTGAATACTGAGGGGTGTTTTGGTCTGTAGAAACACTCCTGTTCTCCTGAAGGGTGTGCTAAGATATTAAAACCAGAATATCAGCTTCTTTCCCTTCTTGTACATGCTGTCTGTGAATGTGGAGTGTCAGAGAACCCGGTTGGCAGAAAGCACGATGTATAATTTACTGTTAATCGTAGGATTATGTAGATAAACAGAGTCTGCTGCCTAACAATGTTATTTCGTTAATCAGCTGTAATCTTAGTAGTGTTAATAACTCAAATCTACACCCATTGTGTTACCAGTCACAAATCAGCATAACAATTGCCTGCAGTGCAGTGACCCTCTGGCTGCGGTGCCACAGAAACTTGTGATGCACAACTCGGTGCTCCTCAGTACATTATCTGTGGTGTTTGCAACTGGTGCGTGTGGAGTTGACTTTATATCTCCCACATCTCCATCTTCTTCCCTTGTAAATGTGATGCCAAGGTGTCACTTTTGATCAGGGCTGATGGGCTGAAGAGCAGTTGGAGGCACAGCCCAGCTCCTGGAGCTCTCCTGCCCAGGCATTGTGTCCACTGATGGAAGCCCTCTCAGCACCGTGCAACAACTTGCTGCTTCTGTCCTTTTCCTGTAAGACAAGTGGTTTGATTTTAAGGCAGACAGTGCCCAAGTGCCTCTTTTCCACATACTCTTTCAGAAAATTTC
The DNA here is from genome assembly GCA_013396695.1 of Sakesphorus luctuosus. Classification (NCBI taxonomy): domain Eukaryota; kingdom Metazoa; phylum Chordata; class Aves; order Passeriformes; family Thamnophilidae; genus Sakesphorus; species Sakesphorus luctuosus. The sequence goes on from VWZD01009203.1 coordinate 1,404,206, forward strand.
CTTATGCATTAGAACATAATTGGGGTTTTTGTGTCACTCCATGCCCACGCCACAGGTCTGTTACTCATGAGGTAGCGTGTTTGAGGGAGGGAGAAATCTCAATGCTAAGCTACGATTAACATCATTCTGTGAGATTCCACTTACAGAATTTTCAGCCTGTAAACAGGACCATTCTCATGACCTCAGGCTCCCATGGATTTCTCTTGATAACACCATCTAATCGGATTTAGAGTTTAATTAAACAGCTGTCACTTTGCTTCCTCATTCTGCCACAATTTAATGTTGAATTAGTTCCTAAATTAGTCACAGCTGAATGCTTGCCTTCTTATGATTGAGAGGTTGGGTGAACATAAGGTTTGCTCTTCAGCTAAATCCAAGCAACTAAGGCTCATATTCTGTGTTGTTGCTCTTTGCACAGAGCTCCCACTGACATCAGTGGAAGTTCCCTGACTGAAACAGGGGTGGAATAAAATGTGAGATTCCTGCAGAGTCAGCCATAAGATTAGCTAACCTGCATGGCCAGATGTGAGCTCAAGCTTCTCAGCTCTGTCTATAATACACTTGCTTTAGGGATTGTATTTTCCCTTTCTAGGAAAGTACTGATTTTTCTGAAAACCAGTTCTGCAGAGTTTGCTGTGAAGTAGCTCAGTGAGTGCAGTTGTGGAAGAAAATATTGAGACCAATACCAGTGCTAGTGGACTTGATCCAAATTAACCCTGATGCAGGCATGGCCAGAGTATGAATGGAAGTTGAATCCTAACATTGGCTCCAAGGAAGAAAGTTTGGAGACTTCATGAAGAGTGGTGATATTTGCATTGAATTCTATCAATAGATTTTTAGAGTAATTTCTTAAACACAGAATTCAATTATTTGCTTTTGAATATCTCCTTTGATATCTCCTTAAGCCTAAACACTAGCGTTTTCCTCTAACAACAAGAAGAACTAGGAAAAATGTTCTTTACTGTTTGTTAATTAAATATGCTTAAATAGTAATTATTTCCTTTATATGCTGTAGTCTTTGAAGGGATGCCCTGATAACAGGGAAGAACCATCTTGACTGGAAGGTTCTAGGTAGTTCTTCATGCAAGAAAACCAACTCTGCCTCAGAGTCAGATGTTCTTGGGATTCAGTCCTCGTGCTGCCAAGACAGTTTGAGGCTTCCAAAATTCAGAGCTCAAATCTCCCTTCTGTGTTAATGAGGATTATGTGTGTAGCTCTCCATTTTGACTTTGGAAGTGGCAACCCTTGCTTTTTTAGAGTTTACAGAACACTTACAGAAACTTCTTTCCAACCTAGATATTGATGCTTACTTACAACTCATCCTCCTCCTGTTTTTTCAATTTACTCTACACTACTTTCCCCCTGTTTGAATTTCTTGGGAATAAGTCCAAACATTGCTATCAGATGCTTTCAGTCTTTTGTCACACAAAATAAATCGTATTTTAAAACTTCAGTTCCTGCCTGCACAGAAAGTGGATTAGTTCTTGGGGGATTTTAAAAATTAAAGAATGTGGAAATGGCCAAGATATTGTGATTTTGAAAAGTACCTACACTTAAAATGAGTTCTTAGACTCTCTAAAGGTTTCTTAGTGTTTGTATACTTTGAAATTAGCTTGCAAGCAGGATAGTATATTGCATTTAAAAACGAAATGCAGAAATCACCACCTATACCAGCTATTGTATTTCCTGATCTGCTGTGAGAACAATTGTTTTCCTAATGTTGCTTGACACATCCTTGAAGATTCAGCTACTGCTTCTGCTTATCAGTGGATAATCAGTGGTATTGCAGGAGGAGGCAGAATGCAGGAAGCAAGTTCTGGTGCTGAACCAGAGCCCCCTTGTCTGTGATGCACATCCAGGGTGCTCGGTGTGGTCAAGCAGACAGACAGACAGACAGACAGAGTGCTGTGTAAGCTCCTTTTATTTTTAGGAGTTTCAGTTCAGCTTTTGCGGAGTCTTGGGCCATGGATGCTTTCATACACCATGTGGAGTTTGCTGTCAGTTTGTGTGTGGTGCAGACAAAGGCTCAATGCTCCGTTCCATCAAAGCCTTTGGCTTTGTCACAGCAATGTAAGGGAAACACAGAAGAGGCAGAAGTTGTGCCATAAGGTTATTCCATATACAGGGATATAGGACCCACATTGTTCTATTTTAGTTCTAAACAAAAAAAAAAGACAATAAAACCAAGACTTTGGTCTTCTTTGTTTGTTTTAATGAGCACAGGGCACTTACAGCCCATGTAAGGGAAGTGGCAGAGTTGGAAATTGCTTTCTTAGCATAGTGTGTAATATATTAATTGCTTATACATCAGTATTTCTTAATCTGTGTAATGCCCATGAGTTATGGCTGCTTTTAGTGGAGGTGAAATCAAAAGGTTTCCATCTCTGCTCAGAGCTGTGGGTGGGTGGGCACCAAGTGCTTCCCAATGCTGATGATCTCTAATGGCTCTAATGGTACCAGCTATGAAGCCATTAGATATGATCTAAAATATGTTTCCATCTCCTTTGTGCTCATCATGATTTTGAAATTCCTGATGTTCATGTTGTTCTACAGAGAAGGGAGGTAAAATTTGAGCAGCCCTTTGTCATGACAAACAATACCTTTTACAATTTTGGGGGCAGATGCATCTCTGAGGTAATTAATCAAAATAAATTCATTCATATGCACACTACTTCCTATAATGAGGCCATTAGCAAAGGGCAGGAGATTGAGGTTTCTAATTGCTGATAATGTCCCAGTAGCCAAATTTTCTGTCTTCTCTCCAGAAAGGTCTTGGGAAATTTGAAAAGGTTTTTGAACCTTTGTAATAACGGCTTTGTATCACAGCCACTTAGAATTCAGATACATCAATAATGACCTATAGGAAGGAGAGGAACTGAAGTGACAGATTATTACTTAACAGATGATCCAGCAGCTCTGCTGCACATAGTGCAGAAAGCAGGAGTATCAGTGACATCTGCCTCTCAGGTGTTTCTGTTTTAAAGTATAGATCATTTTCTTCATCCAGTGAGGAAGGATCATATTCTTTGTGATGGCTTATTCAGAACACAAGATATATGGGTTATTGTGTGATCATTCAATTTTGAAGAAATGGAGGCTACTAAGATAAAGGGGGGGAGGGAACCACAAGAAATCATCTGCTCCCTCTCCTCTTCTACCTGACTTTAAGGACCTGTGTTATTTCTGAGTGATGGATAACCTATTCTTCAAAGATCTCTTAGGCTAGACTGCATTTTCTTCTACCCTAGACAACCTATTCCATCAGTTCTTTATCATTATTGTTATAGTAAAGATTGCCTTAATGTCACACAAATCTCTCTTGTTGCAGTTTAAACCCGTTTCCTCAGGCCCTGTCCATGAACATGAAAAGCATTATATTCTTTCTCATTTTTTAAATTTTTGTGTATATTGAGGCAGTAAACATCTTTCCCCATAATCTTTTCTAGTCTAAACAATTCCAGTTCTTTCAGTAATTCCTTATTGATCTTATTTTCTATAGTTGTTGATTTATTCTCCTTGCTAATTTTTATTTCTTTTCACTTGAGGAAGTTTTTCTTGGCAAGGTTATTCTCAAAAAGCAGAGATAGTCCTTTAGCTGAGGCCGTTCTGTAGGAGCACCTCACCCTTAGAGGTGCTAATCCTCTTTGCACAGTTCACTGCGGGAGGGTTCTTTGCTTGGTTTAGGTTTGGATTTTAACCACAGCAGTGTGAAGTGCTGACTTACATTCTGTTACTGGAGTCCCCAAATGCTTTCCTGAGAGCAGCTTCTCCTGTTGAATCTTCTCTGTCCATTATTTATAGGATTAGTTGCTCCTACAGAAAAGAAGCAGCTTGCATTGATCTTTAATGCTTCCCTATCTCCAGTACTGGATTTAATGCCCTCCTTGGGGGCTGTCATGTGCTGGGGTTGGGCTGGGAGCTTCCCTGCACCATCCATGGCTGGTGGAGCAGCAGACAGGGCTGGGTGTGATGTTGCTGCCCATCTGGCCATACCCAGGACAGCTGGTCTGCTCCTGGTGACACACAGGGCTGGGAAATCAGGATCACAGGATCCTCATGCGGGTCAGAGTGCCTTGTGGTCTTCTCTGCTGGACTTCCCACTTCCCTCCTCTTTTTCTTCATGTGTGATTTCATGTTGAGGCCACTGATGGCTCAACACTGCAGGGATGAGCAGAGCTGAGATGGAGGGAGTTAGAGCGACTCCCAGGCGGTTTGTTGTGAGTTAAACCTGGATGATGGATTTACTCTGCTGCTTGTGGCACAAAAGTTTCACCTCATTGCATAATCAGGTCTTTATTTTTATCTTCTTGGCAGTGGTGCAAGGCTTGTTTCTTCTGCATTTTATGTGTATATGCTTTTCTGATTTGTCACGAACTTCATAAATTAACATGAAATGCAAACATGGGTAAATCCCCAAGCCACAGAGTATGTTTTATATCTGAAACTCCTTTATGGTTTTTCTCTTCCTCTGAAGCTGTCCCTTTAAATCACATTTCTGTATCAGTAATAAATATCAGTTGCTAAAGAAAAGCTGGATCTGAGTAAAACAATTTCAAAGCAGAGCTGAGATAGCCTGAAAAGATTCCCTGTCATTTCCACAAACTCTGTTGCTGCTGCTTTGCCCTGGAGTCCTTAGTTCGCAGTGTTTAACACTCAGAGACACAAAAAATAAGGCTTCAAGGAATTGAAGCAAAAGAGTAATTTTAAAGGACACACAATACTTGCAGTAGCCAAATACACAACGGAAAATATGTCGAGCTTGCTTTTTGATGAACCCGTGTGGGTTATTCAGTGCTTGTTGCTTTGGAAGTCTGAAGAGAGAAGAGTAGTTGGGTTTTCTTCTGAGGTTTTCTTTCAGAAATATTGAGATCTGCTCCTTTGCATCTGTTTCTGGACTTCTCAAAATGCCAGTTACTTGGAAATAAATACTTTTGGAACAAAATGTTCAAGTTTGGAGGCCAGGAGTGTAGCTCCAAAAGCCAGGCATTGCACTACAGTGCTTTATTGAACTGGGTACCTGGCAGAATTTGTGTGGGGGTGGCTGGGGATGGGCTCTGTGTTTGACAGGCAGGAGGTCCTGAGAATGACCTTGGATCTTCCAATAACGTTATTTAAAAATCTAGCTCTGATTTAATGTATTGGGTAGCTTTGTTATGTGCAATAGGAATGATTTAGGGTTCTTACATTTCTGGAACAGTCAACATTCCTTTTTTAGCATTTTCTTTTAAGTTTGATGGGATTTCTTATGCGAGCTGTAGGAGAACCTGAGAAATAACAAATTGCAAGATGAAAAGAAAATCTGACCTAAATTTCAAACTCACCAAACTTGAATTGAAAACAGTATCAACAGTATCAGTGCCCCATTTTGCTGCTGTTGACATCAGTGGCTGCAGTCCTCATGACTTCGGTGCTGAGGAATTTGCTGAATATTTTATTCATTTTATATTGGAAGTTGAGAAGTTGGAGAAAACTTTGAAGTTCTTCCTGCATGGGAATCATGGGAATACAGCGATGCTGAAACAGTTAGAAGAGTTAGCTTAGTCAATGGTGCATTGAAAGGCTTTTAGATGCCACAACCCCAGTTCAAACTTCAAATTTCCTCATCATCTTCCCTGCAGTTAATAGCATCACTAACTCCTTCTGGATGCCTTACATTGCTTCATTGGCCATATCAGAGGAAATGAAATAATCTTGAAACAGTTCCAGATACAAAGTTCACAGAGAGGCCCTGTCTTTGCAATGGGCTTGGATTCAAAGAGCAGTATTTTTACTTTTGAGACTCTCATATCCTGTCCCAAACATTGCCAATCAAGTCCACGTTAGTAAAAACTCTAAACTCATGTTTTTGAAAGTAAAAGCTCCACATGTCTAAAAAGTAGAAGACACCTATGATGTGGCTGCCTGGACTGAATTTACCTATAGTCATGTTGCTTGTTAATTAACAGTGTTCAGTACTGACCGTGCTTACTTAGCAGATAAAAATAACTGGGGTTTTACAACCTTTTCCCAAGTTGCATCTATCTGAAGATGAAATGAGCTCATTAGCCACTGAGAACTAATCTGACCAGCGCTGTTGTTTTGTGTGCAGGACACAGAGATTCTGAACACGGCGATTCTCACAGGGAAAACAGTGGCAGTGCCCATCAAGGTAGTCTCCATTGAGGAGAACAGTGCTGTGACAGACATCTCCGAGTCAGTGGAGTGCAAATCCTCAGGGGAAGACGTCATTAAAGTAAGTTCCTGCCATATATTGGCTCCTGAAGTTTCATGTCTTGTTATACACAAAAGGAGGACAGCCTGGGAATAGGTACTAAATCAGCTCCTGCAAATTAATTGTAGCACTGTTTCAAAAGCATAAGGAGAGGGATTTTTGAGAAGAGAGAGGTGCAACAGCACAGCCACCACACGGCATTTCAGTGTTTCATTTTTTGCGTGTCCTAATTTTAAAATGTCTTGGTAATTTCACCTCCAGCCCTCTGTGCACAGATTACATTCACAGCTCTGCTGCTGGTACTGCCTGTCCAGATGTTTCCCATCACCTTTCCAGCTGTGCTTATCACCTCTACAGCTGCCTGGGTGGAAGGGATGGGATGAGTGTTCCCCAGCAACTGCAATGCAGAGGCATCCTGGTTGGCTTCCCATCCTGCTGAGAGCTGCTCTGAATTAACAACACAATCCTGCCCACAGGGGGTTGGGAAGCACTCCCATGGCTGTGCCACCAGCTTCATGGCACACAGTCCCATCACCAGTGGGGTGGCTTTGCCTGAAGGCAATGCAGCTATTCCTGCTGTGTCCCAGCCCTGGAGGGAATTCCCAGGTGTGCAAGGAGTCAGTACAAAGACAGTGCTCTGCCTGAATCCCATGGCACTTCCCAAGCAGGACTTTCCTGGTGTGTGGGTTTGGAGCAAGTTTTGGTCTACAAGCTCATTAGAATAGGGATTATTTATTCCATGGTGGGATTTTACAGCACAGTGGGGTTTGTGATGATACTCTTGAGGGGTCTTTATGTGCTCTCATGGATGTGTAATGTACAAATAGTGATGCCCCAGAATTACCTGGTACAGTCAGTTCAGTTCTTGGGCTCATGGAAAGCATCAGAACTCCGGTGAACTTGAAGGATCCAACAATTGGCTGCACTGCTGTAAAATTTAAATAGAAGCCAGTAACCCTGGAGGTGGAAAAATAGTCATCTTTGAGCTTAGGAAGCCATTAGAGAAGACTTTTACAGAAAGCTTTCTGCTTTCAGTGGATCCTTCAGAGCCAAACACAGATCTCCATTTTGGTGGAGCTTGAAGTGCTTTACAGAGGTTTTAACTCTAAGAATTCCCGTTTAATGTTTTTCCTAAGATAGTCACGTAACTACAAATCAAAGTAAAAACTAAAATGTAGTGTAGGGATCATCCTGATTGTAACCTTATTGGAAAACACATTCCTGAGTAATTCGAAATACAAGACAGCATTTACAAATTTAAAAAAAAAAATGGAGAAGATTCAGGTTAGGTAAAGAAAAAAAAAAGAAAAAAAAAGAAAAAAATATATATGTGGTTTCTAATACATCCCTGGATGATTCATAGAAAATGACAGCATGGTTATTTCTCAAATGAAAATCCTTTTGGAAAAATGACTTCTGGGTTTTCAGCTTTGGAGGGTATTGATCAAGAAGAAATGAAATTCCCAAATCTTACCAAAAAAAGAGTGTGTACTTGCAGTAATTGCAGTACAGCCTGGCCTATTGCAGTTCTCCAGCAATTTGTGTGGAAAGAATGTTTTCCTAAAGCACTGTGTCCTTTGATTAGCACTTGGGACCCTGCTGTGCTCTTCCCTTATTTTCTACAGAAATAATTTATCTCCACTAAAAGGCTTTCTTAAAATGGAGCCTGTTTGCACGATTGGAACATTTTTAAGTGGCTTCCAGAAGCCTCCCTGTCTGGGCACTCTGAAGTTGAAGTGAAACAAATAACTGGAGGGTAACACACAGCAGTTATTGGAACCGACTGGAGACATTTTTCAGGTGTAATTTCTTTTTCTTCAGAAATGTTTTGAAATTGCTCAGATGACTAAAGAAACTGTCTTCTGTGCATTTAGAAATACATGCAGGCTCTCTGGGGGGGATGTGGCTGTGACATGAGTGTTAACTGCTAAAAAACTTACAGCTAGTTAAAAACAAGCTCAATTAAATGCTTTGAACAAAAGGTTTTCTCATCTCATCCTAAAGAAAAAAAGGCACTTCTTTTTTTTTTTAATCTAGAATGTTCTTATTTCTTCCAAAAAGTGTCTTTACATGGGGAAGTGGTTTGGGGTTCAAGGCAAATTGACATTCTGTTGGTTCACATTTTAAAAAGCACTCAGAAAGCTTCAAATGAGCACAGAGGCCTTTCATCCTTAATTCATTTTGAAATTCCCCATCAAGCTTTTATGTTAAATTCTTTAGAAATATCATGTTCCTCTGTGAAATACCAGCGTAGAGACCTTGTTGGGAATAACCTTTCTGCTTAAAAATAAAATCCAGTCATCACAAATTATGTCTGTTGGGCAAAGCCCTTGGTATCTTCCCAAGGACTGTGTGCAGGTGTTTACAGTTCATGTTCCTGAGCTTCCCTGTCAGAACAGACCCAGAACATGTTTACAGGTAGATTACTTTAAATCAAAAACTTATATAAAAGGAGTTACTGATGAGAGCTGTTGAGTGCTATTTAATACTTAGACATATTATCATCATTCTCAGATATTTTTGTTTGCCTTTACTATGTGGAATTTCTGGTAACTTTGGATTCAGGCAAATCTAACAGTCTAACTAGAAGCTGATCAGTGCCTATTAGCACTTGGCTTGTAATATTGAGTCACTAAATAAATAAGTGTCCATTTGTATAGTTCACATAAAAAGCTTAAAGGTAATGTATCCGCCCAGCAATTGGCCATCAGATAAAAGCTTATTTATATTAGTTTTTAAAGTGCCTTCAGTTGGGCTCAATTACATTGTTCTCAGTAACAAAACCCAGTGGAAATCTAAACCTAAGATCCGCCTGCAAATAGCAGGTAATAGTTTGCCCGGTGATAATCATGGTCTCAGGGCAGCTCAATGCACAGTTTGTGTCCTGTCTGAATGTGCTGACTACTACTCCTTTTGCTTTTTTTATTGTCTCATAGTTTCAAGTCTTTACTTCCAAATTTACAGCTGATTTCATGAACTTTAAATGCCTTTGAATGCTCTAGACCTTCACACATTGGTGCAACCTTTTAAAAGTGGACACAGAATTTATTGTGGCACTAAAACCGAAGCAACAGCCAACTTTTACTTTGCTAAGCTGGAATTTACCAATAGAATCCATATATCTGGATCCATTAACAGTAATTGCAGTTTCATGTGAAGGCTCCTTTTCATCTTCTGCAAATTCAAATGGGATGTGGCTGCTTTGCTGGTGCTTTTGTGCCATGTGCTCAGGATCAGAAACTGCTCTGGGTTCCCAGCTCACTTGGCTGCAGGAGCAGAGGTGGTTTCATGTTGCGGAGAGCACCACAGTTTCAGGAGATTTGCAATGCCAGATTGAACACTCCTCATAATGTTTCTGAACTTAAATTTGGGAGTTTCCATTACAACAACCTGAATTCAAAAATCTTCAGTGCTGTGTGTATTTCAGGAGCTGCTGTGAACATTTTGGGTTTGTATTTCATCATTCTTGAACAGGCTTTTAACCCCGTTGCTACATGAGGGGATGTTCTGCATCGTAATTTGTTCTTGCTGTAGTGCTGGTATTTATAATTGGCAAATTAAAAGTTGGATAGTAGTGTCAGTGTAGTAGCCTTAAACTGTACTCTAAAGACCGTATTTATTCGTTCTGTTTATTTTTAGATGGCATTATTAGCTTTGAGGTGTATTCAGATCAAAACATGGATTCAGATCATATTAGTCCAGATATGCAGCTGCTGAGGATGTCACCGGAAACAGAAACACAGATTTACCTTCAAGATTTCCCTCAGTAGTTGTCAATGAACAGGGGGCTCTTGGTTCCATTGGGAATCATGACTAGAGGATGACATTAACAGCAGGTAAAGGCCACTGCAGGAATGTTAGGAATTTCTGCTGTGAGCTAAACTCCAGGCCAGAGTGTCACAGCTGTGCCTCCCTTAGTGCAGTTACTGGAAACAAAATCCCAGATCAAAGCGACAGTGAACGGTTGGGGGCTGAAAATCTGGCTGGAGGGTTTTATGGTTGAGCTTTGGCTTAAGAGCTGGAAAAGCCTGGAACTGCTGCTGGTATCAACACTTTCAGAACAATAGTGGGGAGAGTAACAGACACCTGTCAAGGTTACAGATCTTGTTTAAAACCTCAATCCAGTCATAATTTACACACATGAATAACTTTACTGTGAGTCCTGCTGACATCAGGGAACAGACTGGGATGAAATAGTCATTTAGGATTCATAAATGCTTTGGATATTTTGGCATTTGTAGTGGAAAGAGTTTATGAAATGAAATTAATTATCACTAAATAGACACAGGCTCAGTTTGAAATGTCTGATGTCCATTTGTGAGTCTGCTCAGATTAAAGGTCAGCCTGGGTGCTGTGTAATGCATGATGCAGGAAGGTCTTGGTTTGCCATTAAGGAAGCTGACAGATGGCTATATTTGTGAAAGATAAATAAATAGTTGTGTACTAATTGTAGTAATCTATTTTTTAAATTGTATGTCTGGAACTGTATCACAATGTCCTGTTTACCAAGGAAAGTCATCAGCACTTTATTATTTAGATGATACTGTGCTATTATGTTGATATACCCAATTTTATACAAGTAACTGTGCTTCAACATCTTCACTTTATTTATCTACAAAGAAATTTCACTGCTCCTCCTTGCTTTCCAGTAGCTGCAAAAAATTGAAATATGTTTCACAGCTAAAAACAGAAGCACTGGTTGCACTTTGATAGGCAAAGGAACCACTAGTCAGCAACATCCATGGGTATTTTTACTGAAAGATGAGTTCTGCATTTCTCTGCCAGTACACTGAATGCAGTTCCAGGCTGAGTTGCTGAGCTACAGGCAGTAATTAAAGAATCAAACTCCTGAGCCTCAATCTTGCACTCATTAAAGGTCACCCTGAAATTTGAATGGGATGGGAACAGTCCCTCAGGCTCATCATAGTACCATGGCTCTTCAAAAAAAAATCCCAGTCTAAACAAAATTAAGATCTATGGATGCCCTTTCATCATATTGTTTATAGACCAGGTAGAAAGGTATTTTCTCTAACTCCAACCAGTGGCTGGATGCTGGGGCAGTGTGATCCCTTGTCCTCTGGGTAAAGGAGGTGAAGGGGCTGAGTGCCAGCCTTTGTCATCCAAAGTAGGCTTCCACCACTAAGGGAAATCATCCTGCCCCTTATCTGTGTTAGCTCGACTTGGAAAGTGTGGTTATCCATGCACAGGCAAGGCTGATGCTCTGTAAACGTTGATCAGCATCTCCCAGAGCTGAGGGACTGATGGGGCATAATGTCCTGCTGCCTGATCAGCACTACAAGGGCTCAGCTGGCTCCTGGCACCCTTTGAACTTGGCAGACATGCAGCCAAGAGAGGGAGGACAGGCATCCAGGGAATGGTGAGATGGGGACAGGTGATGGCAGAACCATCGCGGTGATAGAAGAAGGAGAAGTGTTACGTTAAACAAAGTGCTCGTGCCAAAATACATTGGTGTGTCAAAAGCTGTATGAAGATGTATGGGAATTGAGATGTGACCTGGAGCACTGCAGTGCTGAAGGGTATGGGAATTGTTAAGGAAGGGCCTAAATATCTGGTGTGTTGTTCTCCACAGGGCTAAATCAAGATTTGGTCCTTTCCTTATTGAAATTCAAGTGTTGCATCATGAGCATTACAGCACTGATCTCAAAGAGAATCAGTGCTTCTAGTCCCAAGCATAGCTTGGAGATAATTGTACTTGGTTAAGTGAAACATTATAACAGATATTGATAAAATATAAAAATGAGGAATCTCATTAGTGATTGTCAAAAGAAAACTAAGCCTGCTTAAAACAAAGCTTCCCATGGGATCCAAGCTTTGTTCCCTGTGCTTTCATAGCAGCAGCATCTGGAGGCAGGTAAAGATGTGGTGGGTTGTGATTAAGTGTGATGCAGATGGTGGTGGCTTTAAGGGGAATTTTCAGAAGATTTTGTTCCATTAGAAACCCTGGCACGTCACGGGCACGTTGCATTTCCCTCATACCTTCCAGCTGCTGCTGCAGGGGGCAGGGGGAGCATTTTCAGACCTCCACTGCAGTTCTGCACCTCAACAGACACATCTATTCTTTGTATGGGGCTTTACTGCAAAGACTTCAAGACTCAGAGGATTTAGGGCTCACATTATGTTTTTAGTGCAGGTTATAGGAGAAAATAAAAACGAGTGGCTGGCTAGAAAGAACTGGTGGTTCCTATCAGCTGTTTTGATGGAGGAAGAGCACTGACTTCCATTAAAAAGCTCCTACAGTGAATATAATGCAATTGATTTATTGCTTACTTTTTACTTAGGTCAAATAAAACTCTATCTGGAGTTTGTTAGCTAGGTGCAACTGCTGTAGAGCTGAGCATGCTGAATAACGAGTAGGTGGATAAACTTCTCATTAAAACAGGTCTCATTCCTAACTCAACCCTGTAAAACAAAGGGAGAAACAGAAAGTCACACTAGATGGGGTTTCCAGGAATCCAGTCTGGTCGAATAATAGACAGGCCGTATTCTGTGCAGTCACTTCAACTTAATGCTCTCTTCTTCGGTTTTATGGCAGTTCTGCAGGATTCAGGAGTATGGAAGGGTCAGTGTAAACAGCAGCAGCTGCTGCCAGTCCTCCTCCACTGCAAACAGGCAGGCAGCTGCTCAGGGGGACTGATGGCTCTTCCAGGTACTTCAGCCCACACAGTCACAATTGTAGCAGTACTCTGAATTTAAAAAAATAAAGCAGTTGTATAACTTTCTGGAAGGAATGTAAAAGGTGGACTGTTCCTCATAAGGCACCTGTGTGTTCATTCTCTGGCTTGCAAGTCTTCTCTTGGTTCTCTCCAGAATCAGGATCTGAAAGCTCAGCTGGCGTGACACAGCTCTGCTGGTTGTGGGTGCTGAGCCAGGCTCTGTCCTGGGGCTGCAGGGACACATCAGCAGGTTCAGAGCAGGGTTGGCATCCCTGGCACACCCTGCCTGGTGCACATACCCCAAGGGCCACCACAAATCACCCTCCAGAAGTTTTGTGTTCAGTAGATGATGAACTGCAAATACGGTTCCCACTCACCGCACCCTGATACAGCTTGAAAACCCTCAAAAGCAGCAGCTTCATCTCCGTGTGAGTCCAAACCCAGCAGTTTCACTGATGGCTCCTGTTTCCTCTTCCCATACTGTGTGAACACACAGTCGTTGGTGTGATACTGAAAAGCTTTAAAAACAGGAAAGCAAGCCACAGCATGGAAATGCCATTGTTTTGCTGCTCTGAAGCCTACTGACTTTGTGGGTTTTTCTTCTGGCAAATCTGTTATGTTATATTCTGGACAGAATAGCAAATAGAAAGTCCACCTCTTTGCCCTCCTCCATACTTTCCACAATCCTGTGATTTACTGGGATCAATATACATCAGTAGAGCAGAAAAACTTCAGAGGAGCTTTATAAAAATGAAGCTTTGCCACACATGTCTGTCAGATGCAAATAGAGCATCTAGGGCAGCAATATGTGGAGCTTTCCCAGGGGTGCTGTCATTAATGGACACCAGCACTCCCCCAGCAGCCAGCTCTGTGGAAACTGGAACTTAAACTTGGGCTCAGATACTTACATTCAGCAATAACAGTTGTAAATACCTTGCCATCACAAAGTAGGCAAAAATTTCAAGGGCAGCTAAAGAAGCTTTTAAACCATATCCTTGCAGACTTCTCTCTGTTACCTCCTGCCTGTCCCTCCTGCTGTAGGGATGTCAGTATGGAGAACCAGCACAGCCCAAATGAAAAATCCAAGCGGAGTAGCAATAATAGTGCCTCAGGTTCCACAGAAAGTGCTTCAAAATCAACTTCAAAGCTGCAAGATCGAAACCAGGGAAGTAAATGGGAGAAATAACATTAGTCTTGTGAGAGCTTTAGTTGTGATGGGAAGATAAACACTTTGCTCCAGACCTTTCTGAGTGATGCAGCCAGAGGAAAAGATGTTTTGCTTTAACTTTCCTTTTCTGCCACTAGTTGTAATTTACACATTTTGAATTTGTATATTGTAGACACATAGGAAGTTAGGAAATGACAAGCATTGTGATGTTCTCAAATGTGCAACTACTGTCCAGACTGTGGTGATGGAATTAAAAGTAATTTCACCCTGGGATCCTACTTTGCCAAGCAAGATATCTGGGGCTTGCTGCATATATGGTCTGGCATATCCCCAGCGAGCAGGAGCCAAACTCTCTGTTCGGCCCCATTTTCAGAAATTGCTTGACTTGAGAGCGCACAAAACAAGACAGATTTTGGGTTTTGTGATAATGGGAGCTGCAGAGAGCTCCTGTGGCTCAGTGCAGCTACAGTTCAGCTTCAAAAGCTGGTCATTTGGGAGCAAATAGATGCCCTCCAGTCTCAGCTGGCATTTTGTGTCCCTTTTACTCTCTCAGTTCTGTCGTAGTGAATGATATTCAGTTAGTTAAATGTAGTGCTTCTGCTCTGCAAAGCTGCCGGTGAAATCTTTGTAATGAGATTAGATAATGTCCAGCCTTTTCCCTAAGAAATGCTCTCTAGCTTTGGGGGGTTTCTACTTAGTTTTGCTAATCTGGCTGCTGATACTGAAAATGCAGACCCTTCTCAGCAGACAGAGCACAAATTGCTTCCAAACTATGGCCCTGATTTTCCAGAGTTCTCTTCTTTAGCACTCAGGGCTCAATCCCTGTGTTGTTAGTGGGGATTGCTGGGAACGGTGCCTGAGGGCTGAACCCAGGGATGGAACCCACATTTGGGATGTGGCAGCTGTTTACAAGCACAGAGCAATACCCAACACTGAAAACTGTGGCCAGTTAATGCTAAGAGAGGCAGCATGGGGCTTCAATCAGTTAATAAAGTTAATATCTGCCCTGCTCCTGTGTCCAGAATGGGAATCATTATTCCTCAACTATTTCAATAAATAGATTCATTCTTTCAGTGGGTTGCAGGTAAAAACAACTCTCAGGGTTATTCATGCATGTAGTGTGAAACCCCCCAAGTTTTTAATTTATTAAGATGACAGTGTTAGCAGTGTTCAGCCTGCAGGGCTGTATTTACCTTTGTGCTCGCCCTGGGAGGGAACTTCTGGCTTGGCTTTCCGAGTCACTGAGCAGCACAAGCTTCAGCTGCACCCGTGGGAGAGAGGGGTGGCTCTGGCAAGTCAAGTCACACCAGCAATTAGCAACTCCTCTAATGGAGGTTTCCATTCTGAGAGCTGCTCTAACAGTGTCACAAAGCTGTAAATATCATGGAAGAGCTGAGGTCTGAAGCTGTACCTTTTATAAGACTTCAAGAGTTTAATATGAAAAAATGAATAGCATGGGCCTTGAGACAGCTTCAGGTTTCCAGGAGGTTACTGATTATTCAGGATTATGCAACCAGGCATTGAAATCCTTCTTAGAAGCAGTTTCCTAATGTTCATGTAGCCTAAGATTTCCTTTGTGTGTGAGACCATAGTGTTTAATTGGAATGAAGACAAGTGAGTTACACAGAGTCTCTCTTTCAAAACCTGTACAATTTAATAGAGGATAATTCCCCTTCTACAGAGGAGAAAATCTATAGCAATGACATGAATATTACAAAATTCTAAAGAATTGTCCAAAAGCCCTGTGGAATGATTCTCACTCTCTAATATTTCTTACATATTATGTAAGGGTCGGTATTGGTGGATAAGTCATCCTGGTACTTTGTATTCCTTAATGAAATGAATGACTGTTTACAAAGCTTGATCTCCATGAGCCTCAGTTGCCTTTCTGCTATGTCAGAGTGATGGTATTGAGCTGAAATACAAGGAGTGTCATGTAGGAAAAGTGCTGAACATCACAATTCTTTACTAATTATCGTGTAATGTTTTTTTCACTGAAACTGAGATTCCTTTCAGAGACACTGGAAAAATCTCTTTGCTCACAGAAGTGCTTTCATAAATATTTATTCATTTATATAACCTTTGAATATTTTAGCAACATTTACATTAGTGTAACAGAAATGGGTAAATGGGTTTCCACACCAAAATGCAAGATTCTGAACCTGATGAACACAAGCAGGACATCTACCATCATCATATCTCCTGATTTTTCTTCAGTCTTAAAACCACACAGACTTTGACCTAGAAAATGGACTGATGCCTCACAATTTTTCAATGTCCATAAACTTGACAGGATTGCTGCATTAAAAACTTCCCTTTTTGTCCTTCTGAGCTGTCCTTCAGAGACTGGGCTGCTATCTCTAGAGGTGAAAACCACTAGGAGAATAAACAAGCTTAGACTAAACCAAACTCACAGAGCCAATAGCACTCATTTATTTTTAGGTCTTACAGTTGTTGTTCCTTCCACTCCTGCGTGCAACAGATACGAACCAGACCAGACAGTGTTTTGAGTTCATCAACTTTTGAAAGGCAGCCTTAGCTTCTATTTGACATGAAATTTGTCTTTTCAAAAACTATCTGCCTCCACCAGTAATTGAAGGAAGATTTCTCAGGAATCTGTAGTGGAATTTAACCCAGCAAAACCAATATTCCACAGAAGTGCCAACAGCCCCTTTCTGGCTGCAGAGTCCAAGCCAGTACATTGTCACTTTGTGGTGACCTCAAGCAGCTCTTGATCCTTTCTTGCAGTTCTGCAATATAGAGATCATGGTGAAATTAAGGCCTTAGTCTGAACTAAGTAAACGAAGACCCAAAGGTTGTGCATTTGACTGGTAACAGTACCAGGAATATCCTTAATATTCACTGCAGCCAATCTGTTGATTACCAGGTGCAGAGGTACATTCACTCCCCAGATGACAAAGTCACAGAGTGCCACAGGTAGTGATTCAGGAGTGACTGTCTCTTTATTTCCAGGCAGTAGTTTTCTCTGTCAGCTCACTAAAATGTGATTTGTTGCGGAGAGAATCTGTCCAAGTCATCTGGAAAGGCAATGGCCTTTGTTACAAGGGGCACAAAAATAAAATGCCAGAAAAAAGAAAGACAAAGAAGAAACCTCTGGGGAATTGTGCTTAGCCCTGTCTTTTGCTGTCTGCTTCTTTATTTTAGTTTTAATCTGGCAAAAGAAGTTAGAAAAATTGAAAAAAAAAGGGGGAAAGTAGCTGAATGCAACTTAATAATGAAAGAAACTGCTGAAATAGCATCAGAGAGCTCTTTAAAATGCAAAACTTCTTGCTGATCTGCTGCACAGAAAAGAAAAAACCCAATCACTAAAAGGTGGTGGCTAAGCAGGCTTTCCCTTCATCATCACTCCCTTCTTCTGATGCCAAAGATAAAAAGCACTTTCAGAGGGAAGATGTTTTGATAGTAAAAGCATAAATGCTACAGCAGATGAGAGACAGAACAGTGTTCAGAGTCACCAGGTTCTATTAGAAACTTCCTTGGACTGGAGTGGGCAGGACCCAGAGATGAGAGTTGGTCCATGACCTCTCAGAAGCGTTGGCAAAAGCCTGGAGGAAAACAGAGAGATACTTTTACCTATCGAAATTCTTGTTTAAATGTATGTCTTTAATTAAAAATATTGAGTTCTAATGTGATCCATTTAAAAACCACTTTTTTTGCATCTCCCTTCTGTCCTTCCTCCATGATTCTGTGCGACTTTGTTTGAGGTTGTCCCTACCAGCCGTGTGTTTTTATCTCATTTAATTCCACAAGTCTACATTGAATCATTCCAGAACCAAGTTGCCTGTGATGTTATTCCCATCTGAGTTAATCTGAGCTAAGGGGGTCTGTTGTGGATCCACACAGCCCCTTCCCCTGTTTCTGGGTTGAGCAAATCAGACCTTACCTGGGGCTTGCTGATGTTGTAAATAGTAGCAGAATCAGCACAGCTGGATTTGTTCTCCAAGGCTGAGAAATCCTGTTTATTTAGTTTTTAAAAGACACTGTGTGAGACAAGGACAAGGGAAGCAAACCCACTTGCTCTCATTTTTTGCTGCTGTGGCTGAGCTTAGCTGGGTGTGTTGC
Source organism: Sakesphorus luctuosus (assembly GCA_013396695.1). Lineage (NCBI taxonomy): Eukaryota > Metazoa > Chordata > Aves > Passeriformes > Thamnophilidae > Sakesphorus > Sakesphorus luctuosus. Next base: position 1,422,342 of record VWZD01009203.1, read on the forward strand.
TTATAGAAGCTGTAGACTGTGGAATAGTTTTATTTGAATGTTTCATGAGAATGAGTATCCTTAATCCGTGGAGAACACACATACCTTGTGAAATAGATGCTGAGATACTTCCTCCCTTTTACCCTCTGTATAGCACTAGTTGGGAAGTGTTGCCTCTCTTTGTCAAAAGCAATCAATGTTGCTTCCAGCGCGGATACCTGAAAATACTTAAAATGTGTACAGTAATACAATAACACAGTACAGTGTGAGCTTTGCTCCTCCTTTACTTCTTTATCAGAAATACAGGAACAGAAGGAAGAGCATGTGTAAGGACATTAGCAATGCTTGTTCTTGGTGAAAAGAGTAATGTTCTCCTCAATGCAGCTCCTAAAGACCTGCCACTATTGCTGATGCATGTCCAGTAATACATATTAACCTGTAGCAATTCTAAGGGCTGTGTGGTAGCTGCAGCAGCCACCTCCTTAGGATGCTGGATGTATTTGTTTAGCCATTTGTTTGTGAAGGCATATAGCAGCTATACAAATACAGATGGAGATTGGATCTCAGCCCAGAACCATTTAGGAATTGCAGTTTTGCTGCTATTGTTACTGTGTTTTTTTTCTCTGACAGTTAGATTTGTTCAGTTACTGAAAACACTGAGCTTTAGACAATATAAAATCATACATCTAGACCAGACCTGATCAGTCTGAAGCCGGGTATGTTGTCAGAAATCTTTTATCAGCACGTGCAAGTGGTTTACAATGTGCATAAATAGGCAACTTGTACAGCACAGAAAGTTCATTCATTGTGTCTTTGGGTTGAACTCCATAGAAATTAATAGGGTGGAATCAGTTTCAGGACAGCAGTGGCTACTGCCCCAACCAGGATTCAATTAGATCTTCCTGACAATCCTCCCAAAAGCTTCTGCTCAAAGGAAGATAAGGCAGAAGAACCAAGAGCTTTATCTGAGGCTGCTTTGTCAAATGTTCCAGACAGGATCTTCTCCCCCAGGTACACTCACCTCTTCCCACTGGGCTCCAGAAGTTATTCTGTGCTCCAGGGGCAGTGCAGTTCTCTGGCTGTGGCTGACCACAGCTCCCTGGGTTGGTGTGTTTACACCATAGTGGGGGGAACTGGACAAAAAGAATTGAATTGAGTTTCCTGACGTTACAGAGGAAGACAGAAATTCGGGTCTGTATCAGCCAGGGCTTCCTTGTATCTTGAACTTCACTGAGGATGTTCTGCCATAGGTGACATTATTATTTATATGCTAGTCCTTTTAACTTCAGCCATCTAGGGATTAGGTCTCTGGTCTAAGAGACTTTGTAGGGTGTTCACCTCTGGTGAAGAGACACAGGCAGCTTCACTGAGAGGGACAGGCATCGAGAGAGGAAAGTCACCCACTAGCCAGTCCTGTTTCCACACAGCTGAGACAACAGTGAAGCAAAGGGCTTGTGCTAGGCATCAGCAGCTCAAATACAGGAGCTGAATGCCCCTGGATCATCCCAGGGGCTGGGCACTGCTCTGGGCAGAAACACCTCCCTAATCAGGAGCTCAGGGCTGGGACTCCTGACATGCAGCCTTGATTGCCTGCACAGTTGGAATTGGTTTTGTGGGAAATATTTTCATGATGTTTCCTCTCCCAGTGTGAAGCTGATGCAGTGGTACCATAGAAGGAATGAGCAGCCCATCTAGGGAAGAATTTTGAATCACTGCATGGCTTTATATAGGATATTATGCTATATTATTGGGTTCCTCTTGACCTCTGATGCATAGTACTTTCAGATTAGATCAAATAGTCATTTGTGATACAGCCTGGTGTGAACTAAACCTGTTTCTGTGTTGCCATTCAAGTTAATAGATGTAAAAATAGAATGTGCCATTCATATGGCTAAAATGAAGACATTTCTGCCACCTTCAGGCTTTTAAACCTGCCTTTGATGGTCTGAGGGAGAAGCCTGAAGAGACAGATGGGTCAGATATTGTAGCACATAGCTGTGTTCCAGTTAACAGAGCCCAGTTACAGCATAACCCTCTTAGGGAATGAGTCATAGAAATGCTTGTATTACGTTCTCTGAAGTTTGTTTTTGCAATCTCACCATCAAATATTTTTCCAGAATACGAGCAGTGCCTAAGCCCAACAGAGGATACAAATGGGATGTGTATGTCAAAGTGGGAACAGTTTAGCTCTTGTATCTGTGGTCACAGGGGACATCCATCTGTTTGATTAGCCTGGGGACACAGGCATTTCCAGCTGGTAATCTTCATTTGAATAAAATGGTATTGGGAGTGGGAGTGGGGATAAAAGGGAGCAGATGATAATATAAATATATGTTCAGGTGGGGAGATGCATTGCCACCATTAACAATACTCATTATGGGTGATGAAATAGAATTCTGACAGGATGGAAGCAAGAGCAGGAGTTGAGATCTGCTGGCTTTACTGTTAATTCCTGCAGACATACCATCTCATTTAGTAACGTAACAGCTCCCATTGCTCGCCACTTAATGTATGATTAATGTGCTGCAGGATTTCCCCAGACATTTATGACACCTTTAGGAATAGAAATGACAATGACTTTATCACATGGTGTCACTTCATACTATCTGCATCCCTCTTAATGATTTATATATTCTGGAGTGATTTTATCACTAGTACTCAGCAACGTAATAAATGAGAAAACTCAATGGTCTGTAAATTACAACATTGATTAAAGCAGCGATTACTGGTATAACTCTTACATGACTATGATAATGCTTGCTTATATTTCAGGACAGTATTTACATATTAATGATAAATCTACTGTAGTGTTTAGAAATACTTTACAGCTTTAATCAAAATGTAAACATTTATAAACAGATAATGTTTATTGCAGAGGAAATGAATAGACTTCTGTTACTCTTCAGTGGATGAAAACTACTGCAGAGCCAGTTTGGCTTGAGGACTGAAAGCAGCATCACCCCGTGATGAAGGTCATGATCAGGGGAGAGCTTTGATTCACTGCTTGCCTCTGTGGAGACCTGTGTGGGTTTGTTGGGTTCCTCTTGACCAAGCAGTGAAGGAGCCTTGCTCATTATAAATTCCCCAGCGCTGCGATGGCTCGTGGCTCGCTGCATCACAAACGGAAAATCAACCGCCAGCTTCATAAATAGTATCCAGTCTTTAGGCATCTCCAGCATAATTATGCCTCCTGAGCCAGTGAAGGATTTTGTGTTCAGCTGCTCCCATTGTAAAAGGCCATCATTAACATGCATAAAGAGAAGGGAGCCTTTTCTGTTTGTTTTTGTTTCTGAGCTGCCGGGGTTTACACTTTGAGCTTGTTTTGTTGCAGTGATTACCTTTCCTTTTTCCTGTCTCTCCTCTTCCCCTTAGGTTTCTGACAGATGTGACTATGTTTTTGTCAATGGCAAAGAAATGAAAGGCAAGGTGAATGCCCTTGTGAACTTCACGTACCAGTATCTGAGTGCTCCTCTGCAGATCACGGTCTGGGTTCCACGCCTGCCCCTGCAGATCGACATTTCCGACACAGAACTGAGCCAAATCAAAGGCTGGCGAGTCCCAGTTGTTTCCAACAAAAGGTGGGTTGGAGTTGCTGTATTTCTCGGGTGGTTTGTAAAACAAATACAGCATCTGCACCCAAAATGCAAGGTCTTTCCCAGAGGAGCAGCAGTCTTGGAATCCCCAGCTTTGCACTGGACACCTGCAGATATAGAATCATAGAATTCATAGAATTAACCAGGTTGGAAAAGATCTCTGAGATCAAGTCCAACCTTTGATCCAACCATTGTGCTTACTAGACCATGGCACTAATTACCACATCCAGTCTCACCTTAAAAAGCTCCAGGGGCTCATAATAAAGCTTTTAAAATTTATGGGAGTTTTGATTCTGTGCATATGTCTGTCTTGGGCAACAGATTACAGTTTGGAACTCTGGTAACGTCCACTTACCGAGTTGTTTGGACATACCAGCTTAGATGAAAAAGTGGCATAGTCCATTTTTATGGTCCTTCATCATGTGTGGTAGCAAAGAATCATCAATGGTGCAAACACCCAGAAGAGAGGGCTGTTATTCAAGGGGTACTCTCTCCTTGAGCACACTAATGTTAGTTTTCACTAATGTTCTTGAAAACATTTCTTTATGGTTCATTTTGTTATGACACAAGGCCCACCAGAGACAGCGACGATGAGGATGAGGACGAGCGCAAGGGAAGAGGGTGCACCCTGCAGTACCAGCACGCCATGGTGCGGGTCCTCACGCAGTTTGTGGCTGAGGATTCCAGCCCCTGGGGCCAGCTGAGCTACCTGCTGGGCTCAGACTGGCAGTTTGACATCACAGACCTGGTGGTGGATTTTATGAAACTGGAGGATCCTCACATTGCCAAGCTGCAGGAAGGCAGGATCTTGATTGGACGGGAAGTAGGAATGACAACGATGCAGGTACAGTGCTCTGGACGGTGATTCGGTGATGATTCTGTGACTGCCACATTCTGCCATTCCCACAGAGAACCCCCATGTGGTGTATCTAACACTGCTCTCTTGGAACATGGTGCCACACACACCATTGACCCGACAACATTGATCCAAGCTAAAGGTGGCCCAAGGCATGCAGCAAGGCCAGGAGCTGGAAGCCATAGAGCCTGTAGAGATGTTTAGGAGAGGCAGCATTTCTAGGCTCAGTGAGAAGTCAGAGAGCTCTTGCCCCACGTGGATGCAGGTTACCACCAGCCAGATGATGGGCACTGGTTTGACTTTTTGAGACAGGGATCTTCAGATTGTACCAAGTTTATTTGCTTAACCATTAATTCAGGAAAAAATAAATTCAGCCTGGTTAATAACCTTGAAAGACACAAGTGGCCAACACCATATGCCAGTTCTGCCCCAGATGAATCCTTGCTAAAGCCAATGCATTAAGAATGAACACAGCTAATCTAGGCTGCAGGTATGAGATGAAGAAGGTGGAGAAGTCAGTGTACGCATGAACTAGCTATCCCTAGTTCTCCAAGGATAGCAGCATGGCACTTAGTTAAAGCAAAGGATATCCTACTACCTTAGTATTCAATCAGAAGGAGAAAAGTAGACAAGAATTTCCAAGCTGAGAAGGACAATTCCAAGGTGTTCCTAACCTCCCTTTGAAGTATTGGGGAAGTCTGATGAGCTCATCCGTATGGGGATGCAGAATAACAGGCAGGAAAGTTTTACATCAGCTTTCCTGGTGAAATGATGCAAATAACACAAGTGGGATAGGATAGCTGTCAGTATTGGATGCAATGTTCTTTGCCATAACCTCTCCACTGATGTTTTTCCAACCCTGCTAATGAAATCAGACTGCTTTTTTCAGTGTGCTCTGCCATTCATTTCTATGCATAAAGCTTTGGAGACAAGAAGGGATGATGACTCTAAAATAACCTTAAGAAAGGTTATTTTAATCGATCGGCCATTTCCTAAGTTGATTCTTTTGTGTTTTTCCAAAGGTTTTGTCTCCTCTGTCTGACTCCATCCTGGCAGAGAAGACAGTGACTGTGCTGGATGACAAAGTGACCATAACAGACCTTGGAGTGCAGCTGGTGTCTGGGCTTTCGCTCTTCCTGCAGCCAAGTGCAGCCAGCAGTCGGGCTATCGTGGCTACAGCTGTGGCCCAAGAGCTGCTTCACACTCCTAAGCAGGTAGTATCCACTCTGTACTTACTGTTGTTGCCTTTTGGGATGGGGCAGTGTTTCATCAGTGCAAATAAAATATATATAATTCATAACAAGTTTAGAAGTTTGACTTTGAAGTGTATGTGTAGTCTGTGTCCGTGTTAGTTGCTTCCCTCTAGAGGTAATTTAGAATTGTCTTCTCTTTTCTTCCCTTCAAAGAGTTCTAACTATACTGAAGTTTATATTGTTTAAATTATTTACATTTTTAATACTCTTTCTTTAATGAATGAACATCTGTTACTTTTGCTGCACAGTGATCCTGGTTTGCTGTATGACCATGCCCTTGTTCTCTGTGCTGGAGAGCACAGAGCTCTGTGTGTCTCAATTTAATATTTTGAAGAGCTGTAAAGCAGAGGCAGAAGACGGCCAGATACATTTCTTTTCCCTGCTGGAGTCATAACAGACTGCCAGGCTCTCTTCTCCTTTCATTTTTCATATGGATTTTGGGGGCTTCATCATCCAGTTCATGTGCTGATCTTAATTTCAGCCAGCAAATTCCCATCTAAGTGTGGAGGGGATCTTTCAAACAGTGTGTTTCAGGTCACAGTCCCCATGGAAAAGAATATTGGAGAGCACCACCAGATCCAGTCAAACAGTTGCTCTGGCACAGACTAAATCCAAGGGTCAGTAGCAGTGGAACAAGCCCTTTCAGTCAGTTGATTTGAAGATTGGGACTGGGGACCATGCAATTAAGTCTGTCCACAGCTACTCCTCTCGTAGCAACTCTTTTTCATCTCACCTAGATGGGGAGAGATCTCAAGTCAAGTTTTATGGCCCATTTTCATGATAATTGCTACCTAATTTTCTGGAACATAAAAATAATTTAGTTTGTTTTATAACTTAGTGACAGGAAAATGTCCAAACTAGAAGGACATGGTGCCCATCTGTTCCATTTACTGCGTCCAGTAAACATAAGACTCTTAGGTAATTAACCCATTTATACCCTTCTTCAGGGCTTGGAAACCACGTCTGACATACTGTCTTCAGACAAAGACTGTAAAAACAAAAACTGATGCATTCCTAAGCCAGTTCTGTTCTGTAGGACAGAGCACCATTAGTCCTGCAGCAGCATTGGAAGAATCACGGGGGGCTTTGATTGCAGAGAAAAGCTTGTGAATCTGGAAAGGCTGCCCAGATTTTTTGTCAGCTTCTCAGATTTGTAGGTGATCTGTCCTGAGTATGCAAAGATATTTATCAACATCAAGTTATGGCATATTATGCCAGGGCATTTCAGCAGCGCATATCATGATTTCTCTTGTTCACAGCATGGCAATATGATGTGCCATGTCATTACGGATCACTACAATTGGCAAGTTATGAAGGAATACAAAAGAGTGAAAATTTGTAAACGTGGTTTGGTTTGAAATTTTCTCAGCATCTGTGTTATGAAATAATTTTAGTGCAATATTTTGTTTAAGATGATGTTCTTCTGCAAGATAAATTCAGGATCCTCAGAGTGGCCCATTTCTGACACAGAAGTGACTGGGCATGTCAGGCTCTGGTTCTGAGCAATCCTCAGAGCTGGGCAGGGCTGGTGGGCAGTGGGAGGTGCTGCTGTCCTGCCAACCTTGGCCTGGGCCTACAGATCACTCTATGGCATCGTGCTCACTGAAGATGCCAACCCTTAAAACAGGAGGCAAGGGACAATCAAGCACTTTTTTCTCACTTATAGAAAACCTCTTGTTTCTTCTCCAGACTCCACCTGGAAAAAACCCAACCAACCAAACACAGGGCCTACACTGTATTAGAAGGCAGTGGAAAGACTTCTCTACACCAGGATTTGGAATGCTCAAGGCTGTTGAAAAGACTTCAGAGGCTTTGCATCTGCATCACCCAAAAAATAAGACAGGAATAGATTTCACACTAGGACAAACATTAAAGGAAATAGCACTGGAGTGGCCTGTAGAGTCACAAACATGTTTTCCCTTTGTTTGCAATTTCAATGAAGGACATAACATTTCAGTCACTTTCCCTTGGAAAAATTAATGCAAATGTAGAAGTGCTTGTGCCTCCATTTTGCAAGAAGTGACTCGTGATTTGGAGTGTATCAGCTGAGATCCTTTGGAGCTGGAATTCTGAAGGCCAATGCTGAGTGTTTTGTGAAAATCAAGCCCTTTTGAAAGGGTTTTTTTTCCAAAGAGACAGCCCAGAACTAGGAATATACTTGAATGTTGCTAGGACTTCATTAGTTAACTGTGTCTTTTCCTCTCAAACAAGTTTATAAAAAGGCCCAAATTACTTGTGCAAATTTTATTGAAAAAACAAAATCATAGTTAAGACAGCTGAAGGTTTTTCTTTTTCTCAGGAATGATTGTGTGTCACATGATAAAAACAGTCAACATATTCTTAGTCAACTGTTTTCCAAGGCTCCTCTTTGGCAGCTCCAATAGCCAAGCTGGAGCACAGACTCCCCAATGCCCTGGGGTGGCTGGTGCTGTGGCAGGCTCAGCAGTGCCCTCAGCAGAACCAGCAGTGCATCTGTGCAGAGCAGGGCAGGGCAGAAAGCATTATACACATTGTGCTACTACTGATCTTTCCATATCATCAGAGTGAATTTAGAATTTTTGCCGGGACTTAATTCAGTGACTACAATGACTAGATTAGTTCCTTGATTATAATGACCACAACATGTCTGCTTAAGTAGCACAAAGCAGCCAAAACACAAGTCCTGAGAAGTTGGCAGTTTCTCCAAATACTTAGCAATCTAAAGAAGATAAGCTCATTTTTTTATCTTGGATGCCTTAAATTAGATATCTTTATCTATAGCTGAGCAACTAATTACCTGCTGTGAAAGGTGACCTTGAAAGATTCTGAGCCCATACCTTTTTTTTTAATCAATGGGGAGTTCAGTGGCACTGAAAAGTGCATCACTGATTTAAGTGCCTAAAAACAGACACATGTTGACCAACTTTTAAATATCAAAGATGAAATATCTTCTGAAAATTTGGAAACTGTAGCTGTGAGTAATCTATTTTTAGTGGCCATCTGCTCAGGTAGGAAAGCTGTTCCATTTGGCTTGCTGGTGGTTGTTAAAATCAGCACTGTCACCTTAAAGCCTTCTCCAAAACATAAATAAAAGAAAACCTACAACGCTGAAGTATTTTGTGATCTAAGTGAGCTTTGGGAACTCTCAAATCTCATCTGGCTCTGCAGAAGAACCGACCATCATAGCCAGTTTTTTCCTCACTGTAGGGTATTGAATGGGGTCTGAGGAACTGAAATGGCTCAGTGAAGAAATAATCAGCTGTGTGTATTAATGTATCTCTCAGTGCTACTGGAAAACAGAAGACATTTTCTTGGGGAAAAAGAACAATGTTGGAGCTTTCTGGAGACCAAGTTCTTCTGTTTCAGTGTGTGGTGCCTGTTGACATCAGAGACATCCTGAGTTATGGATGCCTGTTCTCACTCTCATGGGACACGAGGGTGCTCAGCACCACCCGGGTCAGGGTGACAAGTTGGAGTTACTCCCATGTCCCTGCCTTTTGGTTTATCTGTTTTAGTTTATGTCCTTCATGCAAACTAGTTCTGAGAATTCACTGACACCTCACAGTTAAGTAACAGACATCAGAAGTATTTTTATGGTGTGCATTCATTTCCCTATCCTGGCAGTATAAGTTACACTTAAATTGTATTTATATCTTCTTTAAACTGACAGAGCAATGTAATGGCTCACAAGGATGACAAAGGAATTAAGCAGCATGGGAAAGGGAGAAAGGCTGTATTGTTAGATAAGAATCTGAATTCTTCCCTTGCAAATACAAGCAAATTCCCACTGGAAAGGAATGTCACAGATTGGACAAAAAGGAGAGAAAGAAATACACAGTGGGGAAATGCATGGTTTGAATTAAGATCTGAGTCTTGGCTGCCTTTCATTTCCACATCATAATGATCAAGTACAATTTTTACTACACAAGCCACAGGCCTAAAAATAAATGCACATATAATACTTTGATATTTCATGTGATACAATTGCTAGGGAAATCCATTTCAGCATTCAAGTCCCCAGACAGAACAATGAGAGCTGGTGGAATACAAGCTGCTGAGAACAGTATTCCCCTGCCTTTATTTGAGGGAGGGATGTATTTGTTTTCTGCAGAGCCATCCATTTCTTGCCTTTGCTGTCCTGCCTCACTGCAGGACTATTGCAGTTGACCCCAGCAATTGAGGGCTTATCCACCAGTACTTTTATTTGTGCTGTAGTGAATGGAGACCATTAAAAGGCCTCTTTCTTTTGAGCATGGAATAAAATCAAATATACTGATCACTCTTCACATCTTTGTTTCTAAGCAGCAGAATTCTCTAAAATGCAACCAGACCTACAAACTTTATTCCCTTATTTTTGCATGAAGCACAAGACATCATGCCCTGGTGTGGAGGTGTTGAAGGACACTTTGTAATCACTGACTGGGATGCTACAGACAGGCTCAGTGAAACATCCTGAGATAAGCAGACTTTCAAATGCTCTGTGATGCTTTAGAACGAAGAATAATCAGCGCTGTGGCTCCCAGAGTTTCAGAGACAACTCATGTGAGTCCCAGCATGGAGAGGCCTCATTAGGTCTCTGGTTGATGGGCTTTCTGCTGAGCTTCTGAACCAGCTCTGCTTCCTGCATTCAGGTTGCCTTTTGGTGTGTGAACCTCCCTGTTTTATCTGGGTGGGACAGACACAGCCAGCAAACAACAGTGTTTGTGGTGACTCATGGTAGGGTTTGGAGCATTCCAGGTCAGGAAATAGAGTTCCTCTGGGAATGTTGGTTTCCATTAGTGCCAGGTTACTTTTTTACCCTGGTAGTTTTCCCCTTTGTTTCACCCACCTAAACATTCCAAGTGAATAACAAGGGAGATAAAACTATGAGCAAAAAGCAACTTGTGAGTTTATCCAAGAAAATCTGTCAAGTGGCATCTTTGGACTTATAAACCACAATGGAATTCAAGGCCAGAAAAGGTGGTGGAACTGCCACAGATTCAGAGCTGGCCAACTTGCTGAAGTTACACTTGGAGTGAGGAAGAACAGTAAAGACACAAGGGAAAATGTAGACAAAATGTATCTTGATCAGGGAAGTCTTTAATGTGCTTAATGAAAGTCTGATGATAAACAGTTGGTTGTGGGAAGCAGTTTCTTCATCTCCTGTGGACTGGATTTTGCTGTCATTAACATGATCTAATGCATGTTGTCTGACTCACTTCACATCCTCACAGTCACCATACAGACCATCCTGTTCTCTAAGAAACAGTGGCACTGCTGTGTCTTTGTGGTTCATTTGTTCTCGGAGTGCAGTTGAGCGTGTGTGTGTGTGTGTTTGTGTGTGCATATGTGAAGAGAGTGGGAAAGCAGAGGAAAGAAAGACCACAGAGCAAGATAATCCCTCAAACTCTTTGTTTATGCTTGATAATTAAAGAATACAAGCAATTTGTCACCTCAGTGTTGAGGGCATCAGACTAAGGGCAGCAACTTTGCAGGTAAGAAGGCTCCAATCCATCTTCATCTGCTGATTGTAACTGGAGGACCTTGTCAGAGATTTGGAGGGGATTTATTGATGCAGTACATAGGATTTGCAGAAACAGCTCCTTGAAGGACATGGCACTAAATCATTTCTTTTTTTCTTTTTAGTTTTTTCAGAATTTATAATCATTTGGGAAATTCACTTCCTTCCTCTGCCTTTGGCTTTCCTTTAACGATGTGAATGAGGTGATCTCTCACCAAATAGAATATTTGAGCTGATACAATATATTCTGGCACGGTTTGAAATTCTCTCCCTCTTTCTCTCATTTGTTTTCTTTCCCTTTTAATTAATGTTGCCCATAGTATGAGTATGACAGTGTTGTGTTGTGAAAAAAAATTGGTTCTTCCTCTGAAGAAAGGCTCTCTTGGAAATAAAACCCGTCAGTGCTGGTTGAAAATAATGGCTAAGCCATTGCACACCTCTGTTACCTACAGTAAATCACCTGTGTGCCTGCAAATTTCAGCTCACTGCCATTTCATTTTGCTCTGTCTCTGCTTCATAAAACCAGGAATGCAGAGCAGTAGAGAAATAGTGTAAAGAATAAAAGTTGTTAGGAAGGTGCTTGCAACTTTGTCAAATTCTAGCCATTTGGGCTGAATTTTTCCCTGCTGGCTACCTCTTCACCTGAAAGGTACCTGAGGTCCCATAATTTCCAGATTTAACTGTATAAAATAACACACTTATTTTCTCAATCTGCTCTCCAAAAGAGAGCACCACTGGCAGGCAGTGTCAGCTCTGTTATGATAGTAAGCTTGACATGATGCTGGTCTTTTTTCCTTCCGTAGGTTGGTGAAAAGGAACTGTATATCCCACACCTCCCCAGAGGTACACAAGGCTGACCTCTTGTTTTAGGGAGAAGGAGAGCAACAGGTTGCTGAATTGCCAGAGGAGATGAATCTTTTCCTCTCTCTATATACCCATTAAAAAAAATCCTTTACTTTCCTATGACTGGGTTTGCTCTACTATAGATTTCTATGATATAAATTCGAGCTGTGCCCTGCAGCTTCGTGTTTCTGTCTGATCAGCCCTTTCAGGGTTGTTTGTCTAATGAAAGATCAGCTGGTTTGATTTCCTTACTCAGTTCAGCTTTTCCAGTTCCTGAGCGACCCTGGCTCCATTTCAGCTGTTTGAAATACATTTGAATCACCAATAACTTTGCCTTCTTTCCTGTTGTGCAACAACTTATTTTTCTTCTTTCATTCCCTCAAGAACTTGCTGATAGCACTTTGGAAATCAAATATTCAGTATGGTCCAACCTTCTTCACAGCTAAATGCCCCTTGCTGTTTTCATTGAAAAGCTTTAAATTTAACTAGAAGGGTAACAATTCCCTTTGTTTATAACCAGAGTGTAACAAATTGTAGCCAATTGAAATCCATATTAAGTTGTAAATTTGTGTTATGACTGGACATTAATAGGGTGGCAATATTTTTCCCCAGTGGTGATTTTCAGCCCAGTTGTTCTGATGTACTCAAGTGTAAAGTTATTAAGGCCATTTGTGGTTTAAGTGTGGGAAGAAAAGAACTTCACTTTTGTGGGAAGTTGCACAGGGGCCATCTGCCTGCCTGTCTGCTGGCTGAACAGGCAAGACACAGAACAAATGAAAAATTAAAGAAATTTCCTGCAAAGAAAGCTACTGAGACGTGGAGAAGTAAATATCTGTATCATCTGGATGGGATTTCAGACGGCAAAGAGCTGACCTCTGGCTTTGTGTTTGCTTCTAATGATGACTTCTAACAGGGCTACCTGCAGAGAACAAAGACAGTCCAATTAAATCTGGGCCATTTGTGTTTTTGTTGTAGAGATCATGCCAAAATCCCCATCCTCCTCTTCTTGACACAAAAATGCAGTGGACTTTTTAAGTGTCTGATGGATAACGCACGTTTTTACTCAAAACAAACCTTTCTTCAGCAAAATGGCACTTGTTCTCCGAGTTTTTTTCTTTCAGGGGAACCTTCTGCTCCAACCATTTCCGAGATACTCTGGTAGCTCCTTATTCCTGCTAAGATATTTATGCCTTGCTTAATTTGACAGCTCTCCATGACATGTGCATGGGGAACATGAGGAAAACGAGTGTTCTGTCAAGTGCCTCCAGTCATTTTTCTGGTTTGCCTCTTTCAGCTCTTGTATGACAAGAATTACTTTCTTTATAAATCATGTAAAATTGTAGCTTGTTAATGGGTACTTTGGTATTACGGACATCTCATATCAATTATTTTATATGTTCTTTTGCAAAACATTTGCAGGAAGGATAAGAGTGGAACCTTTAGTGAAAAATGTGACCAATTTTCTGCCCCATCAGTGGAAGCTTGGTTTGTTTTAATTGCAGGGCAGGGTCACTGTCTTTCATTTCCTCCAGCTGCCATTCAGAGCTGAGAGATTGATGAGCTGCAGTGGGTTGAGCTGTTTTAAGACCCTGTCTTTAACCATATCCCTTTCTTTTCAGGAAGCTGTTGTAAGCACCTGGATCCAGTTCAGTGACAGCTCTGTTACTCCACTGGACATTTATGACCCTAAGGACTTCTCCCTTTCTGCTGTGTCACTGGATGAAAGTGTTGTCTCCATCCACCACAACGCTGCCTTAAAGTGGCCGGTTGTGGCAGCAGAAGGTGAAGGGCAGGGCACGTTAATCAAGGTGGACATGATGATCTCTGAAGTTTGCCAGAAGTCCAAGAGGAAAAGCGTCCTGGCTGTGGGGAATGGCAACATCAAAGTCAAGTTTGGGCAGAACGACGCAGACTCGGATACGGGTGAGGATTACGACGCGGATGAGATTGAGAACCACGCGAGCGACCGGCGGCACAAAGTGTCGGATCAGGAGCGCTACGGCCACGACGGGCGATACTACGGCAGCTCCTCGGTGGAGAGAGAGGAGGGCTCCTTCAGAAAAGTCAGCACCACAGCAAAGTCCATCATAAAGAACAAAGTCATTAAAAACAACAGGCTGGATGGTGGGAAACTCTCAGATGACAGCCAGCTGCAGAACATTCCGATAGACTTCACCAACTTCCCTGCTCAAGTAGACCTCCCGAAAGGCAGCGTGGGCATGGAGGACAGTGACCTGGTGCAGACACCCAGGGGCCTTAGTGATCTGGAGATTGGGATGTATGCACTGCTAGGGGTCTTCTGCCTGGCAATTCTAGTCTTCCTAATAAACTGTGCAACATTTGCACTGAAGTACCGTCACAAGCAGGTTCTGGTGGAAGGACAGACCACCATGACCCATTCCCATGACTGGGTGTGGCTGGGAAATGAAGCAGAACTGCTGGAGAACACAGCAGATGCGTCACCTCAGCAGGATGAGCACACAACTATTATTGACCGAGGCTCGGGCAGCGAGGAGAGCAACCAGCTCCTCAATGGCAGTGCTCAGAAGAACATCCAGAGCCAGGTTCACAGGTGTGCAGACTCGGGGGGCAAGCTGGGAAAGGAGCAGAAACCTGAAGGGTTACATTCGCCGACGTCCAAACGGAAGCGGGTAAAATTCACCACGTTCACCACCATCCCTCCCGACGATGGTTGCCCCACTGTCAACTCCATCCTGAGCAGCAATGACGATGACATTAAGTGGGTGTGCCAGGATATGGACCTGGGGGACTCCAAAGAGATACGAAACTACATGGAGAAGTTCAAAGACAAAGTGTAGCTCCTTGCTGGGTTTTTTTTGGGTTTAACCACACCTTGATGCCTTCAGTTCTACAGTATATATTGGGACAGAAGAGGGGGAGGGGAAGGAATCACCAGGAGAAATGATGAGGCAGTTTTTATAATCAGGGAAAGAAATTTGCCAAACTGTCCATGGTTTGTTCTTGTTTTTCACGTTGTTTTGTTTTGTTTCCAGTGGTTATTCTGCTACTCATGGATTTAGGAAATGGGATATAAATAGGAGAAAGGAACAAGGAAATGGTGTGACCAATGTGATGAACTGGGCAAGATGAGGTTGTGAAAATTCATTTTATGGGTCATACAAATAATAATGATAGTAATGCTTCAAAGTACCAAAAAATATCTTTAAAAAGAAATAATATAAGAGCATGAAAAGAATAAGCAAGAGACAAACAGTAACTTGTTCTATATCCTGTAAAACATCACAATTATGAGCATAAGACACACAAGGAGACTTTTGAGATTGTCACTCAAGCCATTTCTTTTTATTCCTTCATTTGAAGTGAAGATGTGTCTTTGGCATTACATTTGAAGGAGGAAGAAATTACCTGGTATTTTTATTTTTACCTTTCCTTTTGTCTTGTAAATTGAAACAGAATATTTTTCCCTCTTGTATTTTTCATTTAAATATCTTGAAAACAGGAAACTTTAAAATTCATTAAGTTCACAGTGGGCCAAGAACACCCAAGTTAGCTATAAAGTCTCCTGTCATTTAAAGAATTCAGGAGATAAGTACTGACTAATAATTTCCATGTGGTGTCTCTTCTGAAAGCCTAAGCCTCCATTTCACCCTAGCCAGAAAAATGTTCTGTTTGGAAGAAGTATTCATTTTCCTTTCAGGTTTGGACTGTTTATTTAGTTGCTTGTTTTAAATTTCCACAACCAAAGTTCCTACATTTCACCAAGGGAAGAAGGTGCTGTTTTTTGTTAGCTTTTAGAAGTACCAAGGGATGGGAGTGCCCCACTGGTGCATTTTAAATGTACCTGGAACTGAGACCATCACAGGCCAAATATGTACAGCCTGCATTTTGGGGTTTTTGCCAAGTTCATGAGTTCATAATTTTGTGCTGTAATTTTCTGTTTATTCTAATGTCACCAGCTCTCACCAAGCTCTGAAAGCAAGGAGAAGAATGGACAGAAAGGCACTGATTGCCCCTAAACTTTTATTTCTTTGTACTGGGAGAGCTGGCCTCTGGACAAACTGTTGGGAGGGAGGGGAATATTGCTGCAGCAAGGTCAAGAAATATCTGGAGCTATTTTATAGATTTTTTTTTTTTGCCATTGGACCAGCTAAGACTGAAAGTTTTAGACTAGACTGTAAAGCTGATGTTTTGAATAAACAAATACCAACCCCAGTCATAAATCGGAAGCAAATACAAAATAGAGTTTTAATTGGTGGTGTAAACTGGCAGAACTGTGTTGACTCAGTGCCAGTTCACATTAATGGAGGACACAGATCCAAATCCATACAATGAGGAAACCACTGCCATCCAAAACCTCTCGTAACTAAAAGGAAGATGGTATATCCAACCTTTGGAAAGCAGTGTTATGTCCTGACTGTTAGCCAGAAGCACTTGCATTGTCCTGTCTTTACCATGTATTTTGTTGTTTTGGGTTTTTTAATTACTAAACTCAGTAGTTTGGTTTTTTTTTACTTGGACAAAATCAATCCTGCCACCCAGTAACATAGATGGACGTTTTAACAAGATATGCCTAGTATGCATTGTAGACTGAAAGAATGTAATATTTATTTATACATGTTATACGAATTGTAATTAAAATGCTTTACATGGCTTGACAAAATGAACCTCTCTTTTCTGAGGGGAGGGGGCTCTTGCTGTCATTTCTGTGTTGAAGTGCTTCATCCACTACCCAACAGCTGACACACAATTTAAGCTGCTTTCTGAACAGAGAATAGAGATGTATGAAAGTTTTTCACTGCTCTGACCCTTCCTTTGTTGAACGGCTTCCCCTTCCCACCTAACATGTGGTGGTGATGATGATGGATGGCAGGAGAAGACAGCAGTCAGGCACAGTTCAGGGCAGTGTCACTATTCATCTTGTTCATCCTCGTGCCTACCATCAGCACGAGCAACTCCAGGACTCTCGCCTCTGATGTGTGCAGCGTTCGTGCAGCCCAGTCATAATTAATTATGTGGCTTCTCTGATTGATACAGTGGGCTCAGATGGAAGCAGGTTTCACTGAATCACAACTGACATGTACAAAGCACCCTGGATCCCAAAGGACCCCCAGCTACTTCGCAAGCTAAGCACAGCCATGCATCAGCCACACCTCCGGGACCAGTATATCTTCCTGGGAAAACACAGGTGTCTCTGAGGTGAAAAAGGCACTTACAGCATGGAGCTGCAAAACACAACGGCACAGGAGCAAGAAGTACAGCACTGAAGCAAAAATAATACACTGTGGTAGCACAGAATGTGCTTGTTCAAAGTGCATTTGTAGGAAGGCTGTTTGTGTGCTGCACAGCCCTGGTGCAGCCCATGGAGGGATGGCACCATCAGTAACCCAGTGCCAGTGGCTGGGCAGGAATGTGGCATCAACATTGCACAGTCTCTGCAGAGGAGGACAGGCTGGATTTGAAGAGACAACACAGGGAGATAAAAAAAGGGAAAAACTCAGCCCTGCCTTCGCATTTAATTTTTCTGAAGCTGCAGGACATGGTGCTTCTGAGGCAGAGACTGAAATTTTTCAATTTGTCTTCCCCTGACCAAAAAATTCTGTCAAAGCCCAATTCTGAGTGAGCCACCCTAAATGATCATCGCAGCAGGGAGGAAAGCACCAGGCTGTGAAATATCATTTATCTGAGAAATTCACATTGGGTCAAATGCCAGGATTTACATTTCTGAAGCTTTGCAGTTACAAAGGCTCTGGGATGGGGCACAGAGAGCTGCCTGAGCATCCCCCCTGCCACTGTGCCTCACTTGCCAGGAGAGGGAATCTGCGAGTGCCAGGGGTGCGTGGCTGCAAAGATAACACACTGCAAGGTACATTTTTCTGTCAAGGAGCCAAGATGAAAATTCATTACTAATAATTTGCACTTAGAGGAGAGCCTTTCATCTGAGAAGCTCAGTGGCTTCCAATTGTAAAGGATAAAAATGTGAGCAGGCTGAAGTGGCCCTGTTTCCTCAAAGGTGGCAGTGCTGGGTGAACATGTTCCTCTTCTCCAGGCTGGGAGCAGAGCTGGACCTGCCTACTGGAGGGGGGTAATTAGGGAAATCTCCTGGGACAGTCAGGAAGGAGGGGCTCAGACAATTGGGGAAGGGAGGGTAGAAGGCCAAGGATTGGTGAAAGCCATGCTGTGTGTGATGGGAGGCAGCTGTGGGAGGGGAGAGTGGTGGTTGCAGGAGGAGAGCGCAGGTGAAGGTGAGAGAAGTGAAGTTCTCCCCTTACTATGAGGCCTTTGCTGCTGGTACAGAATGGACCTCAGTGAAAAAGTGAGTTCTGCTTATGTTTGGGGTTTTTTTTATTACTGGGTTGCACTGGGAGGGAAGGGGAAATCTTATTATTTAAGTGTCCTAAGTCTGGGTATCAGCAGGAGAAACTCTGTGTTGATTGTGCAAGGGGAAGCCACTGCTAAGGGAATAAGATGCAGTTTGCCTGGTACATGTGCATGGGAACACCTGACAGTGCAAAACCAACATGGTACATCCTGCATCAGATGCTGGATCCTGAATCCTTCTGATGTGCCTTAACTGCTGGGAAGTCCGTATTCCTTGAGCCAGGGAGCATGCTGACTTGCCCTCAGCTTGCAGAAATACTTTGACGTTGATTAAATTGGAGAGGTGACCTGAAAAAGGCTCTCGCTTTTGGAAAGCAGGGAGGCAGTTAATTCATGGTGCTACACCCAGCTTGCTGGGCTGGAAATAGGACAGTGACCCCCAATGCTTGCACATATATTTCGTCTTTCCTTGCCAAGCTCCCAAGATAAGTAGCCGTGGCAGCAAGAGGGTTGCTCTGTTTTGAAAGACTTCTAAACTGGATTCCAGTGCATAAAAACAAGCTGTCAGCAAAGATGCAGGAGCAGACAGAGATACTGATGCAAATTACCAAATAACTCTCCCTTTTGATTACTCATTTTGGACAAACTCAGACCCATTCTTTTTATGCTTATGTTAGGGAGGCATTAAAGCTCTTTGTGTGAAGCAACAGCCAAAGCCAGCCCCGAGCATCTTGGAGACAGACTGTCTGATGTTCAGCTGAGCCATGTCAGGTTGCAGACACCCTGTAGTACAGGGTGTCTGCAATTAGCAGTCATCTGTACATCCCCTGGGCTGCTGCAGGGGCTGCTCTGTACACTCTCAGGCAAGCTGCAGCCAATCATGCAGATTTCTTGAGGTGCAGTGGCATGTCTAGAGATAGATGGTAACTTTTTTCCCCTTTTACTTTCCTCTTGAGCCTGTATCTGAAGGGGTTTGGGAAGCTATTTTCCAGCAAGCTCTATGGCCATTTAGTGTGGTGGATGCAGGAGACACTGAGGTACCTCTGGCTGCTGGAGCAGCTTCCCAGCCCTTCTGAGCCTGAGCTGCGAGGGTCAGATTTAATCCCTTGAATTAAAATTATGTGAATAGCAACTGTATTCCTGGAAACCACAATTTAGGTTGGAATCCTTCATAAACAGCTTGCAGCACCATAATTATCTGGGCACTTCTCTCTGGCTCCAAAAGCAGGGGAGGAGGGAAGTCTTGCAGAAGGCTTTTGGTAGTTGGAGTGGTGGAAGAGGGACCTGGCTGAGAAGTGCCAGTTCTGCTGTGCCCAACTCTGCTCATTCACTGCTTGTTTCTTTCTCTGATGGGTATTTTAAGCTGCCATCCAGCTTCCTGAGGTTGCTGATTTAACTTTCAGCTTTACTAATGAAAAGCCACTGGTACAAGTTCACGTTACTCAGATCTTCTGTGGATGGACTGTGGAGAGAGGGGAGGTGGAAAGCGATGTGACAGTTTATGTTGCAGAAGTGAAGAATCAGAAAACAGAGAAAGACTTCAGTTGTGTGAAGGCTAGGATTGGTTTCTTATCTTGTTTTCTGTAATCTGTTTAATTTCCCTGACTCTTGTGGTCTTTCCTGATATGGAGTGATAATTTTCTTGTTCAGGGATAAGATCTACACAACCCCCTTGAGGCTTAGGATGGCTGCATTGCCTGGCTCTCATGGTGGAGGTACCAGAGCCTCTGACCAGCTGTGCCAACACCCCAGGAGCTGTAAAATGGACAGTGCTGTGGGGAGGGGATGTTCATATAATTGATAATCTGGCTGCACATGATATTTATTCCAGGGGCAGGTCATAAATTTATGTTTTCTGTTGGTGGGGAAGACTTTGGTGCCCAAACTGAGCTGTACAGGTTGTGAGGCTGCTGTTGGAAACCTGCACTGCCAGAGGAAAGCCCCATTGAGACAGGCAGGCACCCAAAATGCTAAGAGTTGTCATGTCAGTGTGGTTTAGCAGCAACTGCTATAGGAGCAGAATTATCCAGGGACTCTTCTTTGGTATGATGACACTATACATCTTATAAAACTGAGCTGAGGTTACCATAATGATGAGACTCTATTAATTTAATATGATATTGCTACAGGGCCTTTCCATGGATTGTCTGAAAAGATTAATATTCTTTAACAGAAGCACTTTGGCAAATGAAGGCACCATTTCCCATTCTTCCACTCCACCCCTGCATTTTGGGATCTGCCATTTACTTTTTCCATCATGCCTCTAGGTTCGTCATCCCACATCCATCAGCATGGTGTGAGTTTTAAATGCTTTTTAAAAGGGCTCCATGAATATCTTCTCTGCTTTGTAGGGCACTGTGTCTTATTTGAAAGCCTACTATTTCAAAACTAAAATGCAAGATCATGTTGGGGGAAGAGGGAAATGAGCAGGATTGATAAACTGACAACTGAGGGCTCTTCAGAAATGCAGGAAGCAGATTATTAGAGTGGAAGTTTCCCCAAACGCAGAACAAAAGGGATTTATTCCCAAGTGGGAAGAAACAATAATTACAAATCCAGATGTCTCCCTAACGTAGGGAATGCTGTTCTCATGGCTCTGCCTATGACTGCCAGAGCTCTGCAGGGTTATTTGTAGCCCTGCACTTGCCCAGGCAGGGCCCATGGGACCCAGGTAGCTGCAGTCAGGTACATGTGAGGGACAGTTTCATGGCTGTGTGAGGTGCAGGTGGCTCTGAGGAGGGAAGGGAACCTGAATGTCTGTGCTCTGCCTGCAGCTCCCATGAGGCTTCCTTGGTTCCTGAATAAAACCCTGTGGGCTCTGGTGATGCAACTTGTCACTGGACTGGCACTTGAGGATAAAGGCAAGGTTCCTAGACATGTGCTGATGAGATCTCCAGCTCACCCCAAATAGGAAGCAAATAAAAATTTCTATAAGAATTAGGAGTGTCTCACTCTCCAGAAGTGGCCAGAGTGAATTCTCATCTGTGATGAAGTGCAGTTGTGAGTAGTGCTGTGGTTGGTCATAGCAATGGATGGTTACCAAGTGTAGCACTTCCCAGAGCTTCATGTCTGTGCAGTTCAGTGAGGACAGGCCTCTGGTAATACAGGGGTTTGGAGAGCCCTCCATATTCCAGGTTCTTTCCTGGCAGTCCTTTCAGTAGCATCATCTGTGCCTGTAGTGATTGCTGTAATAGGGCTCGTATTTATTCAGCTGCCACCTGTAAAAGGAGCAGATCAAAACCCAATTATTCTGTTTGGAAGAGGCTAATGACACACAGGTGAGGGGAAGACTTTCTTTTTTTTATATCTTAAAAAAAAGCTGGACTAAAACATCTAGCCTGGTTAAACTGAGGTAGTTGGAAGCACAAGGCTAAATCTGCAGATGCCCCCTGCCCCTTCTTAGTGCCATCCTATTCACCACAGCAGGTGTGGGGTTTTCCCATGGTTTTGCAGTGATCCAAGCTTTGCCATGATAAGCCCTTCCTGCTACTGCAGCTTCTGGGATGTGGGACCTGTGAGGCCAAGGCACAGGACCTTCACATATAGGACATGGCCAGCTGTGTGGTATATAAATATTCCTGCATTTGTCTGGTCCCTTTGTAGGTTGAAATATATTGTGTGGACCTTTAACAACTTATGTTCTATTTGCATAAGCTACTGGGGAGCCATGGGAAGGGAAAAGTAAAATTGTGTGTGTGGAAAGGGAAGCAGAACAGAAGGCCTGTATTTCTTTCCAGCTTTTGCTGTATCTTATTCTAGCTCAGTGTTTTTAATGCCATAGTTTAAATTACCCTTAATTTTGGACTGATGAACCTGGTTGTGCTTTGATAAAATAACCAGTCCTGTGTACTTGCAGGTTTTATTAAAAATGTGGGCAAATAAATATAAAACAGAAATAGGCATATTACTGAACGAATCCAGAAGAACTTCACTGAACTGCCAGAAGGAATAATGCAGCTTATCAAAAGGCTGCCACTGAAACTGAATCCATAAATCAGTGGAGTCAAATTCACCATCACCAAATTAAACCAGCAGGTAATCAAATTCCATGATGGTGTTGATGCTGAGAGGAATTGCTCTGAGTTGGTCTCCTTGAAAAGCCATACGGAGAAGCCAAGTCCTTTCAGCTGATGACACAAACCAGTGCTTTGGTCAGGAGAGTTCAGCTGATGGAGGACACAAGCACAGGGGAAGTAGGTGCCAAGGAGAGGTTAAATTAAACCCTTCCCAGGGAAGCACCTCAGTGCAGAAAATTGATTTGTGGTTTTATCTTGCATGAAATTATCAGCACCTGCAGCAAATGTATGGCCTCTGTGGGACTTGTTCTTTTTTTCCCAGTGCTGCTCTGTTACCTCCTGCACCCCTGAGTCTCCCAGCAGGCTCGTTCTGGAGCCAGTGACGAGTTGCAGGTCATCCAGTTTCCCTTTAGAGAGAATTTTGCAGCCTTATATCCTCTTCTAGGGTAGTGCTACCAAACATCTGAGTGCCAGAGCCATTGGTAGCAGAAAGGGGGTTATCTGGGGAGGTGTCTGTGGGCAGAGGGTCCTGTATCCCCACCGTGAGCCATCCATGGCCCAGTGAAGGCGCTAATAAATGACCTTTGGAATTCCCCAAACCTGCTCAGTTAGCACCGAGCACATGTTCTTTCAGACCCACTCTGAGAGCAGCATGAGACAGAGCAGGGTAGCCCAGCCAGGAGCTTGATGGCAGCCTTTGAGCTGGGGTAATGGGCATAAAAACCTCCATATGCTGAGAAGTTGTTTTAATGAAAATTATTAACCTAATTAGTCCATTTGTCTCTTCTCTCATCGAACATCTTCCTAACTATGTCTCTTGCTTTAAATTAGGAAATTAATACATGTAATGTCATAACTAGTGTTTTGAAGGCATTAGAAAAGGTTGTCTTGTTCCTTAGCGTAAATTAACTTCAAATTCAGTCTGTGCATTTGTCCATTCAGGGTCTGTACAGACTAGGGGATTCCATGGCATTAAGCTGGCACAGTGAACCCCAGATTGAGAAACAAATCTATGACCCTTTAGTAGGAAGGTCAAAACAGAGTCATTGGAAAGCAGGAATTCACTCACAGGGAAGGCAGGAGTGGCCCCAGGGAAAAGCAGTCACAGGGTGGTGGCACAGAGCTGTGGTTAAACAAAAAGGGTTGACCAAGACAATGCAATTTTGGTTCTAAAGAGGCCTGAAAATTTGCCTCCTCCCAACTCCCCATCAGAACCCTGGGGCTTAATATTAGACAGGTTTAATTAGTTCAGTTCCATGCAGCATTGCTAACCTGCACGAACTGGGAATTCCTGAATCTCCTTCAGCTATTGGTGGCACAATGGTTAAAAATGCAGTTTGAAGGCTTTTGCAGTCTCTCTTTTAATGCAGAACTGTAGGAAAGGCCTCTCTCCAGCCTTGGGCTGTTAGTCAGAATTTGGGGGAATTAAGAATGCTGCAGAACAGTACAGGAGAGCAAGGGCTATTTCAGATGTGAAGTCTTTCCCATACAAGTGCCTAAATCCTTTGCTTTAAATGGGAACTTGGTGTTCCTGGATTCAAGGATGCCAAGAATCCAGTTCTGAGTCAGTAAAATTCAGCTCCAGAAAATCACGATCCTTGAGCCTGTCTCTTTGATACATTGGCAATTACCTGGCAGAAAATCCTCAGGACGAGACAGCCGGGCTCGTTTGGCACCGCCTGGTGCCCTTTAGGGCTGGGCACTGTCTGTCCTGGGCACTGTCTGTCCTGGGCTTCTGTCCAGAGGTTTCATCATGTTTATGCAGAAGAATTCTAATGCACCTATTACATGAAAAAGTCCTAAGATTTCAAGGTTAATTAAAACCAGGCTGATAGTGGGGAAGAAGGAATTTCTCACGGACATCAGTGCTAACCTGACATAGTAAAGGGTAAATACTGAGTGCTCACCTAGGCAGGAATTTTTCCAGGATTGCAGGAGATGATCAGCTCCTTACCCAGTGCCAGGGCTGGCAGACCAGGGAGCAGGCAGCGCTGGTTGCCAGAAGATGGCACTCCAAGTATGGCATGCGGCGTGTTCGGTCCCCTCTGCTGGCTCCTCATCTCTCGGGTTCGTGCACATGCAGCCCTAGGGCTGACAGAGTTTAGTGTAATCAATGCAGCCTAAGGGTTTGTGTAACCCCTTCGTGCCTGGAAGGGGTCTGTGGTCCAGGAAAAATGGTTTGGGGTTTTTTTGAGGTTGTTGTTGTTGTTGTTTTCTGCAAGCAAGAAGTTGGACTTGGAACCTCTGCTGAGAGACTCCAGGGTTTGCTGCACAAACCAAGTATACTGTGCATCTCCTGGGGAGAGGGATCTGCCCTTGGATCGCACAGTTCCACTGCAGGGGAATTCCTCTGCCTGCAAATGCAGACACAGTGCTGTCAATTGTTACAGCTGCGCCTCAAAAATAACAGGTATATTGGCTTTGGGACCTTCTGGAATAACTCAGTGTGTGGGAGGAGAAATACAGTGTTTTTTTTCTGAATTAATAACCATTTTTAAAAGAAGATGAAAAGTGTAATTATCAGGGAGATGCGTCATACCTAAGGTGGAGCTGCAGCTCTTTGCAGCAAGAAAACATTACCGGTGTGTCTTGTCATTGGAAAAACTATTTTTAAGGAGAGGACAGGGAGGGAAAAACCTGTAGAACTGTTCTGCCTGCCTGTTTGATGTACAGAACATCAGATAAACTTTTATTATTTGCTCAGGATCTCTGCAGAGCACAAATGGTTTTATGACAGCAGCAGTTTTTGGGCTCTGGGCTCTCACGCCTGACTGAGGACACGAGTCATGACCAAGGAGAGCAGTAGGGCTGGGGCTGGACAGCAGATGAGGCCCTTGGTGAGTTCCTGGTGGCCAGGGGTGTCCTGCTATACATGTTAACTTTCCATTCTGGAAACCACTCTCCTGAGGCTGAATTTAAGGAAAGAAATCATCAACCAGTGGCCTCAGACTCAGCATTGCTAATACTGATTCTGTGGTTCATGTTACTGAGCTAACTGGAGTTGCAGAAGGCTGGGAGCAGCCTGGGTTTCATTCCAATTCCCATGTGCTGCTTTTGGTTGTAGACTAAAGACATGTCAAGTGGCTCATTTAAAGGAGTAGCTGGTGAGGCTGGACCTGTGAAGAACAAAGGAGCTTGACTTAAGCCAGGGCATGGAGTTCTCTCTGATTTTGCTATAAACAGCCTGAACACATCCATACAAACACATACCTCAACACAGATCCATCCTCTGCCCTCTCAGGAGTGCTGAGAGGCAGCACAGAGTCCTGACAGCCCTCCCAAGCTTGCGAGAACACAGTTGCTAATTGTCAGCTCGTGACGTGTCTGAATCCCGGGAATCTCTGGCTGCTCTCCAAGCTGCTGCATCAGGATGACAGCTGAAATGTAGATCTCACTTTCTATTAATTCATCAGGGAGCCTGCCTCTCATTGTGCACCTCAGGGTTCCCTCTGTGCTTAGGCACTTCCCATAACTCAGTAAGCTCTTAATGGATTGCCCAGTCCTCAAGCTGCAATGTGCCACCTTGGTGGAGTTGCTGGGGTTGGCTTCTTTGACTGTGTTTGGGGTGGATCTGGGATAGTTCTGCCTCTTGAAGGTTTGGGTGTAGAAGGAGCTCTTCTGTGGTCCTTGAGGACAAGAAGCTGTCCTCAGGCTGCATGAAACAATTGTTGATGACAAGTATATCTGGCTGTTCCTGAGCCAGAGGGGTAAGGGACAAACAGTTCCTTCCCCAATTAGTTTTGCTCAATTTTGAGCAGAATGAAGCACAACTTACAGACTGAAGGAATGGTAAAAACCCCAGCTGGGTTATCAAGGATCTGTCAGCTTTAGGCTACAGAAGAATGAGCTTCTACCAGTTTTCTGCTGGGTAGAAGAACAGAAGGATATCAAGGCAGAGAACTCCCCTCTGTTACAGCTGGAGCTTTCACTGTGCCACTGATGAGCCACAACTTCTCCACAGGTTCACAGCTACCTAGTCCTTAAACATCCATTGGTCTAAGGGATGGATTTACTTTTATAAAAGCATGCCTGCATCTGTATTCTGAACTTTGTGCAATGATTTTTCTACAATTAATCCAAGTATCTGGGTGGACTTTGGGTGCTCTAGCAGCATTCAAACCCTTATGGTCCACAGAAAACAAATGCTGAAAAATGCTAAGTGAGATGCTGTGGAACAGAGAAAGGTAAGGGAAGATCTGGAAAAAGAAAAAAAAAAGGCAAATTATAATTAGGAAAAGGAAAAACAGTGGAAGAAATATCATGACCTTTTCAGGAAGACTGAACTGTGATCAGGCTTCTACAGTTTGATTGCCATGTCTGATACTCCTTGATCGTGTTTCCTCTTCATGACTTTACCTATGTCCATCATCTGATCTCTGCCCCAGGTTTCTTTTCTCCTTTTTTCTGACTCTCCTCTGAATGGTTTTACATTTTTATTCTCTTTCTTCCATTAAAAACTTCTGGGATTTGGATTTTGAATATAGATATTGGCCAAAAAATTCAGACCCTGAATGTTATTGGAGCAAAAAACACTTGACCCTTTTTAGCAATATTTTAAAGTTCTGTAATCTTCCCAGGAATGCTTCAGAAATCTTGCTCCATCCTTATTGTTGTATACAAAGTATTATTAGAATATGGTATCAATTTCTTTGAAGTAGAAATTGGAGTCCCTAAATCAACCATCACCTCCAGATTTTACTTGGGAATATGAGAAACTTTGCTTTCCAACCTGTGGATTGCACCTACAAAACTGCCTTGTGCTGTTAGTGGGGTGTTTTGGTGAACCTACAGAGTTTTCTCTGGGTTTTTTATGTGACCTTTTTGGATGCATTCTATCACTTATTTAATTGAGCAATGTTTTTTTTACCATAATATACCGTAAACCCCAAATTGCTATCATCCCTCTGCTCAGGCTGTCAAAGCAAAGTCTGAATCTGAATATAAAACAGCATCATGGGGTTCCCTCTTTCCTCACTCAGAAGAGCAGAAAACTTGGCAAAACATCAGCAGCAGGCTCTAGGTGTGGAGGGAGGGTGGCTTTTGGAGGAGGATTTTGTTGCATTTAGTAAACAAGACAGAAAGAGAACAGTTGAATACTTAGTCCCTCAATCCCCGAGGTAAATCTGCTGCTGACAGCTTTGTTCTGCAGTTTGTTACCATAACTCTGTGTGTGTGTATATACATGAATATTATACAGGGTTTGTTTCATTTTGTTTTCTAAATAGTTGGAAAGTAAAAATGGAAAATATTGACAGTTAAAGGAGAAACTTTTGTGGATAAAATAGAGGGTGTGCTGTTGATCATGGAGGTATTACCTTAATTATTGTGCAAGTGCTTTCCAAAAAGAATTCCAGAGCAATCTGCTGTCATAAAGTAGATTAATCCCTGTACTGGAAGTTCCACATTGTCTTCCTTAAATCACTGTGGTGCATTAGGTAATAGAAGTAAAATGACAGTGTGTCTAAAGGTTTAATTCTCCTTGATGAAGCTTCCTCAGTAAGTGCCTTTTGAAATACGAGCCAAGCCAGAATCAAGATCTCCATGAATGAAAAATGCCTGCCTCAAACCAAAATTTTGAATAAAAGATGCTTAGGAAAGTTCTGTTTATTGTAAAATGGGAGGTTTTGAAATTCTTCTAAATGTGTAGCAAGTGGTGAGAAAGGACAGAACACGTTTCCGGAGAGATTCCATACAACAATTGTATGCTTTAGGGTACATTCTGATTTTATTGCTCTATGTTACCAGTATTATTCTTGTTTAGTCTTTAGGGATCTCTGATGGCTCAGGCAGTGGATGCACTTGCAGAGTCCTTGGGCAGCTGTGGCTTGTGCTGTTCCAGTGCTGTGCCCTGGGGCCACCTCCTTGGACAGGATGTTGGAGGATGGTTGGGGTGAGCACACGAGGAAAGCTTTTCCCAGAGAGGTGGTTGCAAAATTAAGAAAGCTTGAGGGGAGGCAAGCAGCTCCCTGCTGCTTCTAATAACAAAGCACAGAGGAGTACAGAGGGGTTTGGATCATGTTTTCCCTCCTCTGCAGGATGTAAAGATCTTTAACAAGTTGGCAGATTTGAGTGGAAGTCACTTTCCTGTGGCTTCAAGGAGGATCTGGACATCCTTGTGCAGTCTTGATCACAGGACTGACCTTGCCAGGGGAAAGAGATCCCAGGGAGGGCAGGCAGGGGCACAGGGCTGCAGGTCTGGCCCTGCCTCAGTTTGTCTTAGACTTTGTGCCAGGGAATGTCTCTGGACTGTTCAGCCAGCCAAGGACACAAAAGCTTTATAATGAGCCAGGCAGGTCACATCCTCTGTTCCTGACTCCCATCCTGCCTGGCATGAGCTGCTCCTGAGCTGGCCATGGAGCAAACAGAGCCACACAGCTGAACTGTGGGGTGACTGTGGAGTGTTAAATGCTGAGTGTCAGTCCAGATCTGTGCCTGCTGCTCCTGGGACACAGCCTGGACCCAGCCATGCAGCATCAGACAGGACAGTGTGACCTGGGGCTGCTTTGGGTTCAATCTCACCAAGGTCAGGAGAGGTTTGATTTGGCTGATGGAACCCACTGCTATTTTTCACCTGCTGTTCCCCAGCCTTGTTCATGCTGAGCTTCCTCCTGGGGATTGTGAGAGCTCTGTCACAGCAAAGGGGTTGCCTTTACTCAGGACTTCTTTAAAGATCTCTGAGGTTGTGGCCCTGTGTCATGGTCAGCACAGTCTATTTCAGTTTCTGCTAAACAGAAGCTTGGGTGCTTTAAAACACTGAAGAAGGTCAGTAAATAGCACAACAATGGGACTGTTTGCCCTTTTTAAAATGAAGGGGAATCTGAGGGTCAGGTACAGAATTACTTTCCTCAGCATCACAGTCCAGAGCTGCTCCAGGATACAGGTGCCCTCTCAGCATGCCTTGAGCTGTGCTGCCTCTTGCTGTGGAATCATGTTTGGGTTCCTATGGCTAACCTAGAGCAAAACACCTTCACAGAATGGGCAGGCAGTACCTACTGAACATATTTTCACTGAGAAATACTCCCAGCTTCAGCTGCTGAACAGCTCCATCTAATGAGAAGACCTCTCCCTTCTCCTCCCCACCTGAGAGTCTCTTCAGGAAGATTACTGCCACGATAATTCTGTCACAGGGGCTTCACTGCACCATAAAAATGACACCTTCTGTTGCAGAGTGTGTTACTCTGACAGAGATACTTTCTCAGCCCTGCAGGGCCAGCCTCCTCTCCCAGCTTCAAAGCATCATCTCCTGTCTCCTTCATACATCATCACCAGCAATGCACAGATATTAATAAAATGCAGACGGACAGAATTATTATTGTTGGTTATGTCAAGTAAATGTAAATGGTTTTCCCTCTTTGGTAAATCACACCCAGCAGGCTGATTCCATAAGTTCCTCTGACTCCCTGGGACGGGAGGCTGTGACTAACAGCTGTTGTTTTTACCAGTGACTTGCCTTGGCTGGAGGAAAACAAAGGCAGATAAACGTGATGTGATTTGTGGAGTTGCTTAGCACAGACTTGTCAGATGGGGCCACCTAAATCCCCGTGATAAACATGAGCCCTTTGCTGGTTTGTGACCAACAGGAGCTTTTTGTACTGTCATGCTCAGCTCCTGCTTTGGAGAAAGCAGCTTGTCCTCTTAGCAGAGCATCCTGTATTCCCCCTGTAAGGCATTGAATTAAGTACCAAGGCTTTGATTTTGGAGGTGGATCTGCCTTGCAGGAGATAGAAGGCACCTCACAAGGGGCTGGCAGGAGGCTGCCTGGTACCAAGTGAACCAAAGCCTTGTCTGGTCCCCATCTGGTGTCCTCAGGAGGATAAGGAGAGCGGGGCTGCTGCTCAGTGCTCTCAGAGTACATGGACAGCTCAGCTTCCCTGGGCCTGGCAATTCCACAGTTTTCTTGGCTCAGTAGTGTGTTAGCCTTGAATTAAAGAACAAGTTTATATCTTTAAAAAAATACCTACTTGATATCCAGGACCACTGAATGTAAGATATAACCTCATTTATATAATAGGCTGCCTGGCCCTGAGTTGTACTGAATTACCAGGAGGTCATTTTTGTCATAAACAAAATTTAAATCATAACAAAACCAAGAATAGGAGCTTCCAGGCACTTTTGTCAAACAATCCTTTCATCTGTTGTCTGAGCATTAAACAAACCACTATTTTCTCCCTGCAGAGTGCTGCCCTTCCCCATTCCCTTTCAGCTGCCCCTGAATCCACCACCACTCGCTTTGACCAGCCAGTGTTTTTCCTCTCCATGTACAAGAGTTC
Organism: Sakesphorus luctuosus; assembly: GCA_013396695.1. Classification (NCBI taxonomy): domain Eukaryota; kingdom Metazoa; phylum Chordata; class Aves; order Passeriformes; family Thamnophilidae; genus Sakesphorus; species Sakesphorus luctuosus. Next base: position 1,452,931 of record VWZD01009203.1, read on the forward strand.
TCACTGAAGTCAGCTGCTGACAAGCTCAGAGCATCATCTGGTTTCTGATCTTGAGAGAGCTCACGGGGCTGGCTGCTTGCTTGCTGTCCAGGGAATTCTGCCAGCATTGGGAAGCACAGACCGGGGTGCTCAGCTCTCCGCCAGTGCCTCAGGCTCCCGTGAGGGCTGGAGAAGCTGGTGATCCGTGCTCCTTTCTCAGGGCTTCTCTCTTTCATGCTTATTTGCCCCAAGGAGCTCTAACAGCACCCTGTGCTCTGCCTCCATCTTTTCATTAGGCAGGAACGAGCCATCCAGGCACTCGACTTGGAGACTTTGACTCAAACTGCTTCAGTGGTAAACTTGCTCCTGCACAGGAGGCTTGTTGCCCTCGAAGCTTCTTGTAAACAGTCTTGGTAATTACAGCTCTCTGCAGCCGACTGCATTTTCTGCTTGACATGCTGATGACCTTAAAAATTAGTAAAGAAAACGACTGCTAGAGAGTTAAGCTGCTGCTTCCCAAAGCTCCAGCATGTCCTACAGCTGGTGGTTAGGTTTTGTTAGTAATTCAGTTTTAGTTTTCACTCACTGACCAAATTGAACAGTTAGGTGGTTGAACAAGGAGATTTTTTTCTGGGGTCAATCATAAACTGCTTTACCCTCTCTCATCCATCCCACTAAAATAAGTCCACTGTAGATTCACTGTTTGGTTTACCTTTTTCAGTTTTAAAACTTCGTTGTCTAAACTGTGAGCATTCGTATGCACAGCTATTGTTTGGATATAATTTTGATCCCCCAGAGTCTTGTTTATTGGCTTTAGATTGGTTTTGAGTGGTGCTTGTTGGATGGTGGCATTTCAAAGGTCTCAAACTACCTCTGCAGTGGTTGCTTTGCAGAATGTGACTTGGCTGGTTTGTAACTTAAGCAAGACCCTTCTCTCCATTTGTTTTCCAAGTGCTGCCTGACTTTCTTCTGCTCAAAAAGAAAAAAAAATCCCTCCCTCTCCCAAGCCTGCACTGAATTGCATTGGATTGTTTTGTCTCAGCAAGTTGGACCATCTGAAGCTTTGCCACGTTCAGCACAGGGTTAACTTTATTTTCAGGAAGGAATTTCCATGGCACAGAGCACAGTGTGTTTAGATGGCTCACAGTCACTGAGGCTCTGCTGGAGCTCCAGCCTGTGACACCACTAACCTTGGGCAGGGATTACATTAAGGCATGTGGCTTTTGGAGCGGGTAATGTTTCACAAAAGCCTCCCCCAAAAGCAGACACTGGAGGTGTGAAAGGTTCAGGCTTGTAAAATGGAGGAGGGCATAAAGAGAACGCGTAAATGTTGTGATGGGAAGGGCATGTGCGCCTGGGCTGCTCCTGATGAACGGCTCCAACCCACAGCACGCCCCGCAAAGGCTGCGGTGGCTCCCCCGCTGTTGCGGCACCAGCGCTGCAGCCGCTCGGGCGGAAGGCTCAGCCGAGCGCTCACTGCGGAGCCGCTCCCCGGGAGCGGGGGCATCTCTCGGCAAGGTGACAGCGGAGTGGTGTGGCTGCACATCGCCGTGATTAATAGAGCACTGCAATTCGAGGAGCTGTCGAGCGAGCACCTCTTGCCTCTGCTAAAAATCAGTGTTTAAATAGGGCTTCTTGCTGTCAGTGCTCCTGAGCTTATTTGGTATTCAAGGATGCAAAGAGGAACATAAATAATTTGATATTCATACTGACAACTCTAGGCACTGCCGTAGCCCCAATTTCAACAATGTAATGGACAGTGTGTTATCTCATAATGTGTTTTGAGATCAGAGCTGATTTAAAGGTTATTCACCCTGGGAGAAATTATGCTGTAATTGAATTTATCTTGCATTTATCTATTCAAGGAAACATAACTACAATTTAAGGGAGAAAAATACATCAAGAAACTAAATTTTTATTATCAGTTTGTATAAAAAGATACAAATTATTCCAGCAACCTTCCTCCACTGAGCTGTGTTATTTGCTGAATAATTGAAGTCCAGACTGGAAAACAGAGACTTCTTTCAGCAGATAAAACTCTACACCTTTAACTCAAAGGATGGCGGCAGATGATAGTGGAGCGAAGCAGCACAGAGCATTGAAATAATGAGGTTAATGTAAAATGAATTAGGAAGTAGCTGTCTGGGGTTTGGCAGAAAAAGGAGTGCTTAGCTGTGAAATGTGGAAGCAGAGCTGTAACCTCCCCAGCTGGTGGAGTGGGAGCTGGGGCACTTGGTGGGACAAACGGAGAGGTGGTCACTGCTGTCCCTGTTCACTGGCCAGGACTGGAAGAAGCCTTTATTCAGGTTAACAGATGGGCAAGGAGCATGTGAGAAGCCACTGACTTCGCAGAGTTGTGTCCCAGGGCTACTGGTGACCAGCCTGTGCTCCCTCCAGGGTGTGCACGGTCTCCCAAGCGTGGTGGCCTGGAAATGCAGCCGGGAGCGATGTCAGAGTGTGTTGTCCATCCTTGGCAAGCAGAGCAGCACGTGGCAGTGGAGCGAAGCTCCCTCTGGGGCATCTCTGAGGGTCTGACCAAAGTCAATGCAGTGAGTGCAGTGGAGTGACCGGGGATGTACAGTAAAGTCGGGGCAAAGCCAAGGTGGAAATGGGCAACACGTGCAGTGCCAGGCTGTGCATGGCTTTAGTAGCTTTGAGTTGCTGGATCTGCACAGAGGTGCCCATGGCACTCTTCTTTCCAGGCCCTCCCCAAGCCCTGCTTGTGCTGTTTTTCCACAGTGGCCATGAGGCTTCTGCTTGTGAGCCCTGCAAAGTGGCTCAGGGAAAATGGGAGCATGTCCTTGTAGCTACTGCACTGTCCTGGCAGTGTCCTGGGGGGTTCTTTCAGCTTTGAGGTTTCACACGTGGGACTTTGGAGCATATACCAACAATGTTAAAAATACTATGAAAGAACTGGACATTGTTCCCATAACCAGATTGTCTCAACAAGCTACTTTTAAGGCAAAGATGACTTTTAGCTGATAAAAATACTCCTGAATGTGAGTCTCTATATCTTGGTGGTTTTTCCCAAATACTGCAATTTTGATAAAGGGAAAAAATTAATATACCTCTGAGATAACAAATTTTATGCTAAATTTCAGCCAGATGGTACAGAAAACAGTTGAGAGATTATGGCCCCCAAACCAGGCTTTAAATAGAAATAAGTTGCTATAAAGCTGCCACTAGCACCATTCTAACAATGGAAGAGTTATTTCCTCCTTCACTCTCCTGTTCCTTATTATTTATCTTCCTGTTCTTCATTATTCATGCCATTTCACCTGCCCTACTGTTTATTACATCAGAGGGAAGGACTTGTGTCTCAGAGAGCCTCAAAAGCAGAAGAATTTCATGCTTTGCTTTAAAGTTTTCTTCAAATTTTATCTTTTACTGAACAAAATTATTCTGAGTGATGCAGAAGCAGTCTGGGATGTTGAACATCAGATTTGCCTATAATGCTGTGGGGTTCCTCACGTGCTTCTCTTTCCTTCAGCCTACTGAGAATTATCTATAGACCAGCCCATGTTTCATGTCTTCAAGTCCTGCTCTAAAACTGGCTGTTGGACAGTATCACTATGTCAAAGTGGGTTTGGGGCTTTTTTTCTTTTTTTTAAAGCAGCACTCCAGCAAAGTATTTATTCTCTGAGAGCTTCCCCAGCCTGAAGTGATTGCACAAGCACCAAATGTTATTTGTGGCACTTGAGCATGGTCAATATTTGGGCAGTACCAAGAGAAGCCCAGCAGCCTGAGTAGTGCTTACACAGAGCAGGCAGAGCTGTTTGTCATCTGGGAGGCACCCAGTGAGGCTTTTATCTTTATGGCATCACTATGAAAATGAAATGCCTTGAAAATTCCTAGCCCTGGGAGGCTTTCAGCTCTTCGGGAATAAAACCAAAGAGCTGGCAGAGCTGCCAGTGCCCTGTCCCTCCCTCAGCCTTGAACCTCTGTACAGAGAAAGCAGTGATGGCTGGGGTGAAATGCAGAGATGTGATTGCACGTTAGCAGGAGCATAGACTGATCCTTTGGAATGGTTAAATTAATTCCTTCCCAAAGGAGAGCAGCTTAGGCCTCCGCTTCAGAAGGTCTGTCTGTCTGTCGGTCTGTCATCCCTGGGGGACAATTGACAGAGACAGGAATGTGCCCACTCCAGGTTTCTGTGAGGGAGCAAAGGGGATGCTGTGACCCACAGATTTCCACCAGCATTGCTGATGGGGCAGCTTGGCTTTGACCTGGGCTGTGATGTCTGGGAGTGCAATGTTGTGGCTTTGAATGATGGATGTGGAATGAAGTCTTGGCTTTGTTTTAACTGGTTGAAGAACATTCACCTCTTTCTTTACTTCTATGTGTTGATTCAGATAAAAATCCCAGGATACTGGGAGTTAATGTATTGTCTGAACTGTACTTATGCCACTGGTGAGGCTCAATAGTCCCCAACCTTTATTTTTTTTTGCAAACAACCTTTCCAATATTATTCAATAAAATAGCTTTCCAATTTAATGCATCATTGCCTGTAGATGACCGTAAACTCTGAAAGCACATCCAAAGCCCAGATGATTTTTAATATTTCAAGACATGCATTTTCATGTCTTGGTTCCATGTGTTTCTGCCTTGTCTGTGTCCCTTCAGGTGACAGCAGCACTCAGGCTTTGCTTCACAGTTCTCCCACTTCTGCACGAATCACGGCGTAGCGTGGCTGACAAGCAAGAAATAGAGAAGCAAATGCATTGACTGATACAGAGCAGAGCTGGAAAATCAGTTTGATGGAAAACAAAAGAATAACTCTCAGTATAATAAAATTTGCCAGTGGCTAAGCAGTTATCACCTGAGCTGCCCTGGGGGGAAAAGAGGTTTGATTTCCCAGCTGGAAAATTTCACTCTGATGTTAGTGAAGGGTTTAGGTGAAAACAACTGGGGGGAGGGAGAATTTATTTCCTTCAAATGCTTCCTGATATACAGACAGTGGACTGATAGCAGTGACTCTTGCTCAGTTTTTTCTTGAATTTCATGAAGTGTGGAAAGATCCCTCCTGGGAGTGGGAGCTGCCTTTGCTTGTTGAGTGGTGTAGCTGTGCAGAAAGCAGTTTTTTGGCCCTGGGAATGGGATAGCAAATGGAATAGGTAGGACAACGTAGTTGGTGCAAGTTTGTAATCAGCAGTGGAATAAATGCTCTCTAATAACATTTGAACCCTCCAGGTTTTAACTTTAGCTCATCCCAACAGTGATGGCTCAGTTGTAACTGTCAGTCTCCCAGCAGACAGTCACTCACTATGCTCACTATACATAAATCTGGCAATTAGGGGCAAACCTCTCTATAAAATATTTAGAGCTGGGCAAATGCCTGGCCAGTCTTTTTTCCTCCTCTCTCTAAACTGCACTGGAGCACAGTTCCAGCTCCCTGCCATCACTCCTGTGCTCTCTTCCCACGGCTGCTCTGCTTTGTGGGCTTGCTGCCACATCCAGGGCTCTGCAGTGGGCGTAAGGAAATGTTAATATGAAGTGAAGTGGTTTGCTTTCATGCCTGTCCCTGAGCTCCCAGCCTCCATCAGAACTGGATGAAAAATGACTCAAAATATTCAGCTGCCTTCCTGTTCCCCATGTGCTCCCCCACAGTGGATATGAAGGAATACCAAAATTGCTGTAACTTCAACAAAGCTTAAGGGGAAAGCAGATCTCCACAGCAGCCCCTGCACTGTAAGGATTTCTCTTCCACAGTGTCCACGTGCCCTTTCACAGAGGGGAAGTAGGGAAGTCTGGGTGGGAATACACAAGACAGGTATAGAGCATTAATACCACTGTCCTTGACTGCTTTGTACCTGCAGCTGGTCTTTATCTTTGATTTTATTTCACAGGCACATTTTAAATTGCTACATGTATATGAAAAGCAAACAATAGGGATCTGTGCCTGCCAGGGACACGAATCGCGTCAGGGAAGTGAGAATAATAAAATATTGTTTAATATACTACAATAGGCACGGCAGATGTTTAACTTGCTTTCAATAAAAATGACCCCATCTCATTTTATGAACTTCAGGGATGCATTAGACTCTTCTTCAGAAGGCAGGAGAAAATGCATCTATTGTACCAAAAATTAAAGAGGAAATTGAAGGAGGATGTTATCATGGCATATTTTCCTACTACATAGTCTGTAGGACTGAGTGATGCAGTGGCACAAATTTAATCAGATGCAGCTCCTGTCAACTCTTACTCATATGTGCAAAACTAAACAAAATTAATTTGTACCCTAAATTAGCCATCTTTCCCAAGAAACATGAAAATCTGGCTGCTGGAATCAGCATGTGTTAAGTACTGAGAAATCATGTTGAGTTTCTTAGAACTCCTCAGGTGCACACACAGGCAGGCACAGCACATGCACAGCTCAGACCACAGACTGTGCTGAGAGCCAGGAGTAGATAACCCTTCCCTGAGAAACAGCTGCTGTCCTGAGTATGGAAATTAGTAGGAATTAGGACAAGAATCTGGAGATTCTATCACATTTTCTTTCACTACAGCAGGAGGAGTTACTGGACTCAGAACATCTTCACTGTGTTGGTCAGAGAAGTCTGACTGTGCCATGAGCTCCCACCAACATCAACTGTGCAAGGCTTGGTGAAAACCTGATTTAAGTGGCAGCCTCCAGGAAGCCCCTTAACATGCTGGGATTTGGGGTCACAAGTATCCCTACTATAAAAAAAAATCAAGGACACACTTGCTTACAGGATCAGGATCTGAACTCCTGTTCTTACATCCACAGGGAACACATCTTATGCTTTAACTGCATCAAGAGTGTTTTGCTTTTGAAAGCTGCAAACTGGAGATGAGCTGAAATTATTACTTTTCAAGACACTCCAAATGTTTTTCTCAGTCTGTTGAGTATGTTTTGTTGTTTACTGCTTTTAGTTCAAAAGGCTATTTGACCACATTCCAGTTTGACATCCTTATAAAAACATGGGAAGTGTTCCAGCAATATGAGAGTGCTTTGCAAAGCACGCAGCTACTTTAAGTTATTGTAGCATGTCGTGCTTTTATAAGGCCTTGAGTTTGGACAGTTTTGCATCACACAGAACAGCTTCACAACACTAAAGATCATCAATTTGATGAGCTGGAATTTAGAAATTATGAGGATTGTGGACATGCACAATATAACTTCTGAAATTCTTAAACTTTTGAAAACCTGCAGTATCATCCCTGACAGGCTTTACCCAGCTTGAGTTAGTAGCTGAACATGATATTAGACCACTACACAGCTACTGTAGGGCAGTAAAGAGGGAAGAATTATAAAGGTTAAACTAGCAAGAAACAGGCCTTAGATGCATCCCTAGACTTTTAATGTTTGGCTTCTCTATACTGCAAAGATGCTTTAAAATTTAGTTTTACTTGTTTTGTGGTGGAATCATTTGTTTGTGCTGACTTGCTCTGTTGACAAATCAGGTTCAGAGACAAGCTTGGATTGTTCTTATATATGTGCATTGAGCTCTTGTCAGTAATAAGAGGAGGGCTCCCAGCCTGCTCCCCCATGAGCAAATACAGTGAAAAGATGTGCAGCACAAGGGAAAGGTTTGTCACAGTTCTGTTGCTTCATAATTGGGAGATTAAAGGTGCATGCAACCAGCAGGGCTCAGCTGGGCATCACTGGGTTGTCAGAGGTCACACAAACATGTCTCTAAGCTCTCCCTCTCCTGTGGCTGCTTTTCTCATTTAAATTAATCCAGTTTAAAATGGGTAAAACTGGTAGTTCATACAGAAGAAGTATCAATATGAGGAGTTAACAAAAACCAGCTATTGACAGACTAGTGAACAATTCCCAACACAAGCTCCTATTTAGTCCTCTACTCTACTACTCCCTCCACTTCTTTCCTCTAGTCTGACCTACAGTAATTCTTCAAGCACTGATTTTACATTTGAGCACCGGGTTCAGATCTACTGCTAAGTCTTCTCCAAATCACTTTCTGAATAGTATTTTTTTGTCAATTCACCTTTGAAGGATGAGACAGAGCAGAGGGGTAGTCTGATGGCCCATGGTTCCCATCACTTTGTAACTCACAAATCCAAGGTTTAGTGTTTGAATAAAAGCTCTTTTTCTAATCTGTATAGCCCAGAGTGTACATTAATAATTACTATAACAAGGGGGTGTAATCTACAGGGGTGAGAGCAGGCAGGTATAACTAATCATGTGTCATGATCATTGCAGGGTTATACCTTAGTGGAACTGTAGAAAAAAACCCCAAATCCCAAACGTTATCTGTGTTATCTGTTAGCACTGATGTTAAACTAAACGCAAGCATGGTCAGTGATTAGTGCATCCTCTGCAATGCAGCCCTGTGGAACTATCTATATTGAATTTCCATGTATCAACAAATAGTGAAGAACTTAAAAGATGCAGTCGTAATTTATTCATTTTAAAGCTGCTCACCTTTTAATTCCATATGACATTGCAAAAGCTTGGATTGCTTTTCTTCTCTGCCATTTTAAGTCATTTACCTCTTACAGTCTTTGTGCTGTATTTACAAGCAGAGGAACACCTGATTCATGTTTGAGTTATGGCTTTTGAGGGGAAATGCCTGCTATTTGAGACTAATCATCTGCCTCCCTTTAGTCCTTCAGGCTTTTAAGTAGAAACATTTGTGTTCTGAATTCATTTATAGAAGAATCCAGATTAAATTTATCAACTCTTAAACCACAGGTTGCAGCATCCAGAAGTTTCTTGTCTATTCAGAGAAGATGAAATGCACATCCAGCTTATTCCATCCAGGCTAGTCTGCAGGGTTTCAACCCGTAAGAAATTCAACCTTTTGAAACATCTTTTTTTATGCTTCAAGACAGCCATCTCAAGGCATATTTGCAGGAGAGGCTGGACAACTTAAAAGCATTAGTCTGCAGCGAGCACAAGTGGCATGGTCCCATCCCTCAGGTCTTGTTCCACTTAAACCTACAAGCAGAGCCTCCACAGAGTGCTCGTCCATTCCTGTAATTATTTGGAAGGGAAGTTGAAGGGCACATTCCCTCTTACCCCAGGAAGTCCAGTCTCAAAGCCAGACTGTCCCCTGGAGTCATAAATCCCCTGCCATGACACCGCATTGCTGCCAAGGGACAGAGGCAGCAGGAACAACAGAAATCACCACTGATTTTTGTAAGGCAACAGTTATTTGAATTCCTTCCATCAGGGGTACATAATTCTAAATTCCTCATTAAAATCCTGGGAAATTTTGGGACATCTACCAGACCCCACATTTCTCTTAATTTGTGATGAGCTGACAGGTATTTAAATATGGAGGTTACCATTAGTAATGTCTTGAGAAACAAGCAGAAAGCTTTGTGATGTTTCATATAAGAGCAATACTGGAATTTGCTGAAGGCAATGAGGGCATGTGTGTCTGTACATTTGCCTTACAACCTACTTGGTCTGGCTGCTTCCCATTTTCTCTCTTACCACAGCCCTTGCTCCTTGGCTCCAGAATTAGTGCAGTTGTGTCATTCTCTACCTAGATATGAGCGGAGTGAAAACTCACTTCAGAGTCTGCCAACATGTCATCGTAATTATTTCTATAAAGGAACTTAATCCAGATTTTCCTGTGCAGGATATTAATTTGCCAGACAAGTTAGGAAGTTGACAAAGTTCTAAAATATGAAATCAATTAATGGGAACCTTTCCCACATTTTAATTATTGCAGTGTCTGCTTAACAATCTGCCGAGAACTTGGAGCAATGTACCAGCCCCTGGCATCTCCTCCCTCGAGCCCCTTCACCCTGACTGAGCAGAACATGCTCTTCACAGATGTTCAGTTTGCGGAGTTGTAGTTTATAGCATCTTGCCGAGAGTAAAGCCATTTATCATGATGATCAAGTTAATAGTTATTATAACTTATATATGCCATAGTTATTTTGTGTTGATACATGGTATATTAACGCATTTCCATGGCTAAAGCAGACAGAACAATTCAAGTCCTTTGGGTCTCCTGAGTTCAGAGCCCAGAGAAACTATTCTAGAAAAGGTGGTGGGAGAGATCAGAGGAGGTTGTGATGTGTGGGGCTCACAGACTGGTTGGGCATGGAAGGGGCCTATAGAGCTAAAGCAGGTTTGCCCAGAGCAGGTTGCAGAGAATCATGTCCAGCTGAGTACTGAGTGTCTCTAGAGAAGGAGACTCCCCAATCCTGGGCCGCCTGTTCCAGGGCTGTCACTTAAGACAGTCACATGTTTCTCAGCTTTCAGAAAGTGCCTTATCTATTTGAAGATCCCTCTTCAAAATCCTAAGCAGTATTTACCTAGTTTTCCCTCGTTCATGAAAGTGTTCTATTCCCTGTCAAAAGTGATTTATGGACTCCTATCACTCAATCTCCTTGCTGACTAACACTTCCTAGCACAAGAGGGAAGAAGTCCTGTCAATGCAATACTGTACAGTGGCTCTGTGGCCAAGGAGGGGTCCAGCACTGGAGTGTGTCTGTGCTGCAGGTTCTGTGGGCTGGATCTACAGCTGCTGAGTGGATGCTGGCCATGAGCTGTCCCTGACTCTGCAGCAGGGCCAGCCAAGGATCATCTCTACCAGCCTGGGCTGTCTGGCTCCAGGCTGCCCACAAAAACTGCAGTCACAGCTCAGCTGGGCACAAACATTCCCTCCTCTAAACGACATTCCCTGATGTTCTGTACATACTTTGAACACTGGAGAAAAAGGTACCAATAAAGGAAGCATGTTTAACAAAGATAATGAAAAATACTTATAAGGGAGTAGAGAATTAATCAAAGAATGTAAAGAAAAGTAAGGTTTCATCCTTCAGGGTGTGAGGTAGCCGCTTAAACTTCCCAGTTCCTTCTGATCATTCCTTGGGGTTATGTTACCTCCTTTTCCAAGCACTGCTACAGCTACTGGCAGGATGAAGTCAGTGGGATGGATTGTAATTAATTCCCAATTCTGTGCTTGTATAAGTGTAATGTTGTCAATCCTTCCTTATGATCTTGTAAGTCCAGCAGCCTGTAGGTCAGAGATTACCAGTGACATACGAAGGCTCATTTGAAAACCACCAGAACTTGGTCCAGTTACTGTATAACTAAGTTTTGCCAACTATTCTTTCCACTGCCTTACTGAACAAAATCTCTTCTGTGAGCACTGCATTGGAAAAATAAATTCCAAGATGGAAAGGACTAGTAAACCATACCGTGTACGTGACATGAAAAAACAGCCACTAGCCAGGTGAGGTTACCTGTCCCTGGGCACTCCCAACTGAGAGTCCTGTTCACTGCTGGTCTGGAGCAAAGTGTCTATTTACCTATTTACTGTTTAATGGCTTCTGACCTTAGTTCTCATTACTTTTCTTCCCCTGCAGTTACATCCTTGCACTGGGGTCAGCAGGTACCATGCTCTCAGGTATGTGCATTATTCCACCAGCAGCCTTGAAGTGCTGGTTTACAAATTCTCTGCTTCCTCAGAAATGAATTTGCATCTCAAACCACTGACTGTTCAGATGGAAAGCATTGTAATGTGCTTCCCCAGAGGGCTTTGCTGCAGTGGCATAACTTGCCCTGCATATAAACAAAATCACTACGGTAACATTTTGTTGTGTTTGAAATTGCTTTTTGAAAATTAAGAACTCTGTGCAGCTTTTAACACAGGTTTATTGTTATGCTGAAACCTTGTCTCACGTCAGCCCTGAGCAACTTCAGTGAACACCAAAAGCACACAAATAAAACCAACTCAAAGTTGACTACAGACTTTTGAGGGAAATAATGACAGATGTCTCAACTACTGTAACTAAATTCATGCTGGAGGTTTACATAAGCAGAATAAATGAAAAAGACACCCCTTTTCTGGGGAGGGATATTCAGTATAGACACAAAGGCAGGAGAAAACATGTCTTGGTGTATTCTTGGAAGATCTACAATTATCAGAGTAATGTACCCACCTTATAATCTCAAATGAAACACAGGGTCACGGGCACCCATCCTTCATATGTGATTATAGCTTGTGTAGGCACTGTAAGGTACGTGCTTATTCTTTTTACCATTCTTTCTGACTAACAAACTTTATTCAGATACTTGGTCTCATGTTGAACAAATACATTTTTATGTTGTGCTTTGAATTTAGGACACCTGGAAAGGCAGAGGCTTAGAAACATCCATTGGGGTGACTCCTGTTGGGTCTTCCTCTTGCACCGGAGTGATCTAAGAAGTGAATGTAACTAAACTCAAAACATTTCAAGGTATGTCATTAATGAGGTGCAGTGCTCAGTCACAATGTTAATTGATTAGTCTTATTTCTGTGATGGGAGTGGAAACATTGAAAGATGAGATGGGGAGGAAGAATCAGCTAAGCCTTTGAGTCACTACAAGGCCTTATCCCTTTGATGAGAAGTGTCAAATTAATCTTTATAAATGCTCCTAATTACTTGTGCCTGGAGCTCAGCCAAGTCATTCCAAATAAAAATTAAATTATACAACTGATTGCATGTTCAGCCTCATCTCCAAAGTGGTAAAGCCACCATGGCCCTACAGAAACATGCTGACATTTACTGTATGCTTGTAACAGAGTAACAGACTTTTGCCTAATATTGAGTAGGATAACCTAGTGCTTACTTTTCCCTTAAATTATAGTTTTACTTAAGCTTGCCTGCACAGCCTGTCACAGTTACTGTCAGACACCTGAGTTCCTTGCTCATCTGCAGACTACTCTCCCTTCTTCATTAAACTCAGTCTTTTATTCCTTATCAGATGGGAAATTTGTAAATGCTTTTGAAAAACTTAAGAACTTGGGGGAAAAATAGTGTGATTAAGTTCACTTATCAGAAAAGGGGGAAGTACACAGACACCGAAGCTGATGACGTGTAATACCAGTAACAATGGTCTTCTTGGAGGTTCTGAGAATAGTGCCAGTCCTTCAGAAGAAGGAACACTTCTAAAAGCTAAATCTTCATAAATCTCCTAGAATTCCACTTAGCTGGCACAACCCAGTTCTCTCTTGTGTGCTTTGTAAATCAGTGACATGGACATGAAACATGATAGGTTCACCCCCAGATCAGATGACAGGAACAGCTGACACTGAGGGAAAAATTATTTGGTCCCTGTTAACGTTCCTTATGCAGCTTCCACCAGCTTAATATTCGGCTTTTTTAGCTGGTTATAAATGGGATATTCCAGAAAAAAAGCATATGGAGTTTTTAAAGCAAAGTTAGAAAGGAAATTAGTGTTTCCTCATATGAGACATTGCTTACTTCTTTAGTTATTCCAATTTTAAATCATGTTAAGTAAAGTCATAGCTGAAGCATCTACACTGATTTATTTGGGCAAAGATAGGTCAGGTTCCACACTGCTGTATTATTTGACAAAACTAATAGGGTGTCAGAGGACACGTAGAAATCTAACACCATTCCACTGCATCCTTAGGAAATAAAGGCTACAGAACAAAATATTTGTAGTATAGTTTTATTCACCTAAAAACAAAGGGTCAACAGTCACAGCATGGAAGTTCATTTTATTTTTGTAAACCCATTAAAAAGATGTCCATGTACAAAATAAGGACATTTTAACAACATAATTGCAGACAAAGGAAAACTATAAAAATTCAACACATTAATACAAAGGTTTTATTTTCTTTCTGCATAATTCCTTGCACCTTCCATACCAGTCTGCACACAAGCTGAAGTACAATTGTTAGAATTGTTAAAATTCAAGAGGCTGAACATAAAACCATTGGCTCTGCTGTAGGAATGTGTTGCTGAAAGATACAAACCCTGTTAGCTACAAGTAAGAGGCAAGAGTGAAGGAACTGGCTGAGGCTGCTAAAGGGTTATTGCGCACTGATCTGCTGAGAATTCCACCTCACTTTGCCTTCTGCAGATATTTAGAATATTCCTTAAGGGAGTAACAGCATTAGACTGAACAGTGCTTTGGCCAGAGATGTGTGTTGTCCTAATACAGATTCAAAAATAAAAACATTTCTGAAGTAAAACCATTGCAGTCCCATCAAGTGTTAATTGTCCACCAAAATCTACAGCAGTTGTATATCAGGCTACTGTGTTGTGCAATTCAGTCTTCAGTATTGGATACTCCTGACTGTAAGTTTGGACTTAAATCCTTGATACACTGCCAGTAAAAGGTCAATTACAAAATTATATTTGTTTTTAATCTAATCTAATTTGTAACTTAATTTGCCCCTGTTTCTCCCCCCAAAATGACTCTCAGTTTTGAGAGTTTATTCTTGTAACCACTATCTGAGGTTTCTGTAAAGTGTTTTCTTTCCTGTGTCCTCAACGTAGACTTGAGACTGTTGAGTGTTTCTCCAGATCCACTGTTCTCCACAGTCCATGTCCCATGAGACTCATTATACTCCAGTTCCAAGTGTGAATGTCCCAGCTTTTAAGAGTTAAGTAAACATCTCATAATGAGCAAAGAGCAACTCGACTGCCTAGAGTTAATACACTTCCAAGGTTGGTTTGTCCTCTGCCAGGACGTAGTGCAAGAAACAGCCCCACCAACATAAGGCACTTACCTACGTTACACGAGGGGGGCAGGGGAGAGAACTCCTGTAACATGCAAGTCTGGTGAGAGTCCCACAGGAGAAACCAAGATCTTCTGGACTCGGGGAGTGCTGCCCCTTCCCTGGGTGCTGCTGTAACAAAGTCTGCTCTGGAACAGGGGTCAGATCCTCCCATTGGCAGCCACTTCGTTCACCTTCGATTTCTGGTGGTCGTATTTCACAGAAACAATAAGGAAAAGCAAAAGGGTTGCTCCTTGGATAGCAGCCAGCAAAAAAAAATAATAGTTTAATTGGCAGCCATTTATATTACCTGGAAAGAATTGGGGAGAAATAAATAAACATTAATAAAGATTATACAAATTAAAATGTGAATCTCTTCCAGTTTAAGTGGTGAACTTTTCTGCAAAACATGGGCAAAACCAAACCAAACTACATTTCTATCCAACAATATAGTTTCATTTTTAATTATTCAGAGCCAAAGATGGCCTTGCTGAGGAAGACGTGCACAATACAAGGAATGCTTTCTTTGTGCTCCAACACCTTAGACCAAGTAAAAAGAAAAAAACCCAAAATTAATGCTATTAAGGAAAATGTTGGCAACTCCACAGACATAAAGAAAGCCTTTACTGTAATTGTTCTCAGCCTTCTTCTGCGACAAAGTTTAGAGTTCATGAAAACATACATGGTGTCTTTGTGGGTTGATTCACCTTTGACACTCCCTCAAAGTTGTTACAAATTAGTGATCTGTACCACATTAAATAATATTCAATTAAGAAAGCTCATTGCTAAAACATTATTCCTCTGTTAAGGAATGTGCACTAACTATTGCTGTGCTTCCA
Organism: Sakesphorus luctuosus; assembly: GCA_013396695.1. Lineage (NCBI taxonomy): Eukaryota > Metazoa > Chordata > Aves > Passeriformes > Thamnophilidae > Sakesphorus > Sakesphorus luctuosus. The sequence continues at coordinate 1,468,208 of VWZD01009203.1, forward strand.
AGAACAATATATGGTGGCCCATTTCCAACATGCCCCATGAGCCCCAGCCAATTGGACCATTATGATTATCAAAGAAGTTGCAGAGAGTAAAAGAGTGACGTACACATCAATCCTAACAAGCTGTTCATGCAGCACGCCTATAAATGTCCAGATTAAATGACTTTAATTACTGAAACTTAAGATTCAATTAAATGAACTTATACTAAAACCTAATAAAATTAAACAGAGGCTTTCCCTGACATTTAAAATACAATATACGTGTGAATCTCCATTTCAGGAGCAGACATGTTTAAAGAGTGGTAATTATCCTTTATGAGTTGGATGTTAAACCCATGAAATCTTAGGCGAAACAAGTCATTTCAATGGCAGCAACCAACACTGAAGTGCCAGCAGGGTGAACTTTCTGAGCAGAGTTTCCAGGCATTCAGTTCCCTCCAATGACATCATGAGTGGGGAGAAATAGCAGGTGCACATGCTTATGGTTATTATACAGCATCTAATGAAAAATCCCAAAGTCATTTGTTTATAAAGACTTCTCCATACAATTCCTACCCTGGAAAACCAAAGTGAATTTCAGATGTGGATTTGCTAACTTTCAGCAGGGTTATACCAAATTAAAATCGAGTAAGAAACAGTTACTGATACAAACAGTTCCAAGAAATCGCTACTGTGGTGCTACAGATCCAAACCACCCAGGGAGCATCTCAGGTGTGCAGCTGCTGGGAAAGCTTAACAGGACTAAGAAAGGTAGAAATATCCAGTTGTGACAGGTGTCCAAAGGACAATCCACTGAGCTGGGCAGCTCATTCAAAACTGATGAGCAATGACTCATGAAAGGTAACATCTTCCAGTTCTAACCAACTCTGGATATATTTAGCACAACCTAAACATTTTACAGAGAGAATATTAGGCACTGTCTTCTGGTAGGCTGCTTCAGAAAACAAAGGCAAGAGGCTAAAAAGGCACCATGACTAATTTGTATGAAATTGTTATCCTCCTATTGAGCCTTTATCAGCTGAATTAGCCCTGTATGGAGTTGAATAAAAAGATGCTCTTCTAATTTTGATATTGACTGTGTGGAAAAAAAAGTCTCAATGGGATGATATTTTCATTTGGTGAGGGCACTTACATAAAGTTAAGGCTACTTGTCATCTTCTGCAGTTTATAGAAGAACAACTTATAAACCACACATGACAACTTGTGGCATATGTACTGATCAGACAACGTTACTTTTGGGTAGATGCAAAGCAAGTTGAAATGGCAAATTCTCTTATACCAAACTTAAAGTAAGTTTAGGCTGCACTTTTAAGCCATGTACACTCAGTAGCTCTAGCATATGTTTTAAGAACTTTTCACACTCCTTCTGTTGCAACTAATTAGCCCATTGAGGATGGTGGTAGGATTTTCTGAAATTCCCAAGGTGCCACCTACTGGTGCCAGTAATTATTTTTAACTTCCACTGGAAATACAAAGCAGATGATTTGTTGGACTTTAAGAGTATAAATAGCTAGCAGACAGAAATGCAAAATTAACTCAGGGTAATTTCAATGAAGTCACTTGAAACGAGGAAGCTCAATAATCACTAAGAGAGAGATTGGGTGCATTTTACTTTCCATAACCACAGAAAGTAATTTCAGTACTTGATACCAAATATACTCTTCTTCTGCACCTAATTTAAATATTTTTTTACTAAATGCAAATATTTTAAAGCAATTTCTAGTGATAAAATGCAGTAACAGCTGAGCAGGTAACTGACAGGCTTTGCAGGGACACAATATTAAATGTGTGTTTCCCACGTTTTCATGAGGGCAATGCATCATTTTGCAGTCACATTTTTTCATATTTATGTGCAAAATGAAACTTTAACAAAGCAGTAGACAAATTAATATTTCTAAGACAATAACTATGTTAAGACTCGACACTTCCATGTCCTTAATACTTAACTAATGGAAGCCTTTTACCTTATAGACAATGAATACACCGAAAAATACACTTACCAAAATCTGTGTGATTGCTCATCCAGCCAATTTCCTTAATAGACACCAGTGCCAACAATCCAGAGCCAACAAACGATCCAATCCCCGAGAAGAAAAAAAACAGCCCCATAATAGCACTCTGCATGGATTTGGGAGCAGCTGAATATGCAAATTCTAGACCTGTAATAAAAGATTTAAAAAAATGCTATTGGAAGATGTAAGAAACAAGAGTAAATTGTTCTGCTTTAGTGTTATTGAAGTTACAGATGTGTAGTGAATCCCTATCAGTTCCCAGGTCCCTCTAATTGCTTTATGAACCCTTTTAAAGGTCATCAATGTATCGACCCATCAAATGGACAACATTTGAGACACACACTTTGATCTTATTAACATGACGTGTAAAATCAAGAAATCTTCTGAGCCAATACGTTCATTATCCTCAAAGAAATGTAGTAAACTAACCTGGCAAGTTCCATGTTCCCCATCTCCCTTGTTTCTATATTCCCTGACTGTTGTGCAGTATTTACAAAGCATGTGGCATTCCCTGCTGAGAACAAAGTGCTCAAGAACTGAAGGTCACCCTTGCACTGACCATGAACATTTATTTCTCACAGACTCAGTGTCCATATCTCTGAATGCACAGACAGAGAAATTAATTTTAACTGGAAAGGCAGTAATTAGTTTTAACTTAATTCTGATATAGAATTCTCTGAGCTCATGGCTTGCTAGCCTATTCTTTTTAAGACTTGTAGATATGAGGTTTCAACTTTTAACTGTTTTTACTCAATTTTCAACCAATAAATGCAAGAAAAACATACCAGTAGCCATCAATCTGAAAATCTGTGCTACTGAAATTGAGTACCAACAGAAGACAGGGTTAGGTCTCTGCCACGCAAAGACTAATGCTCATGATTAACTCCTTTTCAGAATAATACTCCTGTCAAAAATCAAATGGGATTATTCACATGAGACAATCAAATACATTCTATTCAGAGCTTTTTCTGACAGATGAAATGCTTGTTTCAAAACAGTCTGCTTCATACTGAAAATTAATGCTACCTCATCTAGCATTTTTCTTGGCAAAGAGAGCATTATAGCCCTGAACATTGCATAAATCTTGCATTATAGACTGAAAAGTGCATAGATCTTATGTCTGGCATAATAAAGGTATGCTTTACTTACACCATTACTAGTATTTGACTTTTGCTACTCCAGACAGGGTTTAACAGAAATGCACTGGCATTTCTTTCCAAGAGGAGGATTAACATTTCAAGCCAGACAGGCCAATTTGCCTGTTGTGAGAGAGGAACTTTGTTCTTGTAAAAGAACCAGAACTGTGTGTTCCCACTGATCCAACAGCATCCTGCACTGCCACCTGAGGAATCGCTGATAACCAACAACTGCTTCTCTTTTCCTGTGCAAAGCACCTTAGAATGGGCAAAAACAACCTGCCTGAGAGGGCAGGAGGGAACTGAAACATTCTTCACCCATCTCAGCTGTGTGGGTTCCTGTAAATTCAGACTGTAAAAAGAGAATCACTACAGAGATGGAGAGACATCTGCAAAGTGTGTGTGGGGAAATTATATTTATTTTGAGAATTAAAAATGCCATTTTTTCCCCTAGGCTTTGCCACCAATATAACGATTCAGATATTTCAAGGAGTATTTATGTGGCCAATCTCAAGAAAAAAAAAAAGGCAGACTATTGTCAGGATGCAGTAGCTTGTTTTTAACAACTTGTTAAACTATCAGAGCTGTCACCAGTCTCACATTTTGGTCACCAGGCTTCTGTTCATTTTATAAAAGTTAAGCTCAAGCAAAACACATGAAAAGATCTGGATCACTTTTCTCTTTTTCCTTTTACAGATACACTGGATGTGAATATTACTGATGAAAGAAGATCTTAAGACTCAAAACAAAAACCAAAATGGGTGTAATATTGGGCACTTTTTGCAATAAAATAAGGCACATTTCTAAACTTGAATAATTTTTCCAGCAATGCTAATATTTAATCTAGCAGAAAGAACATCCAATCTTTTCTTTGCCTTCAGAGCTACTTGCCCTGCTGGCAGCCATTGATAACGATTTCATGCTACCTCAAACAAGCATTTCTGAAATTAAACCCTCTCGGTGGTGTTGTCATGTGAGATTACAATTCCCAGTTAAACAAGGGTGTGTTAAGAGGATTGACAGAATAATAAAAAAGATTAATGCAATGTGTGTCATCTTTTTAAAGGTACCTCAAGTGTAACTAATGTGGCTTAATAAGAATATGCTTGGATTTACAGTAAACAAAAAAACAAACTTAGGTTTCAGCTCTTGTGATATTTAGTCCCTTTTTGTTCACACAAACATTTCCACATCACTATAGTTTTGTAGTCATTAACACTCCATTTTAAAGCTGACTTTAATAGCACAATAGATGGCTTTATCAGCTTTAATATCAAATTGATAAAGTACACTCTGAGTCTTGAGAGCCCTTCTTAAGAATATTAAGAATTATGTTTAGATAACAATCAGGAGATAGGAAAAAAAAACTTTGTAAAAAAACCAAATGAAAGCGCAGTACACAAACTAATTAAGCTCTGCATAGAATTACTGGTACATTTTTCCTAACAATGACCAAGAGTTTTTGAAGTTCTAAAGCTGTTGGTACAGACCCAGCAGTGCAGAACAGCAGAGTATTCACATAAGAATTGTGTAAGCCTCAAAGACTTGACTTCTCATAAAGTCCACTAAAGCATTTGAAAAAAACAAACCCTCAGTTTGGAGTTCAACAAACAGAGAATTCTTCGAGTCCTTGACCTTTCCAAAGCCTGCAGATAGGTTGTTTTTTCCTTGCAAACACCTATAAACTAGTAATAGTACCTGACTGTGTAGAAGGGAAGAGACTGATTTATTTTTGCATGAACAATTGTATTTTTGATTAGTCATCTCTTTATCTGATTTCAGATTTAATTGGTACAATTACTAAAGTTGTAACTAAAAGAAACTCATTTTACTCTTTTGCTAAAAATGCTAAATACAGCCTTAGTTTTAGTAAGTAAGTAAATTAAGCAAGACTTCAGATTTTTATGAGTTAGGATTTGTGACAGGTACTGTTCACACATAATGAATGCAATGACATGTATTTACTGCACAGCTAAAGCAGACTGTCCATTGAATCTGAAGGGTTTAGTATCTTGGCTGTTTAAAGATAAATTCTCTCCACATCTTACTAGTTGTTTATTGATGAAAATTAATTCAAGGATTTTCCTATACATCCCTGGGGGAGGGGACACACCCCCTTCAGCCATTGAACACTTCCACGTTCAGCCAACAGAGAGGGGAAAAAACCCAAATCCCACATTTTTTTTCTACTTGCCAAGCAATCCAACCAGCCTGTTTGTCTTGGGTTGAGCTGGCAAAATGCCAACTGCCCAAGTACAGAGAGAAGGTTCTTCCTCACCCCAACTAGCCAAAGGGAGAAAGAAGAGGGAGAGGGAAAGAAAAAACTCAAACTGGGTTTCTTCTGAAACTAACTACATGTATTTATACAGAAAAGAGAAAATGAAAAGAAAACTACAATACAACACACACACAAGTTATATGTAACAGGAAATAACCTCTTAGTTGTACTGCCTAACAACTGTGATGAGAGCAGAACACATGTAACCAGAAACCTGATGGAGCAGAAGTTCTCTGTTCCACTAAGAGGGGAACAAATGGGCCATGTGACAGCTGGGGCTACTGCCAGCAAGATCTCAGAGAATCTCATTTTAACCCACTGTGCTTGCCCAGGAATGAAAGCAACCTCCCCCAGGGGAAATGAAAGCAGGAGATTCTGTCACAAGGAATCGAAATAAAAGAGCTGCATGCAATGCCAGTGTGAATGGATGGTCTTCAAAGTTCAGTACTTGCAAGCAGTATTTCACCACATTAATAACCAACTATGGTTAAGCAAAAATTAAATGATTTTTCCATCAAGTCACTGGAGGAGTTCTAATATATCAAACAGAATTGCTGAGCTACCTGACGTAAGTAGTATCAATTAGCTACTTCTACTCTCATGAAAGGTTTCTGTTACTGGTAACTAAGCGTTGCTCCCAAACATGAGATGTGCAAACACTGTGCAAAGAGACTCCCAGTAGCATTTCACTTGTTTAATCCCAGTACACCAGTGTTAGACCTGCCCCAGAGACAACAGGTGAGCTGCCTGTGCTCTCCTCCTGCTAATGGGCCCTGAACATACATGAAACAGGCCAGAAAACTCACATTTTACAGTCCTATTCACCCTCTCCTCCCACTTCACTTCCAGCCTAACAATCAGTATGATCACACAGCTGTTCTGTGCACATAACACAGATCAGGATTAAGAAGTTGAAGATGTCTTGCATTTCTTCAAGACAGGCAAAATTTGAATTGTATTTCAGTTTGTCTAGTATCTCAAAAAACCACAGAAAAACTCATCTAGAAATAATGTATCAAAATAGCTACTTTATTATTAATAGTCACAAAAACTTCTCTTATTTCCGAGGTGTAACAACTCGAGTAACATGAATTTAAACTGGTGGTAGATGTTTCTAAAGATGGCTTATTTCTTCCCTTTTCCCTCAGAAAGGTGTTTCCACTTACCAATCAACTTTCTGAACTGTAGCACAGTTTTTAAGCCAAAAAATTACAAAGCACAAATTGTATTTGCAAGACAGAGGAAGATTCAGAGGACACAACACTGCATTAAAATACAACATTGAAAGAGTATGTTGTTTTCCATTAGGGAAAACACTAACTGGATGCCACACAAATATTTTAAGTGTTGCTCTGCTTGAAATTCAATTTCGGAAATAAAGTCACATATAGCCAGTTTTCAAGTGTGCTTTGCCACTTATGTTAAGCTATATTGTATAATAATGTATTTGGGAACATTAGAGCTTATATGTAATAATTTGAGAAGTACCTGTTTTCTAAGATTCCATCATTTATGACAGATAGAAAAGCAGATTTAAAGCACACAAAGACTCTTACCTGCTATACTTGCAAATATTTCACTGAATCCAATCAGCACATATTGAGGAATCTGCCACCATATTGGCAAATCTGCAGCATGGTATGTAACATTTCCAATTGTCTGATTAATTGTTTTAACCTTTACAATTTTCAGCCTGTTGCTTTCCAGAATTCCTGTGTGGAAGGGAAAAAAGATTGACCTAAGATGCAAACATTGTTTTGTCATATTAAAAATTAAATTAGGATTCAGTCCTGAACTGCAATTATAAATTATACAACAGGAATGTGCATGTATTTATCTCCTAACGAAGCATTTCAGTCTACTTTTGCCATTGTTATTTCAAGACATATAGTTGTTCTGCCATAGAATTAGTAACTATATTTGTATTCAATAGCAATAATTATATAAATATTTAACCCTTTGGGTGGATCAGCCAAGAGCTTTTTTATACACACTGTGCTGGGCTATTTTTAAAGACAATCTCATTTTCACAAACTACTGCTCTGCAGTGTTGAACCATTTCACCTGCCACCATAGTATTAATAAATGAGAAACTATTTTGCTTACCAAAAGGGCTACACTAGTCCTACAGAACTATGAAAACCCTCTATGAATATGATTATGACATTTATATGACACTTTTCATCCAAAGAGATCCAAAAGCTCATTAGAGCTTGATTTACAAGCAAGGCATTGCATAGAAAGTACTTCATATGGAATGAAAAATAGACATGATAGAGTAAAATATAAGCATTTTTAGCTTGCTCAACACAACAGTTTAGAGTAGAAAGTGAATATCAAATAACACTGCAGGGTTTTGTTGAAGTTGCCCAGATTAAACTATTGGACTCACTGTTATATAAAATGCACAGAATAGCTAATAGTTAATAAAACTCTGCTTCACCCAAAAAGGACCTCTATAAAACAACTCTCAATATCCTTGGAAATAAGGTGAATTTATTCATCACCATTTCAGAGGAGCAAGACTGAGTCAATGACACTGCTTCCTATAGTGCATGTTACTCACACATCCTCCCATTTAGTGCCTGTCAGTTTTGGTCCCTCTCTGCTTACTGAGCCAAGATCTGACCTAATCTTGGGCCACAAAATATCCCTCCCATTACAAAAAAAAAACACTGTACAGGGTTTAGATGTGATGCTTCATGCATATCATACCAGGTACAAGAGATTAGGTACAAGTGTTACATCTGCTTCCTCACTTCCAGATTTTTCTTTCCTATAGAGCAGCCAGAGGATGACATGGACATTTAATATTTAATATGTTGGCTGAGTTTGTTTGAACCCCATTGACAGCACTTTTCATATAAACAAGCACAAAATTTCTAATGCACAGTATGATACCTGTTCTCCCATTTCTTGATGGTTTTGTTTTTATACAGCTGCCAAACATTTTAGGAACTTTATTAAAATGCAAAAAAGCAGTACAGTCATCTAAGAGTTTATACATAATTTCATTCCTATACATTGAACAGAAAATTATTGCACCTCAAAACATCTAGTGATCCTTCATGTGTTTATATTCCTCACAACATAAGCAGATTTAGGAGGCATTTAGCCACATAGGAACATAACTACAATATAAACTTTGCCATAAATTTATCTTCAAAGCACTTCAGCATCCAGAATCTATTGATTGTTCCCTAGACTTTGACAGACAAGCTTCATGTTTAATCTTACAGTTTTAGTAGTTAAACTCTATAAATGAAGTAGATTTTCCAGCTGAATAACCTTAAATATTGCTGCTCAGAATTTATGATAAAATGCACAAAGCCCAGCAGATGTTCATTAAATCTAATCAGTTGTACTTTTACAGTTTATAAAATATTTTAAATAATCTAAACAATCTAATAGGCAGCCTGAGTAGTGTCCCCAACTAATGCCTGTTACATGAGTAAGTTAAAATAGAAATATGGCACAAACAAATCACTAGGATATTTCCATGATTACAAGTTCTTAACATTTTCATATGTTTAAGATTTTAATCAGTATCTCTCTCTAAAGCAGAAGAGGTTTGAAGTAATACTGTATTTTAAGACTATTAAAATATGGCAGCTATAAATATAATTTAATGAGAAAATAAAAATTGTATGAAATATGTAAGCCAACAGAAGCTTCTCACCCTGCTGGAAATAAACAGTTTCCTACATCCCAAATTTGTGGAAACTGAAGCTCTTACATTCCCATTATAAACTGATATTAAATTACTCCAAAAGGTTAAACTTTCCAAACAGATTGCAGATAACCACTCAAAGAATTCACCTTTTCAGCTTCTACTGTGGAAGAGCTGGGGAGGATCAAACCAACAAAATCATCTGTTACATTTGTAGGTGAATAGAAAAAGTGGCATTTAAAATTTTTAAGAATTCTGCTGTAAGAACCTACTCCCCAGCTTGGCTATCACAGCTTGATGTGCTTTTGCCCCCACTATTAATAAAGACAGATATTGCTGGTTTTGAAATCCCTTATATGTCAGCCTGAGTTCTATTTAAAGAGATGACATTTAACTGTTTTACATCATCCTCTTTTGCAGAGCAGTGTTCTAAGAAACATGGAATAAGGGAAACACTCCTATTTTAAGTTTAAATGACTTTGCTTTAAGAACTTTCCTTGCACACATACAAAGTGACCTTGGCCTAATAAGGTAATTATCTCTCTCACTGAAAGAAATCTTAATAGCCATATAAAGTGTCCCTCTTCCTAAAATATAGGGCATCCCAAGTGCTGGAATGAATTTATTTAATGCTATAATGCTTTATCAATACGTTCCTTTCAGTGATACCAGTGGAGGCCATAGATTCTATGGGGCATTGCTCAGAGCTGCTCAGTTCCACATCAGCAGCGCTTAACAACCTTAAATCATCTCAAAAGCACCTGATTTATGGTTCCAGCAGAGTTGCCATCTTTTCCCTTTCATGCTATAGCTAAGCTATTTTACACTACACTAATTCCCAAACATTAGAGCATATTAAGGTAGGGAAGGAAAAAACCAAAGTGGGAGGAAACTCTTGTTCAGCCATAACCTAAATTTATCATTTTAGATAAAGGGAAAGGTAAAATTTCACCTTTTTAATATTTGGAATTCAGACTGTATGAAGAAACCTACTTATTTCTGAACTAATTTTTCACAGTAAATAAATTCTCAACTTCAAGATCAAATGTTAATAAATAAGACAATTCCACAATACCTTAAGTTTATTTGGAGAGGACTAACAGCCTTGTATCCAAATGCTGGACACTGTTCAGGCAACTCAAACACTGACCATGAAGTTAAGGCACTTGGTCAGAAAACAAATAGTTCTCTTCCAAGTGTACTAGAAAGTAACACTGTCCTTGAAAACATCGACTCAGAAGCTGGTTCTAAAGACTATATGCAAAGTCTACTTCAGGCAGGAAAAATGGTCCAATTTCATGGCAAACATTCAGAACAGTTTGGTAAGTTTTTGGATACAATCTCTTTCATTGTGGGAAATGCACTCCAACTGTCCCATGAAAATGGGATCTGAATAAAGCTGAATTAAAGATCACAAAGTTTTTTTTAAAATGCTGTTGCATGTAGCTGAATAATTCACTGTGTAAGCAAATGTCAAAGTTGTTTCCTTACCTGCAGCAAAGGCAGAACACATTACAAAGAACATTCCAACTGCAATCCTCTTCAGTGAGGACGGGAGCAGCCCATTCCTCTTTAAAATGGGATCCACCAGTTTATCTTTTAAGGGGATGAGGATCAGAATAAGCACTGCATCAAACATGGTCAACCAGGCTGCTGGAAACTTGAAGAGAGATGATTCAAGTTAGCAATTTTATACTTGAAGAGTTGATTTTTATTATTATTTGACAAAAAAAATATTTTTGATTGAACACTTGGATCCAAAATAAACCACCATGCACTGACAGACATTGTGAAGAGAAAAACAAGTGAGTAAAAGCTGAGGAAAATCTTCAGTTATTCAAGTTTTCATTTAGTCTGGCTGTTCCTGAATCTGTTAACTCCGCATCACTGCAATTCCACCACTGCTGCATATTCTCACTCTCAAGATGCACCTCCAGCTGTGCTGAGGTGGGCCTTAGTTTTGCTATTGTTGTTTTTTTGTGGTTTGTTTTTGTTTGGGGAGAGGAAGGATGCCCTAAACATCAAATGTTCAGAGCAAAAAGGTTCTTTTCCCAAAAGCAAATAATAATGCACATAGTTCCAAGGAACATGAAGAATAAGAAGATCACTGGGCAGATGAAGAGAGTAATCTCAGAAAACAAAACACAGAACTCAAAGATGTTTTGCAAAGGATTTTTTAGATCTCACAGTTTCTGAGGGTTCATATTTTAAGTGCTTACTCTGAACTAATTCTTGTTAAAACAAAAGTTAACTATCTAAGTCTGTATGAACTCCTTTTGAGAGATGAGATGGCCATTAACATTATCACAACATCTCCATACATCCTGAAATACATTTTATGGAAAAAAAATCACTCTCCTTTGGAAGCTTTTCTGCCATTAAGATTTTCTTAGTCATAGAGCACCTGTCTGAGGGATGATTGATTGCATAACTCAAATCTAGCAAAAATTGTGCAGATTATTGAAATGAATACACCCATTTTTAAAAGCATTCAAAGTCAGTATTAATGGCACACAAATCAGTAAGTGATTTAATGCAATTATATAGTCCCTACTATTTGGCTTCCAGTGACACATTCTTGTCTGACAGAACTAAACTTTTTTCCTACTTCAGTCATAAAAAATATGTAATAGCCAGGTTCTGTATATCTTCTATTATTAGGCTTAGAACTATCAGAAATATGCCACAGAGCAGCAGAAGCAGAGTTTTACTAATGTAAAGTGAAATTCAATTAAAATCAAATTCCACTTGTCAAATGAACAAAGAGGATGGTGTAAGACATGTATCCTGTCTCATTTACACAGTAAGATTCACATTGGTATGAATAAGACAATTTCTACCAAGCTTAATAATATTTAACATCTGTTCTGAGCTAACAAACCAAGACAGTAGAGGTACATCTATAAAAATGTTCTGGCTTGGGAGGATTTTTTAAAATTGCCTTTAGAACAGTGGGATACTGCACTATGCACCACACTGACTCTCTGACCCAAAATATAGCACTGCTTTACCTGATTCTGAGGCAGATTCAGTTTTTGGTAATAAAGTGTTTGTGTGTGTGATAACTCCAGGCTAGAACATGTGAATATTTTCTAGAGATTTCTAACTGTGGACTGTCCATCCCTGGAAGTGTTCAAGGCCAGGCTGGATGGGGCTCTGAGCAACCTGGTGCAGTGGAAGGTGTCCCTGTCCATGGCAGGAGGTTGGAACGAGATGATGTTTAGGGTCCCTTCCAACCCAAACTATTCCATGACTCTAAGATTATCCAGGATGACCAAGGGGCCTGTGACAATCTAAAGCTATGGCTGCAGTAACAGAGGAAGAAAACCAGACTCCCTAAAGGCTACAAACCTCAACCACTGCAAACTCCTCAAAGACCCAAGCCTGACACACTGTGGGCACACAGCTCTCACTGCAGATGAGAGGAAAAATAACCTAGTCTGGCTATATAAAAATATTCAGCAGTTTTATACATGAGGTTGTGCACATAGCAATCATCACATATTTGAGAAATGCACAGTGAATTCTGCTGAGTTAGTGGAATTCTTGCTTATTTTGAAATTTTGCAAAATTATAACTGTCCATTTTTCTCCCTCTCCCATTCACCTTTTCCTTTGCTGCAAATGTCACACCAGCAGTAACCTGTGTCAGAGTTTGTACAGAGAGTGATTCATGTAATTAGAGTCAAGGATGTAGGAATTTTTTGTCATTGCTGGATCTGGTAAGAAAGAAGATAAATACCAAATGCCTCTGGCACTGCTGTATTTCATACAATCAATCACTTGGGTTTGGAGTTTTTTTGTTTAAAATGTATGCTTTCCATTTTCCACTCTATCAGAAGCCTGCAGATTAAAGGGCATACACATATTTCACTCTTTGCATATCAAGAGGAAATATGTCTTTCTTGGTATTGGGCAGGGGTGCCTCAAAGAGCTTAAGGAAAACCTGACAAGGTACAATGTTATATTACTGCTCCTTTTCTTAATTACCTCAAATCACTGCATAAAGAAGATTGTAGGTCAGCATCCTTCAGGTAGGCCACAAACCAATGAAGGTAGCAAAACCAAATTAACTTATTTGTCTTAATGCTATTATAGCACCACAAAGGATTTCCAAATAAAACAACATGACTGAGGTGCTGCAGAGAAAGGGGCCAGTCACTGTTATGCAACATAGAAAATCATTCTTCAGAGGTATCATGACATTGTTCCATCAGCCTTGCCTCAAATTCTGCAAAGTTTAAGTAGATACTAAAACCAGGCAACTTCTAAACCCATACTTTTGTTAGAAAAAGTGGCTGCACAACATGAATGGTATTTTCAAGTCTTTTCAGCAGATGCAGTGAAAACCATTATTTTTTGAACTAATTTAATTAAACATAATGCTCTACTTACAACTTGAAAACAATTCTAATGCCCAAAAAGGCAGTGAGGAAAGCTCAGTTTGGCAACCAAAGCTCCATGTTCATTTCTACACAATAAATATTCAGACTGACAATATTTTTATTTTTTAATATTCAGTCTGACAATGGGACTCTCAACTCCTGTGTGCATTTTCTTAAAAGAAAATAATCCACTTCTCTAGTGCAGCTGACAATGTTATAACAAGACAACACATTGTTCATAATAACACAAAGTAGACCTGTTAACAACTTGTATTAATACTTTCTGGGTTTACTTCTATGTACCATTTCTGCAATCACATGATGTCAGCTTTTCTTGGGAAATATTGATTGAACTTCTTTCAATTCAAGGTAAAGTGATTATTGATTAAGCAGTGTGAAGTAACAAATGTATCTCAGATTCCAAACACTAAGGATGGGTATTGCTACTGAGGTTGCTGGAATGCTTCTCTCCTGGTTTGAAAACTTAGGGCATATAGATTTATAAGCTTTCTGCAAAGGTCAGACTTTGCCCAGTGAAAGATGAAGACACTCCTAGTTAAAGCAGTGAGAGTTACCTGAACACACTCAGACAGGATGGTGTGAACTCCAGGTCCTTGTTGGCATAACAAAATCTCTATAATGTGCATCAGAGTTCTAAATGCCCAATGGCTGTGGCCATCAATTCCCCTTGGACACTACCTGAACTTCCTGGAATTTTTGTACAGTACTTTCTTCATTTGCATTTCAGCTAAAGAAAACACACTTGTTTTGCTCTGCTTACCGTATGAATGGACTTGGTGTCATTTGGTATTTCAGGAATTTTTAGATGGAGACTTTGCAATACATATGTTGTCTGCATCTGGCATTAGGAAAGAAGAGTTGAGGTTACTTGGACAAGGAGTGCTCAGAGCAAGGGAGCTTTAAATTTTTAATAATTAACAATTATTATATCAGAGGTAGAGTGCTAACATAGCAAACCAAAGAGAACTACTGCTAGAACAGTACAAAATTTTTTAAACCTTACATTTATTTTTACTAAAAGCACAAAGAATCATTCATGTAACTTTAAAACCAATTTCTGCATATTTTATTCCTCAAAATGTGATATCCTAAATCATCTCAGTAAGACAGAAATTAAATTAAGTCTAGGCTACTTCCCCTAACCTATATGAAACAACTGCAAGATGAACCAGTGCAATATTTACGATACATCAATTGGTAAAACTGTGAGTCTTCACTACAATTTTAGTGATTTCCTTTTCTTTTTTATTGTTAAGTCAAAATGTTATTTGAGAGTATTCTTAGAAGCCATTTTTCATCTCTCAACTTCAAGATAAGTTTCATATTTATGAGAGAACCCCCAGAAAAATGTTAAGATTAGAAATTATGTTATTTTAGACATGTAAACTAGAACTATAACCATTTGGAACTACTCACTTGAAAATACACTGTCCAGTAAGGTATTAAAGCCAGGAAGACAGGGATAATCTTGACAAGAGCTTTTACATCTTCTACTTTATCTTCTCTGAACGGGCCCCCCCGAGACAGCTTGGCCATCTCAAACAGGCTCTGCTTGCGAGGCTGATGAAGCACTCCCTGGCTTTCACTTTTGAAAAGAATTTGAAATATTTAGTTAAACAACAAAAACTTTGTTATAAAAAGCATATACATTTCCAGAGTAAGTAACTCATGTAAGTTATAGCAACACAACCGGGCCAGAATGGGTCATCAGCAGGTGAAAACCTAAGATGAAACCTCTTGTTATGAAGGTTTCCTTATTTCCCATCCTCCTCTGGCCCCAGCCCTAAATAAGTGGCAGTGTAATATGCAGAACTTACAATAACCTGTATTTTTTTAATAATGTTTGTTAACTAATGATGGTAATTGAATTGTTTTTTGATCTGAGTAAATGAAACCTTATCTCTTACCAGTGATTCAACCACCAGTACTCCATGGGCATCTCTTAAGAGTGAAAAAATTTTGGCTGCCCATCAAGCCACTCACATTAAATGCAGATGACAGTGCTTTTCAAACCAGAAGGCACCCATAAACATATCTAACAGAAAGTTAACAAATGCTTAGAAGCAGCATAGTCAGGTTACATTACAAATTCAAAACCTCTGAATTGGCAGGACACTGCACTCAGGTGCAAACAGCAGACCTGACCTTGCAGCATGGAGACCCAGTGATCTCACAACGTGCCTCTCTCATCCCAGAACTCCCAGAAAGGGTCTCCAGGACTCCAGTTTTCCAGTTCTCAAAGGAAACCTGCACATTGTAGTTTTGAACTAACTAGTTCCAACTCCTGGTCTGATTTGCTGAATTCAAGTAATACTGAAGAGCTCAGCACAAACCTGTTAGTTGAATGTTCCACATGTGTCTTCTTAGAACAACAGGAATACGTGAGGATTTTGAACATGTCTGTGAAGGCACTACCATCAGGGGGTTTGGTGATGAAGAAACTCTGTCCACATAAGAAAACCATGAAGGAAATCCCAATGCAAACTGTTGGGATACTGTATCCAACGACAAAGCTCACATTCTGCTGAATGTATGCAATGCCTCCCAGAGAGAGAATAGCTCCCAAATTAATGCTCCAATAAAACCAATTAAAAAATCTTCTTGTGGCTTCTGGACCCCGATCTTTGACCTGGGAAAGATTAAAAGCAAGAAAATCAGTTTCTGAAGAAAATGAAGCCTGTTTATTAGAATTTAATCAAGTTCAATGCACTGTAGAGTTCAGGTTTCATTTAGAGTCACACTGGAATGATTTAAGTGTTTTGGGCTTCACACGGTATTTGATGAAATGACACCTCACTGAGCTACACCATTAAATGAATAACCTTTTAGAAGCCCAGCACAGGGATAAAAAAGCCATGTACTACTGAGTGGCAGCTTCCCCCAGAGAGGGCATTATTATTTCTACTGCACTGGCTCTCATTTGGCCATTTCTCTCTACACAAAGCTCACTCAGATTAACATCCCATAGTCCACAGAAGTTGAAGTAACTATTTTTTACTAAACAAAATGTTAAGTTACCTAAAAATTCATGAATTGCAACGATTGCTTCTTCTAACTGTAAACACATAACAGTTAATTCTATTTCATTTTCTAAACCTCAAATGAATATTGGGTAATTAAGCAACAAATTTCAATTTTAACCCAGTCCTAATGCCTCTCATCAGAACATAAACGGAGGACTTGTCATTCTGACCTTTAAAAAAAACCCAAAACTAAATTTGGGTTTCCTGAGTGTCACAAGGCCCCAGTAAACATTTATCTCTCTAAGCCTGCACTGTTCACAGTGTTGTTTTCCTGCTTGAAGCTCTTAGTGTCTCTCCAGTGAAAGCAAAGACATCCCTGGCTTACAGAATTGTCCTGTACAGTTTTCACCATCACTCCTTATTATTGCCTACCGTAAGTCACCCCATGTTTTGTAATTAAGTCACGGGAACCCAGCACCACTCATAAGAGGTGATGCAAGAGAAAATACGCAAGTTAAAATTTGAAATACATTAAAAAGATGAACTAGTCTGTAGAATAATTCATAATACTGTATTTGTCAGTGGTTTCTGACTGAAAGGCCATAAACAGTGACTAACAAGTAAATGCCATGCAGCAGTTTTGTTGAATCAGTTATTTTTCACTTGCAAGTGCAAATTTCCCCTCCTCATTTGCCAGGTCTTACAAAGATCCATGTTTAGTTTGCTATATGAAAAGCAAGCTGTGTCTTGAAGTAAGTTTTTAACATTGTCAGTTTTGATTTACAGTTTCAGGTTTCTCAGTGCTGCACAAACCCATGTGAATCATTTAGCCAAGCCCAACAAAAGAAATATTAAGACATATTTTCCTATGCATAGTTAATAGCATTGTTAGGCATTCTGGTACATCTGTTAGCATGTCAAATACAATCCTGGAGAAAAACACAAGAAATTCTCCCTCTCTAGTTTCAGCTTGGTACTCATTTCCTAACAGTCACCACCTGCAGTAGTGTATTAATCTAGGAATTGCTTCAAAACCCCAAACAGCAGCAGGATATTAGCAAACAATTACATCAAACACAGTGCTCCAACTTGCGTGAAGTGTTAAAATCTATTTTATGAAGTTTCCATTTCTTCATCATAAAGTCTCAGTTCTCTTATTTCTGTAAGGAAGATGACTTCTCATCCTCCCTCTTACACATGACCTCACTGACATCTGTACAAAGGAAAGCTGAGAGAAGAGAGCAAACTTTGATACAGGTAAGAACAGGGCAAGCACAGCATGATGCTTCTAGCAAGTATTATCCCAGCCTCCAACCGTTGGCTCCCGAGAAACTTCCTGAACCAAGGATGGCTTCTACCTATCTCCTTAATAAATGCAGCAGCTCTCCTCTCCATGAACTTGTCTAACCTGTCTCTGAACCCGGGTCAGCTTTTAGAATCCATAATATCCCGTGGCAAAGAGTTCCCCAGCTAATCACACAGTGGGAAGAACCACCTTGCCTTGCCTGGTTTGAGCCTGCCCTGGCCTGGCCTCACTAGTTTTACCCAGTTCCAGGAAACAACAGAAGAAAGCTGAGCTTTAGCTCATTCCTGGTCCATTTCTGCCTCTCTCCATCAACCATTATTTCCTCAAAGCACTGACACACATTCCTTCTTGCTGCCTTTTCAAAGGTAGGAAGTTTTAGACTGATTCATAATTCCTTGATTGGAAACTACTGACCATGTCTGTGGCCCTTCCCTGACACTTCCTTCTCCATCTCCAGTATCCTTTTTCAAACAGTGACCCAAAAGGAAGGCAATGCTCAAATGACATACCACAGACTTACAACGCAAAGAATCCATTTTCTCCTTCCTAATGAAAGGAAATATATGCAACAAAAATCCCATTGCAGGCACATCTGAAATGCTTCAAAGATGAAGAACTAAGAAGACGTCTTGCCAAAACCAGAAAACATGGTAGAGTTAAAAGGCAATTCTGTAGTTCTTTTCAAACATCTCACTGGCTGCCCAAAATCCCAGCAATATTACACTTAAACAGTGGATAACTCAGAATTTCCCCTGCTGGCTGTTACACCTCCACTGTGTGACAGCACAAAACATCTTCATAATACATTTTAATAAGGGACTAAGAAGAAGAAAACCATGTCAGAATTTTATTATTTTACTTTTATCAAGCACAGGTATTTTTCACAAAACTGCAGGAGTTCTCCTTTCCCCCTTACGCTTGCATTATTTTCAATCATCCAGGCAGAAAGAAAAATCTATCACTCCCTCTGCTCAATTTCATCTGTGCTCAAGCATAGCAGCATCTCCTCACTCTCCTTGTGCTACCAGCACCACCAGCTTCATTACATTCCTAACATCCTACCAGCAACTGCAGCAGGAAAATGATGGACAGAAATGGCACAAATATACTGTGGATCCTGGATAGAATCAGTCCTCTGGGCTAAGGGTTCCACATCCCTGCACTGAGAGTCAAAAGAGGTACATTTAAAAGATTTGGGGCCCATCAAAACAAACAGCTTTAAAAACCAATCTGGTAACTGTCCTTTAAATATAGACAATCCAAATGCAGAAAGAAAAGCACCATGACATTCTGAGGTTTATAACTGGGACTACACAGCAATGGATTTCAAAATAGTAAAGGAACAGTTCTCAAAATCAAAATTTCTAATACAAACCACATATCAGAATGATTATGGTCAGATAAGACGTAATTAGGACCACAGTTTTCATGATAAAGACTCCCGAGTGCCTGGCAGACTAATGGGAATTGCCCAATCACTACCTCATTTTCAGCCACTTTCAGCAGAGGACACACCAGCTCTAACTCTGCACTGCAACCCTCAAAACTCATTTAGGATACAAGGTTACCATCCTAGAATCAAAACAAAATTTTAAATACAACTAAAACAAACAATGGGATAAAGAGTAACTGTATCGTTTGTTACAGCCCCTGATAAGGTCATGACCGACGGCAAGTTCCACAGCACAGCTGCCCTAAGGCTAATACTTAGACCACTTTCTGACTTTGAAGAAAGATGATCCTTCCTCAATTATCCCTCTCCTGGATTTTCCAACACCAACATCCTTCTCAGAAGATGATTCAAGCATTAGCCAAAGCAATTTCTACAGCTTGAAAATAGTATTATATGGCTTGAACACTAAGATTCTATTAGATCCTACTGATTTTTATGTAAAGAGTCAGGAATCTACACAGACATCATTTCTTCTTCACAGTTCCTGTTTTGGAAGCTTTGCTTTGTCACAAAGGGATTTCCAAGCTCTCACTGACAGGTCAGTTCTACAGAAGTAGTTGTCTACAAGTTTTGTTGTTTTTGCTGAAGCTCTGTGTCTATCTGGTGCCTACCAGTCCCCTGGGAGATCTGAATTCTGCCATCATCTGCTAGTGATCTCAGTGTTTCCTAAAGCCCAACATTTCAGAGTTCCAGTATGTGTGTCTCCCTCTTCACATCATGACAGATCCAAAGCTCGGAGCTCCCGTTTAACTCATACGAAAGGAGTAAGAGCAGTCAAAAGTTACTGACAGTAGCAGTTTGCGTTTGTTCCTGCAATCAACTGACAGTCACAAGTGACAAATGTAACAAAAACCCCCAAACTCATCCTGTCAGCTCTGCGAGTAACCACACGGCAGAGCAAGGATGAAAACACAGAAGCTTGTCCTTGTCTTTAGCCTACAAAAGAAAGCAGAATAACAGTTCTGTGGAGTCAAATGTACAGAATCCTGACCCTCTAATACATGCCTACAGACACCACTTATTCTTTGAGGTCTTCTGGAGAGAGTTCAGCAACTGAGCTACACAGTATTACTCAGTTGCTGCACTATCTCAAATTTTCATTCTCAATTTTGGCAAGTCCATATCTAAAGTCTCCTTCCTCTCCTATCCACTCTGTTTCTGGCAGAAACAGAAACAAATTATTACTGGTCTTGTGAATGCCACAACTTGTTTTCAAACTGCAGTCTTGGATGTCCACAAGCTTTTAAGAAGTTCAACAACAGCAACAAATAAAAATAGCTTGCAGTTAGTGACCTACAAATCTTTATACATGGTTCCCCATCCTTATGCAGAGGCTGGAAAATCTAAGCTCTACAAATAAATAAATATAATTCTAAAGCCATCTTCACACCAGTAATTTCCAACAGCAACTGTGACAACAATTTTAGCACAGATTTCTGGCAGTTATGGACTGATAGATTTATTGACTGTGAGGGCAATTCAGGAGGAAGCTACACCGTGCATTAAAACTGGTGTCTCTAATTGTCATAAACCAGAAGGAGATTCATCTACAATTAGAATAATGATTATGGCTGATATTAGATCAGTAGTCTCCTACTGATTCTGGCTTCAATGTTGAAGCCAAACCAGCTTTCACAATAATGGCAAAACAGTCATATTGTTTCTTAACTACAGAAAGTCACAAACTGCTACGTAGAACGGGAAGTGACAGCAAAACACTTAAAAGGGGAACTGGAAAGTGGCAGGTTGTACGTATCACATGATCAGAAACACTACTCTGAGGGCCATCAGTTCAGATTTAGACCAGTCTGATGGATCAGCCTGCAACTTTTAGAAAAACAGCTCATTTAGAAACACAGTGAAGCAAAGCTGCTCTATATCTACTTTGCAGTAATTTTTTCTTCCCAAGCTGACTGGCAGAAGCTAATCAATACCAACTCAGTCACTTTAACAGCACTTCTAAAAGCATCCATTTAACAGAAATTAAGAAACTACATCTTTCAACTTTAGAGAAAAATAAGTATTGGAATTCAGTTTCTAATGTTCCACAAAATTATTCTTCTCATTGTATTAGAGCTCTCCACCCAAATTCTATACATACACTAAAGCTAAACAATTCACATGGTAATTTTTAAGAGAACTGCAGTGAAATGTAATTAACAGTGTCCAAAAGGTGGTTGTGCCAGGTAAAGTACACAATATACAACTCATACTTTCCTTTGTTTGGTATTTAAGGGGAAGAGGACAAATCTTATCAGCACACATCCAGCCAAAACATGTTTGGATTCTATTCTGGCCTCACAAGAATGTGGCTCTGGGAGACAGGCTTTATTCTCAGCAATATATATGCATCTCCCCAGCAGTTTGCTACATTCCTGTGCAGGGAGAAGGCACCCAAGGGGGCCCCAAACTGCACAAGGTAAGTGGTGTGCTGTAATTTATTTAACAATAGGTAAGTCAGAAAAACAGACAAGGGGAAAAATTCAGTTCTCGGCAGAGCTCTACTGATTATTATGGACCAGAAAGGAGTATTTCTTTTGCTTCACCCTACATAAATCACTCTGAATTATCAGCAAACCTAGCCAAAAACTGCTTTCCTTGAAATCCTAGGGGAAAACCTTTACAAAACCCAGCTACAACAGCTACACTTCCATTGGCAATGGCTCTTCTTTTGCTCTGTTTCTGCCATTATTTATCTCTTATATTTAACGTTCATAAAGCGTTCTGGGGATAAGCAGTCAGTTCTGAAAAACACCTTACAAGATAAAGTCATATTAAAGCTATTTCACTTGATGGGCTCAGGCTGGCTTAAACAGAACCAATGCACTGGGGACACACAGTCCTAGGCTATAATAATGTTTTACATTTAAATACTGCCTTTCACCCAGAACTCCAGAACCTGGAATACATGAAATGCCAAAGAATGACAAATGCAAACTGCACAACAGAGAACAGAGGTATGTTTGGCAAAGATGCTGTAGGAGATCCTCCCTCTTACAAAGAATTTCATGGCATTTCTGATACCTGCTCTAACCAGAACTCAATGGGCCAGTAGACAGATGTGCAGGCAACGGAGCATTCCTATTGATACTGAACTACAAGCTGCCTCTCAAATGTTTTCTCTAACTCATTCTGCAGTGATGATCCAAGGAATGACATCACTGAAGCGGATCTGGGTAAGGTCATTTGCCAGGACATGTCCTCATGAGAACAGCCCAGGTGATGTGTTTACCACAGCGGGAGCACCTTCCCACCCATCATGTGGCACAGCATCAGCCTGCACGAAAACATCACTCAAGGGCAATGCAGTGAACAGAGAACATCTAAAGCATAAAAAACTCTTTGTTCTCTGGCCTTCACGTATCACAGGACAATAAAGGCCTCTGGCATTGCCCTAGAAGGCCCATGACATCCTTGTCAAAGCTAAAATGTGTATCCTGTACTTCATCTAATGAGCTCTGAGGTCAAATTAACTGGATACAAACTCCACAATGGAGGATAATTAACTATCCACTTAATGGCAATTAAGTATTCAACCCAACTCCTCAAGATGGTGATGGCTTTGCAAATTCAGGTACCACAGGTAAGGTCACCAGGATCAGACACCAGACAGACACCAAAACTATACTGAATAGGGCACAACTCCACCACTGGCATTACACAGGGAACAGAGCTGGATGATCTGACCCCCTCCAAGGCTAAACACCAAGAGAGGTGAATCAGTAGGTGCACTGCCCACCCCACCAAGGCAGGCAAAGCCCCTCTGCACCACTGCCAGCCACCCCTGGTCCAGACCGGCACCCACAAGCGGCTCAGCAGCTGCCAAACAATACTCGACCTGGTCCGCCCCGAACGGGGTGATGTTGGCCTTGACCGAGCCGACGCCCAGCCCCACGAGGACCAGTCCCACGAAGGTGGCGGTGGCGCAGTAGCGGGTGGCTCCCAGCTGGGAGCAGGGCGCTAGGGTGGCGTTGGCCGCCGGCGAGGAGCAGTTCTCCACGGGGAACAGGGGGATGTCCCCGCAGAGGCCCTGGCGGGTGTGCGGCGCGGCGATGACGGGGAAAGCCAGCATGCCCAGCAGGTACAGCGCCATGCTCAGCAGGATGGTGCCGAACTTGCCAAGCAGCGCGTCCGCCAGCCAGCCCCCGAACGGCGACACCAGGTAGGTGATGCCCATGAAAAGCAGCAGCGCCTGGCTGGCCTGCGCGCCCTCCCAGTTATAGGGCGGCCCGTTGAGGAACAGCACCAGGTTGGAGGTGACGCCGTAGAAGGCCACCCGCTCCAGCAGCTCGGCCAGCAGCACGGCGGCGCATGCCAGCCGCCGGCCCTGGAACGCGCTCACCGCCGCCCGCCCGCGCTCGCCGCTGCTCAGCAACGGGCTGCGCTCGCTCGGCTCGGGCTCGTCCATGGCGGCCCCGCGTCCCCCAGGGCCCCGGCCGCGGCCCCGCGTCCCCCCGGCCCGCCCCGAGGGAGCCGCACCG
>VWZD01009204.1:6284-61653 GCA_013396695.1 Sakesphorus luctuosus
CTGCAGACCCTCCCAAAGACCATCCCTCCCCACTGATCCTACTCCTAAAGACCCTCCCTGCCCGCAGACCCTCCTCCCAAAAGCCATCCCTGCCCACACTCCCTCCCTGTAGACCCTCCTCCTAAAGACCCCGCCTCCTCGCAAACCTTCCTCCCAATGACCATCCCCCCCAAGTGATCCCTCCCAAATCCAGCTCTCCCCAATGACCCCTCCCAAATTCGTCGCTTTGCACAGACCTTCCCAAAGACCATCCCTCCCCAATGACCCCCCTAAAGGCCATCCCTCACCGCACACCCTCCCAGGGGCCGTCCCTCCCCACAGATCCCCCCAAAGACCCTCCCAAAGACCTTCCCCCGCCACAGACCATCGATGCCGCCGCGCCTGCTCCGGGCGGTGGGCTGGAGCTCGGCGGCCCTGCTGGGAGTGCTGGGGGTGGCTGTCTTCCTGCTGGTCCTGACCCCGGCAAAGGATGCTGCCCTTCCTATGAGGAACAAAGTAGGTGCCCAGTGGGACCTGGGGGAGCCGGGGAATGACCACCAGCCCTTTTCCACCTCTCATTCTTCCGTCAGCCCTGCCTTTCTCTCTGCTTGCAAATCTTCCTGTAACCAGTCCAGCTTTTCAGGGCTTATCCTCATCAAGGTGGCACTGGGCTGACTAACCACCCTCAAACCACGGTCCTGGCTTCTTGCTAAGGATGGGAAAGAGAAGTGCAGCCCTCTCCCCGTGACTGTTCCATCTGCCATCCCAGGCTCTCTTTCCCCTGCTTTCAGAAGTCCAGGTCACCTGTTGGGTTTACACCTCTCTCCTGTGCTGCTTTCTGCTGCCGATCTGCTAAAAACTGTCAGGTTTTGTGAGATTTGCCAAAGGTCTGGGAGCAGCCTGAACCCTTTGGGCCATGCCCGGGTGCCTCCCTGCTCTGAATCCCCCACTGACCTGTGTGTCCTTCCTCCCTGAGCCGTAACCCGCTGGAATGGCAAAACCGGGGCTGTTAGAGGTGGGGCAGGGCTGCTAACAGGAGGGTGGACCCGCAAACCTCTGCTGCTCACGCTCACACATGGGAAGCTCTCAGAACCCCCCGTGGCACTTGGTGCAGCCCCGAGAGAGACGTGACCCCCTGTCCCCTCTGTGTCCCCCAGTACGGCCTGGTGTTCGACGCTGGCTCCACACACACGTCCCTCTACACCTACCGCTGGCGCGCGGACAAGGAGAACGGCACCGGCATCGTTTCCCAGGTGGATGCCTGCACCGTGTCCGGTGAGTGTGCCGGGATGTGCCTGCCCTCTCCCAGCCTTCTGGATCGCTGTCACAGACTCTCACAACATTGTTGCTGATCCGAGTCTTTCACCCTGCTCCGGGCTGAAGGGAAATGACCTGGTGAGGAGTGACAGGAAAGTGTTAGAGTCTGGTTTGCACCCGAGGGAGCCCTGCAGTAACTGGAATACAGAGCTGGGCGAGGAATCTGGCCCCCAGTTAGCACAGGTCCTGCAGCCATTCCAGTCCAGTTGTGCACCACTACACAGCTTGGGATGCTGGATGTACAGTTTGCTCCTTTCCTAGTGCCTCTGCTTCCTTTGCTCTTCTTCCCACAACATCTCTTCACAGCTTCTTCCATAAGGTACAGCTCCATGTGCCCACGAGGCCCCCCAAAAGCCCTACGTAAGTCCCTGAGCAATCCAGTGGGCAACCTTGTTTCTCATAGGTGGTTCCTGACTCCTCCTTGGATCACCAGTTTGCATTTTCGTAACTGTACAGCACCAACCACAGAAGGGTTTTGGCTGTGACTGGGACATCTGGGTATTGCTGAGGAAGTCCAATAGAGCTCCCTGGGCTGTGGGAATGGGTGGGCATGTCCCCTGCTGTGCTGTCCCTGCGGCGTGGCACTGGACTGTCTCCATCACTGGTGCCCTCTGGCAGGCCCCGGCATCTCCAGCTATGCCAACGACCCCGCGGGGGCTGGTGCCAGCCTGAAGCCCTGCCTGGACCAGGCCATGAAGATGGTGCCGGCAGAGCAGCAGCGGGACACCCCCACGTACCTGGGGGCCACGGCCGGCATGCGGCTGCTGAGGTACCGCAGTGCTGGGGCCGCGCCCACCCCGTGCCCACCGCGCTGCTGCGGCCGGAGCAGGGGCTGGATGGGGGGCTGGGACACGGGGGGCTGCCCGGGCAGGCCGTGGGGGTGGGCAGAGCAGCCCTGCCTGCAGTGCAGGGAGGTGTCCGGGACAGCCCCTGGCCGTGCCCGGGGGATGCCCCCAGCCCACTGCAGCGCCATCCTGGCAGCAGCCCCAGGGCGGGGTGAAGCCCCTTTGCCAGACTGGCATTAACCTTCCCGGTGCTGCGGCAGAGCCCACAGGCAGCATTTTTTTTGAGATTCCCAATGCCCCAGTTGAGGGCTTTGGGGGTCTCGGGAGGCAGCCCCAGGCAGGGCAGTGATGGGGGCCTGTGTCCATCTGTGAGCAGCTCTGCTCCCTGGCAGGGCACAGCAGCCTCTCCCTGCCAGGGCGGCTCCCACCGCTGCCGGCCGAGGCCTCCTGCACCACCCGTGTTTGTCCCTTCCCTGGCAGGGAGCAGAACAGCACCAAGGCTGAGCAGGTGTTGGCCGAGGTGGCCAAGGCCATTGGGGAGTACCCCGTGGAGTTCCGTGGAGCTCGGATCCTGACGGGCAGAGAGGAGGGCTCCTTCGGCTGGATCACCGTCAACTACCTGCTGGAGACACTCGTCAAGGTGTGTGCTCGGGGGAGGGCAGGGCAGGGGAGCACTGACAATGTCCCTGTCGGAGCTACAGCCACATTTCCTGCTTCCAAGAAGAGAGAAGAGTGTAGTTTTAGGGCACTGGTCACCCAGCTCCATGTCACCTGTGGTCGTGAGCTGCAGATTCAATGCCACTGCTGTGATTCCCAGAATCTTTGTGTCCAGCTGAGCCCATCTCTGTGCTCTCCACTGACACAGGGGTGGATTTTGGTATCGCAGGGATGCAGCAGTGTCAGCCCCCAGATGAAAGTGTTCCCTTTTCCCTCCTCAAAGTCTCTGGATGGCAGGAGATGTGCAGAGCCAAAGGGTCAGAGCTCAGTGCTCCATGGAAGTCTATGTGGGTTGAGGAGTGTGTGGGCAGATGAGGCTGAAACAGGGAGACAGGACGTGGAAGGTCCCTCTGGGGCTTCTGAGCCCCAAAACCATGAGGGTTTTCACAGGGGCTGCGACTGCCTGCAGTTCGGACTAACACTTGCTGTGTATTGGTCCAGTTTTCCTTTGCAGAGAAATGGGAACATCCCCAGGACACCGAAGTTCTCGGAGCTCTGGATCTTGGAGGTGCCTCGACACAAATAACCTTCCAGCCCGGAGTGCCCGTGGAGGACAGGAACACCTCCGTCTTCTTCCGGCTGTACGGCACCAACTACTCTCTGTACAGCCACAGCTACCTGTGCTATGGGCAGACACAGGCCCTGAAGATGCTGCTGGCAGCTCTGCACCAGGTACTGCAGCCTCACCCCGGGAGCTGCTCAGCCATCCCCCATGCCATGAAACATGTCCCCCAGAAATGTTGGGCTTGCCTGTGGCTGAAGTGTTAGTGAATGGGGAGAGCTTGAGATTTTATCTAGGGAACCAGAAATTCCCTCCTTTGGGTGGAAGGTGGTGGTGGTTCCTTGCCAGGGCTCCCTTCTCCCCAGCCCCTGACACGGACTGGCATTTTCTGTACTCTCCCAAGGCCAGCTGTATCTGTAGGTTTTCCCTGTGTCCCTTTGCTCTCCGTGGCTCAGTTTGTGCCCAGAGAGGATTCCCAGCACATTCCCCACACGGCTCCACGGCTGTGCAGTGCCCTCCCCACTGCCCTGGGCCGAAGCTCCCCTCCCTGTGCCCTGTGATCCAGGGCTGCTCCCGGAGCACAGTCGGGATGCACCTTTGGTGCTGCTGGCCCAGGGCCCGCAGGGTGCGGTGGGCACGGAGTGAGTGCCGAGAGCACCAAGCTGTCTGTGCAGGCAGAGCCCCAGCACTGCCCCTGGGGAGCAGGTGCCACTGCCCTGGGGAGCAGATGCCACTGCCCTGGGGAGCAGGTGCCACCGCCCGGGGCTGGCAGTGCTACCATCACCCTGCACGGCTCAGCTTTTGGGGGCACAGGGAGAGCCGTGGCCAGGTTAGTCATGCACAGGGTGGGTGCTGCTTCTCCTCAAACCCTTCTAGGGCCCAGGTCCTGCATTTTGGGGTGTCTGTGGGTGGGGTCTCACTGGCATGGCCCACCAGCCCCATTCCCAGCTCTGCTCTCTGCAGGACAGCCCGACTGCCCAGATCTCCCATCCCTGCTACCCCAGCGGATACCAGGAGAACGTCACCGTGGCAGAGCTGTACGACAGTCCGTGTGTCCGTGCCCCGAGCACAGCCAGCCCTGCCCTGGTGCTCACGGTGACGGGCACAGGGGACCCAGCCAAGTGCCGCATGGCCATCCAGAAACTCTTCAACTTCAGCTGCAGGGCCCCGAGGCCGTGCGGGTTCAACGGGGTGTATCAGCCCCCCGTGCGGGGCCAGTTCTTCGTAAGGAGCCTCTGTCCTTGTGCCTGAGATGGGAGAGGGATTTGGGGCACAACCCCAGGAAAACCTCTGTAGGAAGGTCTGGACAGTGCCAGCGCTGTGAGCTGGGATGTGCTGATACACAGAGACAGGCAGGGTGCTCACCCATGTGCCAGGCAGCTCCAGACCTCTGCTGCCCTAGCTCCAATCCCTGGTGGTGTGGTGAACATTCCCAGCTCCCTCCCAGAGGGACAGCTGCCTTACAGGGACCCCTTCAGAGGTGGGGCAGGTGGTGTTTTGGCCTGGGTGCTTCACCAACCTGTCACCTTCTGTCTCAAACACCTGCAGGCCTTTTCGGGGTTTTATCACTCCCTTCACTTTCTGAACCTGACGGGTGGGCAGTCCCTGGGCTTGGTCAATGCCACCATCAGAGAGTTCTGCGCCATGACCTGGGACAAGGTGAGATCATGCCCAGGAGGTGCCACTCCCTGCCTGCATTTTGTCCGGATGCTGGGCAGCCTGAAAGCTCATCTGCAGCCCATCCTCTGCTGAGGGCAGCTGGAGATTTCTGGGAGGAACACAAAAATCTCAGCAGCCAATGGCATCCTGGGTCCTCTGTGCTCTCCCAGTCTTTGTCTCCAGCTGCACTGAGGGGCTGCTCCCCAGCGTGGGCACACCAAGCACTGCCCCATGCTGGCAGCCCACCCCTGTTCTCCCACCTCTGCAGGTGCAGCATTTGTTCCCCACAACAAACAGGACCCACCTCCGTGATGCCTGTGCAGTCAACTCCTACATCCTCACCCTTCTCCTGCAAGGCTACAAGTTCAACAAGAAGACATGGCTTAACATCCACTTCGTCCAGCAGGTAGAGTGACCAGCTGGCCCCAGCTCCCACACTTTGTGCCATGAAATGGCTCGTGCCCACCCTGCTGCTGCCCCTGCCCTGACTGGGGACAAGTGTGATGGGTTTGATCTAGGTCTCCTAGGGCCAGCACGGCCCCACTGCCCATACCCAGGGCAGCTCTTCAGCTACATCAGGCACCTGCTGGGACATCAGGCCTGGCTCCTTATGCTCTCCCCCACTTTATCTCACTAATGGGGCCTCGCAGCCCAAGGTGGGCACAGATACAGTGGCTGTGGAGCAGGACCTGTGGGTGCAGCAGCAGAGGTTTTCTCTATCTCTCCAGCTTGCCTAGTACTTTGCAGCCTTTTACATCTCTCTTCCTCCTGTCTGCACAGGTTGCTAACGTAGATGTGGGCTGGACTCTGGGCTACATGCTCAATCTCACCAACATGATTCCCTCAGAGCCCCCCCCAGGAGTCATAGTGCTCCAGAGAAGCCGCTGGATGGCAGCCACAGTGTTACTGGCCATCATGCTCATCCTCACCTTCTGCCTGCTCACAGTCATGTGCTGCCAGAGAAACTCCTCAGGCTATGAGCGTCTCTAGCAGTGCTGGCTCCAGAGGCTGCTGAGGCCACTGGGTCCCACTGCCACTCTGTGCAAGGAGCTGCTGCCCAGGGATCACCCCCATGTGTCCTGGGGCTGTGGACTTGTCATGGGGGGCCCTGAGCCCTGGCCTGGTGAGCTGGACCTGGCACATGCTGTGTAATACCCTCCCCACAGCTGTGTGCCCTCTGGTTTTCCTTTCCCTGCGCTGTCTGTTGGAGATGCTCCAGGAAGGGGGGCATGGCCGTATGGGGCAGGGGCTCAGCACTGGGGTGTGGGGATCACAGCTGGAGACGGGGGGCCAGGGAGGGGAGAAGGGGGGTCTGGCAGCAGTGGGGCCATCACAGGGCTGGTTACAGCCCACAGCAGATACCCTGTGTGGGGCAGAAGTGTCCTGTCCCATCCCAGGGCGAGGGTCTGCCCTTGGCCAGTGCCAGCCCGAGGGGCCATAGCACTGGGGCTGTGGGGGGACACTGGCCTGGACTGGGAAGTCCTGTGAGGTGGGAGATGGTGCAGCCCTCTGTTCTCCTGTGTGAGGTTCCTCTCCAGACCAGTTGCACCCTGTGCCCTGTGCCTGGCAGACAGCTCATCCTCTCTTTCCAGCACAGGGTGATTTGGGAACACTGCTGGGACATGTCAGGGTCCCTCTTATATTTTTGGGGGAATCCCACTGACAGCCACTGATGGGTGAGGTAAGACACCCTCCGCTCAGAAGGCAAAGGTCTTTTCTCATGCCCTGCTGGCTCCTTTCCAAGGTCCAGCAGACACCTCAATGTCTCCAGGGACATCACCCATAGATTTGAGCAATGTTGCCTCTCCCCTGAGTTCCTGCCGTCATCACCTGCCCTTATCTGGGAGACAGAAGCAATAAAATCATGACTGTTTGGGAGCAAAGGAACTGGCATTTCTCCATGTGCTGCCTTTTCCAATCTTTATGTGGGTCATGAGAGCTGTCACTCCACAGGGACACCCATGGTCAGCACTGTGGGTGTGGGTACACAAACAACAACAATGAATCATCCACAGGGCAGATAAGCAGAACGAAAGGCAAAGGCAGGGGCACAGCTGTGTGCAGGACCCAGCTCAGCCACGTGCAGGACAGCACTCAGAGCCTGCTGGAGTCTCAGTCTGACACCCCCAGAGTCCAGGCCTTCTGCTGGTGTTGTCTTCACTAAGGCACTCAGGAACATCAATGCCTTCATCCCAGACAAAAAGAAAGATGATGAGATGACATGACGACATGATATGACAATGATGACAGGATGATGGGATGAGATGGTGACATGTGATGATGAGATGACATGACATGATGACATGATGATAAGATGAGATGGACCGTCTGGAGGGGCACGGACCACACTCCTGACTTTGGATGCTCAGTTTTCCTTCTCTCTCCAAGACCATCTCCACATAAGCCCAGGTGACAGACTCTCAGCAGAGCCAGCTGGCAGATCTGGCAGGGACCCACCCGGCTATTGGTGACCATGGTCATACCCAGAATCGCTCGGAGCACCCTGTCACCAGGTGCCTGCAGCCATGCACTAACAGTCTGGCACTGGGAATCCTCCCATGGCCAGGCTGGCTCTCATGGCCCCACATTCCAGTGGGATGGAGCAGTATCTGTATCAGGCAGTGTATGAAGAGGCAGATAGGCATGGCTGAGACTTCTGTGGGCTGATCCCATCAGGTCTCCATGGGAGCAGAGCTCCTCTTACAAAGTGCCTGTCTGCATTCTGGGGGCTGGTGAAGGTGAATGTGTTCAGCATCATGGCCCGAGCCTCAGGCTGCCAGTCCTGTGGGCAGGAGCACGGGGACCCCAGCACAATCCACACCTGCTGGGCTCCGAAACACAGCCAGACTCCTACACCCACAGGAGCAGGAGCAGGGCAGCGAGCCCCAAGACTAGGGTGAGGATGATGAAGGTGATGGCTGCAGCCCACAGAGAGGGCATGTGCCCCTTCACCCTGGCTGGAGCATCCGCCGGGATCATGTTGGTGAGGTTCAGCATGTACCCCAGTGTCCAGCCGACGTCAGCACTCCCTGCCTGCCCGGGGAGAGAGAGGACAGAGCCTTAGCCCTAAAGGAAAGCCACTGATGTCACAGGGCCACCTACTCCTGCTCAGCCCAAACAGGGTGCAGCATCTGTCCCCACACCAGTGCTGCCACACTGGGTCAGGGACAGACAGGGCCCTCTGGACTGTGGCTCCCCCTGCACCCCAACACAGGGGCTGCATCTCCCCCAGCACCACCTCTGCTCCCCCACACGGGCTGGGGGTGCTGCCCACCTTCATCTGGAAGAAGATGTTGTTCCAGTTGGTCTCGTTGAACTTGTAGGCGTCGAGGAGGAGTGTGAGGATGTAGTTGGCATTGGCACAGTACGTAAGCAGTCGCTTGGGATCCTCTTTAGGGTAGCTGGAAGACAGCTGGGGTGGGGAATGTTTGGGGATGAAGGGAAGTTGCTACAGGCAATTTCTGTGCAGGGACAATGCCCTGACAAGTGCTGCATGAGTGGCAGTGGCTCCGCAGCACCAGCATCCAGAAAAAGACTTCTGGACCAGGCAGTGATTTTGGACCTGTTTACACAGGCCAATTCCTTTGGGAAGGATTTACACTTCACATGGAAGCAGAGGGATATATTTGATCTCGTCCTGCCCCAGATTCTCCTGTCTCAGCCTCCTCATGGAGGAGGCTCCTGCTCTTTGCCCCATGGTGGTGTCACATCTCTGGGCCTTATCCATCCCCATTTATTGCCCAAAGAAGCTGTGGCTGCCCTATCCCTGGAAATGTTCAAGGCCAGGTTGGATGGGCTTGGAGCAACCTCATGTAGTGGAGGTCTCCCTGCTTATGTCAGGGGGGTGGAACAAGATAAGCTTTATGCTCTCTTCCAGCCAAACCAGTCTGGAATTATATGATTCTGTGATTTGACTTGTCTGCAGAGTGGTGCCAGCAGCTGGCTCTGCACTCACCATCCTCCTGTGCCACAGACCCACCTCCATCCCCATCCTCCCCTTCATTCTCAGTTCCTGTGCTGGAGATGAGACCTTGCTGTCCTCACCTGCCCTGGCTGCTCTTTTCCCAAGGGTGCATGAGCAAGGAGAGTCCCCAAGAGTGGATGCAGGACAATCCTGTCTCCACAGAGCTCAGGGATGGCTCAGCTGTGTAGGGCACAGCTCAGAAACAGGGAGTCTTGCCCTGGAAATGTTCTGACTCCTCTCTCTCCACCCCAGGACCCCTTTGCTTGTGAAGTTTCCACTCATTTTCCACCATGGGAAGCTTACATCTTCCCAGCTCCTTGTGCAGAGCCGCTCGATGGCCTCCCTGGCCACAGCCAGTGGCTGCCCCTCTGTGAGGTTGAGGAACTTGAAGTTATAGTAAAAGGCAGAGAAGGCCTGGAAGGAAGAGACAGAGATGCTGGTGAGCTGCAGTGGGGAACCCCTGGCAGCTGCCCCCTTCTCCCCCAATGCAGGAGGTCGGGTTGGTACTTCACAGGGTTTGTCCCACCCCATGTAGTGTTAGGGCAGTGATGTCCCTGTCCCAGCAGATGGTGGGGTGGGAGGTTGGTGCCTGCTGGTGGCAAGCAGAGCCTTGCCTGAAGGCTGCTAGATGAATTCCTGGTTTTTTAGAAAAAAACTTGGGTTTTGAGAAACATCTGTTCTATTAATGCATACTTGGAAGTGTTCAAGGCCATGCTGGATGGGGTCATGAGCAACCTGATACGATGGGTGGCATCCCTGCCCATGGCAGGGGCATGCAACGAGATGACCTTTAAGGGACCTTTTAAGGTCCCTTCCAACCCAAACCATTCTGTGGTTCTGTGATTATTAACAAGGTCCCATTTGGAGATTTGGCTGACAAACCAGGCAGCAGGAATCTTTGGCATGCCCAGGGACAGTGTTCGCTGCAGGGAGGTGGCAGTGCCATGGGGCACGCGGGGACACCACAGCACTGGGACGTGCCCTGCCCTGGGGGCGGGAGGGCGGATCTGCCTTACAATGAACTGCCCCCGGAGCGGGGGCTGGGACACGCCGTCGAAGGTGCAGTCCCGGCTCTGGCCGCACGCTGAGAAGTTGAACAGCTCCCTGACGGCTGCCAGGCACACGCTGGCATTGCCGCTGCCTTCCAGGGTCACCTCCCTGTCACCGAGGGGCAGGCGTGGGTCGCTGCGGTTGGTGCAGGGGCTGGTGCGGAAGGAGGACAGCGAGACGGTTTCGTTGTAGCCCCTCGGGTAGCAGGGGTGGCGGACGCGTGTGCGGGGGGCCGACTCCTGGGGACAGCAAAACACAGGCTGCAGCCTCCTCTGGACCCTCCTGCCGGACCGGCTGGGCCCAGGACTGACCCAGCACCCCCCCAGAGCCGTGGGCACCGGCATCTCCCACCTCCTCAGCAGGGAAAGATGCTTCTGCTGTTCAGTTCTAGTCTTGTTGGGCCATCTGCAGTCCCAGCCTGAGCTCAGCACTAATTCTCACTCAGCTTTGCCTCATCCCCTCTTCCACCAAAGCAGACATGTTTCAGGGACCCAGCATGTCTCTCCCCTGGCCAGCAGGATCATTTCTGGGGCATGCAAAGCCCTGTCCACCCCAGCTCTGGCTCTGGCTCTATCTCCAGTCCCCGCCAGGGTCACACCTCAGCCCCTCTTGGCTGTACCACAGGACCAGACCCCTCTGGCTCACCAAGCCTGCTCTCCTGGCAAGGTGCAGCTCCATGAAGATTCACTTCACCTCTGTCCTTACAAAAAATGGCCTGACAAAGGTCTTCTGTTCAGTTTTCTCAGGTTCTTGTAGTCAGAGAGTAGCTGAGTTTTGAGGGGAGCTCACAGAGTCCCTGTGCCAACTCCCTCCTTAAAGCATGACCAACTAGAGCAGGTCACTCAGAGCCTTGTCCCATCAAGTTCTGAGTATCTCTAAGGATGGCAACTCCGCATGTTTCTGGGTCCCATTCTAATATCTGACTATTCTTATTGAAGAAAACTTTTTCTCTCCATCTGGTTGGAAACTCAGATGTTCCAGCTTGTGCCTGGCACTTTGCACCTCTGAGAAAAGCCTGGTCCCACATTTTTGTACACCCTTGTGTACAGCCAGAAGATCTCTCCTGAATTGCCCTTTTGACTTTGCCATCCCTGGAAGTGTTCCAGGACAGCTTGGATGGGGCTTGGAGCAACCTGGTCTAGTGGAAGGTGTCTCTGCCCATGGCAGGGGAGTGGAACAAGTTGGTCTTTAAGTTCCCTTGCAGGGATGTGGTTCTATGATTCCTGTGCTCCTCTCTGCATTTGCCCTGCCAAGCTCCAAGGAGCCTGTACTTCCTCTCAGTCCTTGCTGATACTTCTCTGGAAGAGCTTTGCCAGTTCTTATTTTATGCATTAACAAGTCTGTGGTTGGCATCATGAGACCAGAGGCCAATTACCCCTCAGCTCACTCTCACCGCAATTAATTCCTTTGCCAGCCGCTTCAGCATCTCGTTCTGCCCATAGCAGAGGTAGCTGTGTGTGTAGATGTTGTAGTTGTACCCATAGAGGGTGAACTCAGAGGCTTCATTCTGGTTCATCACTGAACCTTCAGGCATAAAGCTGATTTGAGTGGATGCTCCTCCAAGATCCAGTGCCCCGAAAATGTTGGCTGCCTCTGGACGAAGCCACGTGTGTGTTTTGGGGGAGAACTGCCAAGGAGAGACAGGAGAGGAAGAGGAGTAGTACTTGACTGGGCTTATTTGCCCTCAGCGGAATTCTCATCCCATTGAAGTCACCTGGATTTTGTTACTAAATTCAGTGGATATTCAGTTATTACTGTACATGAAGCCTCACCACCCACCGTCCCCCCCTGGTCATTTACCAGAGCCAGAAGAGAGATGGAACTGTCTGATTTCCAGGATATACCAACTTGCTGTGGGCTCACATGGCTCTGGGTCACCAGTCCCCAGACCAAAGTGCTGGTGGGGACCTGGCCTGGGGTTCTACCCTTTCCAAGGACCAGGCTGCAGAGAGCTGGTGTAAAGGGAAGGATTTTCTGCCCAGGAATCCCCTAACAGCTCTCACAGGAGCCTGACGGTGCCAGCACTGCACTGAGCTCTGGCAGGGCTGGGAGAGAGGGTGGAAGGCAGAGTTTTGGTCCAAGCTGCCTTCAGACTGGCACATTGAGCCAAAACTGGAGTCTCCCGGTGCCACAGGGAGATGGAGCTTCCCAGGGCAGTGAGACAAAGCCCATCAGGAGCAAATGGTCCCCACAGGGCTGTGCAGCCATCCTCTCTGTCCCTGAGAGACCCTCTGTCCACAAGGTGTGGAAATTGCCCTGAGCTCTGAACAGACACCCCATTCCTGAGTTCTCCCTCCTTCACTGTGGGCAAGACCAAGGGTTAGTGTCCTCTTCCCTTGGAATATTCCCCAAAGCCTCTAACCCTGACATCTCCCATTATAAGCAAGCTTAAGGAAAATGAGAAAAGCTGTATTAGCAGAGGAGTGGGTGTTCCACCCTCCTCCCACCTTAGTGAAGGAGTCCAGCAGGTAGTTGATGGTGATCCAGCCATAAGCCCCCTCCTCCTCTCCCGTGAGGATTCGAGCCCCTTTGAAAGCCACAGGGTACTCTCTCATGGTTTTAGTGACCTCGGCCAGGACTTGACCTGCTGCTGAGCTGTTCTGTTCCCTAGGAAGGACTCAAAGGTCAGGACACAAACCCAGCTGAAACCAGTGCTACAGAGGAAACGCAATGAAACAGTCTGTTCTCTCACAGCTCCACAACTCCCTGTTTTTGCAACAAGGAATCACCTGTGAGATGTTTCCTGCTGCATGAAGCTGCTTGTATGGTGCAAATCCCAGCTGTCTACACTTGGCATCACACATGTAGGACCAAGAGCAACCCCTTTCCTTCAGTGCAGCTTGATCACAATCACACAGAGGTTTCCCAGGACCCCCTTCCCTGCCTAAGTATCATCACAGTGCTGGGGGCCAGAGGGGGTTGTCCTGCAAGACCCAGGTTTGAACGTCACCCACTGACTGCACCCAAGGCAGGGCTGGTTGCTGAGCTCCAGGGGATCTTTTGGGAGGTTCCAGCCTGGTTTCAGACCTGAGTGGGGAGGGTGTCTTGGGGCTGTTGGCATGTGCTTGCTCTCTGAAGTGAGTAACCCTCAGGCTATAGACCAGCTCCTCCCCAGGGACAGGGTCTGATTGCCAGGGCACAGGAATAATGTGGGATATCTGCAGCCATAAAACCAAGAGCCATGAAATGAGGGCTGACATTTGAAGAGAGCTAATAAGGACTGGTGAAAGGTCAGGACAGGTACTGCAGCACCTCACTGACTCTGGCCTCTGCCCCACTCCCCCACCAGCCCCTATTCACCTGAGCAGTTGTCACATCCCTTGGTGGCATCTCAACTCCCTTGTGT
Source organism: Sakesphorus luctuosus (assembly GCA_013396695.1). Classification (NCBI taxonomy): domain Eukaryota; kingdom Metazoa; phylum Chordata; class Aves; order Passeriformes; family Thamnophilidae; genus Sakesphorus; species Sakesphorus luctuosus. The sequence goes on from VWZD01009204.1 coordinate 19,604, forward strand.
TTAAAGAATCATGAAGAGCAAACATCATTCTGAGAAGCATTTCTTGCTTGGAACTGGGCATGCATCACCATCTCAGGACGTGTGCTTTCAGGATGCCAACAGCCACCTCTGAGCAGCCGATCTGCCCCAGAGGAAATCGCTCAGGACAGCTCAGTCGCACCTCTGTCCCCACCAGGCTGCCTTCCCCCCTTCTCCCCACTCCCCAGTCACTTGCTCATGGCCATGTGGGATCTGGGATCCTGGCCCCGTGCAGGACACTGTGTCCTGGCAGTGGCTGTTGGCAGCTCTGTCACTGCTGTCACCCCTGTGCCCCACAACAATACCTCAGCAGCCTCATGCCAGCCGTGGCTCCTAGATAAGCTGGGACATCCCTGTGTTTTGCAGCAGGAACAATCTTCAGGGCTTTATCCAGGCATTTCCTGAGGGAATCACCAGCTTTAGGGGGATCGTTGGCATAGCTTGATATGCCAGGCCCTGGAAGAGAGTCAGGCTGGGACAGGCTGATGGGAACAGCTGGGGAGGGGAATGAGGGATCAGGAGGGCTCAGGGCAGTGAGCTCTGTCCATTCTTAGCATTAAAGGTGCTTTTCCAGGCTCCCCTGGAGACCCAACTGACCCACACTTAGTTCCTCTCCTATGCATGCCTGACATCTCCCATGCTTTCAGCAGCATTCCCAGCTATATGGGTGGCACCTTTCCCAGCCAGGACAGCAGCTGGGGGCACTCCAAGATAGAGGAATGAAAATTCATTTGCCACCAAGGTGTTTCAGTCCCACCCAGTGCATGGGCACTACATGGTGCGTGAGGGCCTGCAGCCAGTGCTCCCCTCCTTGCCCACAGTGCCAGCCTGATGGACAGAGCTGCCCAAGGTGGGCAGGCCCAGAGGAAGGGCTAGGCCATCCCACCCACCACTTGAACACACAGGGCAGCATGGACCCCCTGGCAGGGGGATACTGACCCTGGACATCACAGGACAAGGTCTGGCTGACCACACCAGTGTCGTTCTCCTTGTCTGAATCCCACTCGTAGACAAACAGAGAGGTGTGGGATGAGCCTGCATCAAACACCATCCCATACTGGAAGGGAAGATCAAGACATCATGGCAGTGGGGAGCAGCGGCCTGCCCCTGGCCACACCATGGCCCTACCAGGGTGGTGGGGCCAGAAGATGCCCCCGAGCCCATCTCTCTGAGGCACAGCCTGTGTGTGTCGTGGCAGAGCAGAGCGGTGACCCCAGCACAGGCATTTCTCAGGGCAGCTGAAGGACTTTGTCGTTCCCTCTCCTGAGGTCTGTGCAGCAATGACAGCTCACACAAGCATTTCCTTCATTGTTTCCTCATGCTTTTTCATTTTCTTTCATGGTCACATACCTTTTGTGTCTACACTGGCCCCACCTTGGGGCCAGCAATTCACCAGCTCCAGTGCTCTCTGCCACCCCACGGCTGCACCTAGCCTGGGCAGGGACTGGCAGGGCCACAGCAGCCCAGTCCAGGAGCACCTAGACACCTGCCTGTCCCCCATAAAGCCTTCCACCTCACCCTAAAGCCCCACCACCCCTCCTCCAGCAGCCAGGGTGGGATGCCAAGCTGCAGGGGATGACAGAGGAGACACAGTCCTTCTGCCATGGTGTGAGCAGGTGAGCACAGGCTGGTAGGAGCTGGCAGGAACAAAGGGCCCGTGGAACTGTATTGCCCTGCCCTGAGAGAACAGAGGGATGGGACAGGGCTCTGCCCTGCCCATCTGCCCCAAGGTAATCTCCAAACACAGCAAGTGCATGGCATGGTGGCTCATTCCAGAGGAAGCTTCCCTCTTTGACTTCGAGGTGGCCAGGCTGTGTTTCTTTTGCCTGCACCTTGAGGTGGGAACAAAACACCCACCCTGCTACTGTGAGGCAGTTCCTGCTGGCCCCCCTTCCCCTTAAGATGAGCTGTTGTCTCTGAGCACCTGCCCAAGGTCTCTTCAGTGGTGCTCAGGGACCTTCCTTTGGGCTCACCTTGACTGTGGGTGGCAGTGTCACGTCTTCAACCTTCACCAGGCTGAGAACCAGGGCTATGATGGAGAGTGCCACCAGCACCCCGACGATGGCACTGGTGAAGGGCTTCTTGTTGGCCATCATTGGGGTGAAGGCTCCTGTGAACCCAAACATGGGAGAAGAGTGATTGGACACCTGGGAACATGCTGTCAGCGAGAGCTGCAACGAGATCTGCTCTGAAAGGTGACACTGCCTCAGGCTGTGCCACTCAGAAATCCTGATGGATAGTCAGACCTTTTCCTGGGAAAAGCAATATTAGGATAAAATAGGAGGAGCACGAGGAAAAAAGGATTGGTTGCCCAGCAGTTTGGGACAGCTGTGATGGGATAACGACAATCTTCCAGCTCCCACACCCACTCCTGCACAGCTCCATCCTACTGGGAAGGATCAGGTCTGGGAGGAGCAAGAGAAGCACTGCACTGAACAGAGGAGAGCATGGGGAAACTGCAGAAACCCTCAGTGGAAAGGTGGGGGGGTGGTTGTATCTTACAAGGTGTAAGTAAGGTCAGCTCACCTGTGGCACTCCCAGCCTGAACCCAGACGCGTGTCCCGGTGGGATCGCTCAGGGATGGCTCACAGTCCTTGCCGTGCTCTGAGCTCCTCCAGGACAGCAAACTCAGCTTGGACTTGCCTTCTAAACCCTTTGCAAGTGAATACTGCTGAAAGATCTTTCCCCCATTATTTTCTCTCGGAGATCGTCAGCCTTAAGCAAAACTCTCAAGTCTCTGTTCTTCTGTTTGTCTTACAGTTGTATTCATGGCCCAGCTTGGCCTTATCTTCAGCAATTAGTCCCTCCTCCTCCTCATTTGAATGAAATCAAAGGAAGGACACATCTTTTAACCCTTATCCCTCTGCTTCTCTATGCTGTCAAACACCCTCACACATGTTTCCATTCTCTCTTTGCTCTCACCACCCTTTACATTCCCATTATGAGTCTCTACAAAGCCTGTAAGAGGTCAGAGGGACTTTTCCAGTATCCCATGCCCAGGAGTCTCAGACAGAGTGGTAGGTGCCTTGATAATACATTTTGTTAAAATGAGATCATGTCAGAGGGGGAGGATGGCCCTGTTAGGGTAGTCTCATCAACACTGACTGGGCTTTGCCAGGGGACACAGGACAAGCTCAGATGGCACTGTCATGGCCCAATGGGACTGTGGTCACCCCTTCCCTGTGTGTGACTCAGCCTCGTGCTGCTCCTGGGCTGGGGGTCCCTGCAGACCACGAGGGGAGCTGAGGGAGTGAGGATGACTCACCTGCCCAGCTCTGCCAGCAGCCACCCATCCCTCAGAGCAGGCTGGAGGCACAGCAGGGCAGGCAGGGAATCCCACAGGCAGCATATCCCACAGTCAGGGCATCCCACAGTAAAGGCATCCCACAGTCAGCGTATCCTACGGGCAGGGTATCCCACAGTCAGGGTGTCCCAGGGGCAGGGTATCCCATGGGAAGGGTATCCTATGGGCAGGGTACCCCATGGGCAGGGTATCCCACAGGCAGGGTATCCCACAGTCAGGGTGTCCCACGGGCAGGGTATCCCATGGGCAGAGAATCCCACCCCAGCACAGTGCCCAGCACTGTGCCCTGGGAGCAGAAGGGTGGGGAGCAGAGATCTGTGCTCTCCGGGCCAAGCTGCTTCCTGCTGATTCATCTCTCTGATAAGAGGCTGGCAGGGCTATCACAAGGGCGATCTCCTGGAAAGACCCAGTTCCAGCTGCCTGCACTCAGCTGCACCACACAGGGCAATGCCAGGGGGAAAATGACGTGCTGGGGAGCTCTCCTTGCACCAGATCTCACCAGCACCTTCCCTGGTGCTTTCAGAGGTCTGGCCTTGTGCCCTGACAGTGCCATGCTGTGACATCAGGGTGCTGCAGTCCAGGGGTACTCCCTGCCTCTCACTGACCAGGGGGACTGTACCAGACCCTGCTGCTGGCCAGGCTCAGAGCTCCAGGCCAGTCCCAGACTTCAAGGCCCGTCCCTCTTCCTTTTGCCTCAAATTCCTTCACTCTGTGTGCAAGAAGCTGATCCACACATAGAATTGAAATAACTGATTTTATCTCATATATACACAGAGATGGGTGCAGACATGTGCAGAGATGTGGTGAATCCACAAAGCTGGCATGCCTCCAGCATGCCAGGTACCCACTTTTATATGCTCAGATCAATAGAAATCAGCATTTCCCTATAGGTAATGACCTAAAGCTGCAGCCATTGGCTTTGCATTCTTGCATCTCCATTTAAAGATTTAAGGATTCCTTGCACACTTAGTTTACTACTCATGCTCTGTGGGGAAGGGGCTTATGTGAGTAAGGGGCAATCACAGCTTGTGGGCCAGGATTTTACTATGCTAATGAGCACAAAGTTGGTCTTTGGATTTGTAATTTGATTTATAGTGTCTTGCTCTTTGTTTCTCAGGTCATGGCTCTCAGTTCCTGCAAATTTGGTTATTTCCTTATCTTCCATAAGTTCTTTTGTTTGTCCTGTCCTGTCCTTCAGTGAATTTTTAACCTTCTCATGGCACTTCATGTCATCAAATCTCCCCTTTGAGACACAGGGATATATCCATGGTTCATTTCCCATGTGTCTCACCCTAGTTTTGGAAAAACATAGTTGACTCTTACCTGAAAGAACAAAATAAACATATATTCTTTCGGTTTTATGATAAGGTGGTGAGTCAACACAGTCTTTGCAGGGTCATGGTGTTTCATTGCAACATTCCCATGGCAATCGCCTGTGGGGTGGCTCCTGTGCTGCTGGTGTGGATGGAGCCCAGAAGGTGCCACCACCACTCCTGCATTCCCACCTCCACACAACACACAACCTTTGGATTCACATGGATTCAGTGGAAGGGGGTGAATGAGTGTCCAGCACCTTCCCCGCTCTGGAGAAGCCCCTCTGACTGCACAGGGCTGCTCTGAGCTGGGGGTCTCACCCCCACCCAGGACAGAGAGGCACCAAACAGCCCCAGTCCTTGGGTGGCATTGCCAGGGGCTTTGAGCACCAGAGCTGACCAAACCTTCCAGCTCCAAATCTAAACAAACAACTCTTCACTTTACTCTTCCTGACCCTTCTTGTAGGGAGCAGACAGCTCTGTGCTGCACTCAGCCCTCTATGTTCTTCAGCTAATCCCACCCAAAGGGCCAAGTCTCAGCGCCGTGTGGTGTCCAAGCACCGCAGGTCCTGGAAGGGCCATGGGGTGCCTGGCCCCAGAGGCACCTGCTCTCACATGGCCCCCCTCAGGTCCTTGGGGCCCATCACCCCAGCCCTGTTTGCCTTCTGGGCTGTGCTCTGGTGAGAGTGAAATGTGCTGTTTGCTCATCATTGAAAATGGGACCAAATGTCTCATTCTGACTTCAGAGACAAGTCTGCTGAGGAGAAGTGCACACACACCCCTGTTTGATCTGCTTCTGACATGTATTTGTTTGTCTGTGGCCCTTGAAATGACTTTGAAACCCAGCAGGGAGTTGCCAGGCTGGTGTGGAGCCTTGGTGGGGCTCAAGCCCAGCCATCACTGCCAGTCACTGGGATGACTGGTGTTTGTGAAATGAGATCACCTCCATCACTAACATCTTCCTGGTGCCTTCTGAAAGGAAAACACTCTGACTCAGGTCAAAAGGAGTCTCTCATTTCCCTACCACTCAATTTCTACACCGTGAAGTCACCCCATTCCAGGGGGTGGGAGGTGCAGGCAGGGGCTCAGTGCATGCCCCATGTTTCCAAGTGAGCTGCACCACTTGCTCCTGCCCCACATCCCCTTCCAGAGAGGTACCAGCTCCAGCCCTACCTTCCAGGCTGATTCCAGCAAAACTGGTGGAGTTGAGGCCATTTCAAGCTCCCTTTTTTATGCCCACACCTGCTGTTGCTGGCTGGCATATAGCAGACCAGACCTTCCCTCCTCATACCTGCCTTCCCCAGTATGCATCATTATTAAATATGGCCTGACTGTCCTGACTGTGGCTGTCCTGGTGCCACCTCCCAGCTGTGTGTGCTCTGGGTCAGGGACATGAGCCTGGAGCCAGCCCCTGTGCCACCCATGGGCACCCCACTCCGTTCCCTGCCCCACGCACAGCTACAGCACAGCAGGGGTGGGTCTGGGGGTAGGTCCATCCTGCACTGTGCTCAGATGTGACTTAGAACAGCACCTGCCTCCTTGTGAAAGCCCCCAGATTATTGACATCAATGAAAATATTTCGATACTGGCAGTGGCTGAGCCCTGCAGGGCAGGGTGCCTGGGAAGGGGCACCAGCTCCCTGCTGAGGGAGGATGTGCTGCCCAGTGCTGTGGTCATGGGCTCCTCTCTGCTGGGGTGGCAGAGGGATGCCCCAGGAGCCTGAGGCTCTTAATCCCTCACCATCTGTGTTACCTGGTGGTGAGAGTACCAAGGTCAGGGCATCTCAGATGTGGCTCACAAGAGCCCCAGGCATGGGCTCTCCTCTGGCTCTGACATCTTAAGGGATTTTTCTCCTTGAGCACAGGGAAACAAGGATAAAGCACCCTCAGGGCAGGATTTTTCTTCCCACTAATGTCCCAGGGAGTGCTTGGGGACAGCATGGGAGGGAGACTGAGATAAGCAGCAGCACTGGAGATGATTGCCTCCAACACAATCAATGGGGCCATAAGAAAATGAGGCAGAAGGATGAATTGATGGAGGTGTCTGTCCCTTAGCAAACACTGAAGGGTATTTGCAGGAGACAATGAAACTCTCTGGCTACGAGAGCTCTGCCTTGAACTTCCAGACTGGTTTGGAGAAGGGCAGCTGGGGCCATGGTGGAGGCCGCTGCCCTGCCAGAGTGGGGTGTGTGGATAGGAGATGTCCCATGTCACCACGCTCAATGTATCCCATGTCACCAGGCTGTGCCCCTCTGTAACACCTCTTTCCCCTCAAAGTCTCAGTAAAGCTTCTGGGAAGCTGCACCAGGGAGGTCCCTTTTGCTGCAGCCTCCCTTCCTTCAGCCTTTTCTCCTCCTACTCCATGTGCCCCTGCTGCCCTGGCTGCTCCCCTCAGGCTTTGAGCACTCGCTCCACAATTCTCCTCACATCTTTCCAAGAGCAGTGACTGAACATGACCTGCATTTTAACCCACAGCCTTGCCAGCTTTGAATTATGCCACTAAATTATGGATGAGGTCCTGGGAACACCAAGCCTGAAAATGGGGGCTGCAGCAGCTTAGGGCACCTGCGTGCTCATAGGGTGGCATGTGCTGTGGCACACACTGGCCATTATCCAGGGATACCCAAAGCCCCCTCTGGCTCCCACCTGATCAGCTGCTGGCCCAGATACTCTGTGTGTGACCCCTTCCCCTGCAGCAGGGCTGTGACCCACCAGAGAAGGGTGTCAGGCTGTGTGAGCCTGGTTTCCTGGCAAATCTGGGGGAAACACTCATCTCTCCATTTCTGAGGTACTGTCCAAGAACTCTCTGACTGCTTGTCCCAATGTTCCCAGCAGCCAGAAGCCAAGATGAGGTTGGACACATGAGTAAGACACAGCTCCTACACAAAAGCTTAGAAAAGACCCAAACAAAACAAAGCTAAGTCATGAGGGTTCAGGCAGAGCTGGAAAGTGAAAGCTGGCCTGCAGCCAGGCCCACAGCTCCGAGGGGAGCTCACATGGGGCAGCCCCAGGCAGGGGTGACCTACAGCTCCTCTCCACTGAGTGGCCATTCTTAGCAGGGTTGCCAGGCTCCTTCCCAGCAAGGCTGACCTGGCACAGGCAGCCAAGGCCCTTATCTTGGTGAAGGGAACTGGTCTGTGTGTGAAATGACCAGGACCTCCCCAGCACCACCTCCCAGATCATGATTTGGTGTCAGCACTGAGCCCAGATCCTGCTGTGGGAGGAACTCTTCAAGGACCTGCTCTGCTGCCACAACTGCACTGAGGAGGTCCCACAGTCCCCAGGTACTGTCCATGTCTAGATGGAGGGAGGGATGCAAGTCCCTTGGGCCACCCATTCCCAGGTGTCTCCTTTGAGAGTCCTTATGCCCCTCTGGATGCCCAGGTCATGCTGGACCTCTGTCATGGTGCATGGAGCCCATCTGTGCTGTTTCAGGCAGGGTCTGCTCTGGAGATGCCACATGGACATGGCAGCACTGGCTTCTCTCCTGCCAGTGTACTCAGCCCCAATTTCAGATGTCTCTCCAAGAGCTGCTCCTGTCCCTGAAGGAGCTGGGACACACTGAGCAGGGTGGTACTGCTGGTACTGCCCCCCTGCCAGGGGGATGCTTGTTTGGCACCCAGGCTGGATGCAGGGGCTTCTTCACCACTGGCCTCAGGGTTTGGAGGGGCTCAGGGCTGGGCTCCACAGCACCAGCCTAGGGAAGCTGTGCTGGCCAGCATGTCCACATGGCCAGACCTCTGGGCTGGGAGCTGGGGCACTCCCCTGACATGTGCTCTTGAGTTTGACAAAGGCCCAGCTGGCAGCAATACCCAACACACCCACCTCAGCAGAGAGAATAAACCCAGAGGTGAGATCTTCACCTTTGCTGGAGGTCTCCCAGTGTGGAGGAGTGTTGGCCTGAGACTTGAGGAGCCTCTGGCCCCATGCCAGGGAGTGGCAGGGGCCCTGTGGCTCACACTGGGCAGGGGACATGTGTCAGGGTCTGTCCCCTCAAGCCGTGCCAGTGGGTGGGGGGTCCAGCAGGATTTCTCCAAGGGGCATGCTCCCAGGAGTTCTGTGTGTCCACAGGCTGGTGTGCCAGCACTGCACACTGCTGGGTGCCAGGGCAAATGCCCCAGGACTTGGTGGCCCTGGGCACCATGGGACACTCATCTGTACCCAGCGTGAGTCCTGCCAAGGGCCACGGCTGGTCCTGGCTGCCAGTGATCCCCCCACCCTGGCACCCCATCAATGCAGCCCCCCATGTGCCAGTTTGGCATCGTGGCACTCCTGTGCCCCACATGCCCTGGGGAGGGTAATGCCTTACCTCGGAGGAGCAGAGCTGGGACACGGTGACTGCTGCCCCTTCCCCAGGGCAGCTCCAAACTGCTGGAGGAGCTGCTTGCAGGCGAGCTGGGCGGCACGGGGGACATGTGGCACTGTGTCCCTGGCTGTGTCGGGAACAATGCGCTGGTGACAGGGCTGGTGTTAGTTCCTCACAGTCCAGGCAGGTCCTGCCAGGGCTGGGCAGCAGGAAACGGCCCCGTTCCTTGGCAGCGTCGCAGCGAGGCTGAGGGATGTGCTCATCTGTTTGATCTTCTTCAGTTTTGATGAGCCCCTTCCTTAGTTTATTAATCAGCTGGTGGCTGGGAGCTGTGGGAGTGTCCAAAGGCACCACTGCTCCCCAGGGCCACTCACTGAGTGTCCCCTCCTGACTCAGAGGCTTTGCTGCTCATCCTGCTCCTCTCTGTGTCCCCCACCCACTGCAGCCCCAGCAGCACCACGGCACAGCCTCTGCCACCAGTGGGAGCTTCCTCACAGTTCCCACCTGCTCTCAGAAACAAGAGGAGCAGTCACTGGTCTCATGGTCACCAGAGGGTCTCCTGGGGACACCAGCCCCACCAACACGTCCCCGGTGCCCCTCTGAGCTGACAGAGCAGTGACAGTGACATGACTGGTTGCAGGGAAGCTCCTCCTCCTGATCCCACCTGTACATACCTCAGGGCAGAGGGGACAGAGGGGGGACTGGGCAGGGGGCAGAGGCAGAGCCAGGGAGCAGCTGGGGCTGCAGGAGGAGCCCTGGCTGCCAGGAAGGGTTTGGTCAGAGGGCACAGCAGCAGCAGAGCACACAGGTCTGTGACAGGTGGTGTGGGAAGGAGACCAGGCTGCTGGACTGAGGCTGAGGGGCTCATCAGCTGCTCCCAACACCCTCACAGTGGGAGCTGGACATGAGGGACACCGGGGTGCCCCTGGCAGTGGGACCTCCATGTGACATGCTGATCCACACTTCCACCAGGAGTATGGAACTCCTCCTGCAGTCTGGGGGTCTGAGCAGTGTTCCACACCGAAGCTGGGGTTCAGTGACACCCTCCTCCACAACCAGCACCAGCAGTGCACACTCCTGCCCACGCCCTGTCCTCCCCACACCTCTTCTTTCACATTTAGGGATGGCAAGTGAAATGCAAAGAAGAAAAACCATCTGCTAAAAACTGCCCGTATCAGTGTTGCCTGGCTCACAGGATGGCCCAACAAACCCCTGACAGAGCACTGAAGGGCTGAAGGAAGTGAAGGCATAGATGGAAACCACTGAGCTTTGCTGCTGCAGCCACAGTGGCCTCGGGCAGGGCAGGGCAGGATCTGGGGTGCCCCCAGGGACCTACAGCAACCACCCACCCTGCAGGCAATTCCTCCTCTCCAGGCAGCAGTTTTGGTTACAACTGCTTTCTATGAAAATAAACCCAATCCATCAACGCATTTTTATTTTAAAATACAATAACTGGCACAGCCAGCAGCGCTTGCAGGGCAGGGCAGGGGCTGCGGGAGCCGAACAGGATCGCGGCACAGCGGGAGATGCTGGTGGGACGTGGTGCGGTGTGGGGCGGGCAGGGGCGGGCACAGCCCTGGCCCAGCCTGTGCTGGCTGTGCCACCAGCCTGTGCTGGCCCTGCCCAGGGACAGCGGGAGCTGCTGGCGGGACGCGGTGCTCTGCTGCAGGGTAGGGGCTGGACACAACCTGCCACCAGCCCGTGCTGGCTGTGCCACCAGCCTGTGCCACCAGACTGTGCTGGCTGTGCCACCAGCCCGTGCTGGCTGTGCCACCAGCCTGTGCCACCAGCCCGTGCTGGCTGTGCCACCAGCCTGTGCCTGTCACCAGTCCGTGCTGGCTGTGCCTGTCACCAGTCCGTGCTGGCTGTGCCACCAGCCCGTGCTGTCCCTGTGCCCCGCAGCTCCCGGGCCCTCAGTTGACGCGGCAGGCGCGGATCATGAGCAGCTGCAGCAGGATGAACACGGGCGACATGATGAGCCCGTACCAGAGCTCCCGAGTGTGCTCCACCAGCTTCTGGCACAGCAGCATCTCGAACACGAACTTGAGGCTGAGGATGGTGAGGATCCAGAAGAGCCGCAGCACCGCCAGGCGCTTCTCGCCGTCCTGGAACAGCCGCACGGACACGATGGTGGTGAAGTAGGTGCTGAGCCCGTCGGCGGCGAAGAAGGGCACGAACACGACCCACCAGGAGAGCGCGGCGGCCGCGCCGTCCACCTTGAGCACGAGCAGCACGGAGAAGGCGAGCAGGGCCAGCCCGTGCAGCAGCAGCTCGAAGGTGGCGAAGCCCAACCACTGCACGAGCTCCCGCAGCGAGAACAGCATTGCGGGGCCCGGCCCGGCCCGGCCGCGCGCCGCGATGGCGTCACGGGGGGAGCGGCCGTGACGTCACGGCAGTGCGGGCGGTGCGCGGGCAGTCCGCTCAGCCGCGGCAGTGACGTCAGCTCAGCGGTCGCAGAGTGGTGACGTCACAGCGGGATGGGGCCGGTCCGCGGTGAGTCCGAGGGAGCGGCCAGGGCTGGGGTTGGGTCTGTGGCTGGCCCCGCACCCTCCGGCCCCGACCCCTCCGGCCCCGCGGCCTGGGGCGGACGGGCAGGATCCAGGGAGACCTGAGAGCCCCTTCCAGAGCCCACAGGGACTCCAGGAGAGCTGGAGAGGGACTGGGGACAAGGATGGAGGGACAGGACACAGGGAATGGCTTCCCACTGGCAGAGGGCAGGGATAGATGCGATATTGGGAAGGAATTCTTGGCTGTGAGGGTGGGCAGGCCCTGGCACAGGTGCCCAGAGAAGCTGTGGCTGCCCCATCCCTGGGAGTGTCCAAGGCCAGGCTGGATGGGGCCTGGAGTAACCTGGGATAGTGGGAGGTGTCTCTGCCCATGGCAGGGGCTGGAATGGGGTGATCTTGAAGCTCCATTGCAGCTTAGACCAGTGTGTGATTCTATGACTTTGTTTTCTTTTATTATTATTCAATTTACTGTTATTCTTTGGGCACATGGTGACAGTGGCCATTTCCAGCTCAGACACCTCTGGACTGGATTCCCTGCTCAGGTTCCTGCTCCCCGACAGGGTGGCTGAGGGCAGTGTGTGTCTGGTCACCCCTTGCTCTGTCCCTGAGCTTCCAGGCTCTTCCCAGGCCTCCTCCTCACGAGAGGGGATCCATAGGGCAGTCAGGAAGGTTGACCCAGCGCTGGGGAGCAGCTGATCCCAGGCTGCACCTCCCCTGGGCTGTGAGGGCAGCTGAACCAGCCAGCATGTGGATTTTAGTCCCTGCATGCCTTGGCAGTGGGGACAAGCAGCACAGTAGTGTCCCTGCTGCTCCTGCAGACCAGGACACAGAGTTAGTGCTGCACAGGCGTGGGAAGGGAGCGCGGGAGCCTCGTATCCCAACGCTGAATCCCAGCGATTCACCGCCCCTGTGCCAGCTGTCAGCTCTGGCATGGATGTCACCTGTGCTCAGCCTCTGGTGCTCCTCTGCAGCCTGGTGGGGTTGGTGCTGTGATCCCAGGGCAGGCCCAGCTCTGCCACCGCCCCTTCCCCTCCAGCTGAGGGCTTTGGGTTGTCTCTTGCAGATGGCAGAACGGAAACTCCTTGTGCTCTTTGGCAGCCAGACTGGCACAGCTCAGGACACGGCGGAGAGGATCGGGAGGGAGGCCACGCGCCGGCACCTGCAGTGCAGAGTGGAGGCCCTGGACAGCTGTGATGTGGTGAGTGGGGACACACGGCGTGCTCTGGGCACTGCTGCTCCTGCTCCATCTCCAGTAGCCCCATGTCTGCCACTGGGCATCCTCCACCCTTGCTCTGATCTGCCATATGTCACCAGGACCTGTCTCTCTACCCTCCCCGAGGGCAGCCTGTGCTTATCTCAGCTGGAAGGGGGGGAACAGGGAGCAGGGACTCCCAGGATGGAGTCCCAGCTGCTGAGCTGTTCCCTGCAAGGTGAGCTGGTGCTACAAGGGAGTAGTGGGTGGGCAGTACAGGGCCTGTGGAGGAGCTTGTGCCATGCAGGACTGTGGGTTTTATTCCAAGTGTGGTCTGTGAGCTCATTGTGGTGTGAGGAGCCATGTGGGGACAGCCAGGAGAGGTGTTTCATAGAATTAGAGAATGGTTTGGGTTGGGAAGGACCTTAAAGCTCCAGCCCCTGCCACGGGCAGGGACACCTTCCACCATCCCAGGTTGCTCCAAGCCCTGTCCAACCTGGCCTTGGACACTTCCAGGGATGGGGCAGCCACAGCTTCTCTGGCCAACCTGTGCCAGGGCCTGCCCACCCTCACAGCCAAGAATTTCTTCCCAATATCTCATCTAAGCCTGCTCTCTGGCAGTGGGAAGCCATTCCCTCTTGTCCTGTCGCTCCAGTCCCTTGTCCCCAATTCCTCTCCAGCTCTCTTGGAGCCCTTGTAGGCACTGGAAGGGGCTCTCAGGTCTCACCAGAGCCTTCTCTCTTCTCCACACTGAACACCCCCAGCTCTCCCAGCCTGGCTCCAGAGCAGTTTGTAGGCTGCTGACCTGAACATGCATTTCCATGTTTGTTCCCACAGGCCAACCTCATCCACGAGCCATTGGTGGTGTTTGTGTGTGCAACCACTGGCCAGGGGGACCCACCTGATAACATGAAGGTAGGACAAGTTCCTGCCCATGTTGCTTTTGTATTCCTGATCCAGGGATTTCTCTCAAGAAGCAGCTTGAGCAGTGGTTATTTTTGGAGGGGAGAGCTTTGGTGCAGTACCAGTCACATCTCGTGGGACATGGGCAGGAGCTGGTGAAGGGGCTTTCAGGGGTCACCTCTGCAGGAGGCCGTGCTCCTCACTCTGCTGGGATTCAGGATGGACCTGATGGGAGGGAGAGCAGGGATCTAGGGATGAGCAGGCAGGGCAGGCTGCCTTGGCAGCAGCAGCACTCCAGGCTCTGTCCTCTGTAGATGTTCTGGCGGTTTCTGTTCCGGAAGAACCTGCCACCCGGGTCCCTCTGCCAGCTGGACTACGCCGTGCTGGGCCTTGGCGACTCCTCCTACCCCAAGTAAGCAGCTCTGCAGATCCTGGGCAGCTGCTCCTCACAGCTCTGGCTGTGGGAGAGACCAGAGCGTCTGGAGATCGGAGGGGATGAGGGGAGACAGAGCCTGACTCAAGATGAAATGTAATTCCTACCAGCCATAAAAATCCTTGTGCTACCAGCGTGTCCCTCCTAACCCCAGGAATTGGGTTTCTGCCCGTTTCTTCCCTCCCAGCCTCTCCAAGCAGATGCTTTGCTGCAGTGGGTCAGACATCATGTGTCATTTATTGCAGCCCTTCAGTTTTCCATGGGAACTGCAGGGAAGCTTTGTGCCACAGCACAGGCTGTGCTACTTGCCAGTGGGCCTGGGCAACAGAAGACATCAAACATAAGAAGGCAGCCAGCAGGCCCAGTTCTGTCCCAAAAGATTGTTCACATGTGCCTGAAAGAGCTGTAGTGGGACAGATGGGTGTGCTTGTGCTCCATGGGGCAATGAGGTCCTGGAGTGAAGGAATATATTCTATATCCCAGGGCACAAGATGCCCTGAAGGGAAGCTGGACCTCCCTGAGTCCCTGCTGGGAGCTGGACACAGCCTGTGAGGCCCATCAAGTAGCATCCAGCTGCTTGTTTGAGCTGCCCCAGGATGGGGCACAGGCTGGGCAGGGCACAGGCCAGGTTGTGGTGCTGCCTCTGTGCTGCTCCAGTGGCCCTGGCAGCAGGGCAGCTATGAGCAGTGCCTGCTGTGCTGCTGGAGTAGCCCTGCCTTCACAGCTATGTTATTCTCTGCTCAGGTTTAATTTTATTGCAAAGAAGCTGCACAAACGGGTGTTACAGCTCGGGGGCAACCCACTGCTTCCAGTGGCCTTGGGAGACGACCAGCATGATCTAGGGTAAGAGCCTAGAGGAGGTCTGGCAGGGGGAAGCTCCAGGATTGGCTGCCTTGGGCTGGGGCAGGGCTGTGTGTGCTTTACCCCAGCCTGGAAAACAGCAGCTCCCACCACGGGCTGCTCCTGCAGCTCTGTGAATGTGCTGATCTCTGCTCACAACTGTCCTGTGCCAGGACGTCAGCCACCTGCTTCTCCAGGGTGTCCCACGATCCCCAGGATGTGCCAACACCTCCTGGCTCAGCTCCAGTCCTGTTCAAAGCAGGGGATGGCTGTGTCACAGCCACGTTCCTGCAGCAGCCTGAGCTGTGCTCACCTGGCATGGGGCAGAGGCTCTGTGTGTCTCAGGGAATTGGTCATTGCCACAGGTGGTGCTCAGAGGGGCTCGTGGTTCTTTTCAGGTGTCAGTGGTTGGGCCCCAGAGAGTGAGGGGGTGCCTAAAGTGTCTGAGACATGTTCCTCCCAGACTTAGAACTGGAAGGGAACAGCCTGGGGTGACCACAGTGCAGAGGTAGCAGGGATTGTTGTCCAGGGTTGCCCCAGCATTGGGCAGGTGCAGGGGTAGCAGGGCTTGAGCCCTAAGGGATGATGTTGCACTGCTGCAGCCTGAATTTCCTGCTTACAGGGCAGATGCAGTGGTTGATCCGTGGCTCCTGGCCTTATGGGACAAGATCCTTGCCTTGTATCCTCTCCCTCCTGGCCTTGAGATCATCAGTCCAGACATACGGTGGGTGCACAGGGTGGGCAAGATGGGCCCAGCAGGGACTGGCTGGTGTACAAGGCCACTCTTCCTTTGCTGTTCTCCAGAGCGGAGATGTGCTCTGCTTTGACCAGGAACCCTCCCCACATGGCTACTGGTGTCCCAAGTGTCCCTTTTTCTTTGGCCACTGGTGGCCCATCTTTCCCTGGATGGGGTGTCCCCGTGTCCCCTGGTGGGAGGTGTGTGTCATCTGCCCCAGCCAGGTTCTGCCTGTCTTGCTGTCCTGATATGCCTCTGCCCCTGGCAGTGTGTGTGCCCAGCCAGCCTCCCTCTGCCTGTTCTGGAGCCTTGGGAATCTCCTCTTGGCAGTCTGCATTGCATTCCCGTACACAAGCCAACTCCGGGGGACAGGGATGATGGTGTGGATGCAGTGGGAGACTCCAGGCCTCTCCCTGCCTCTAGCCCTGCTGTAGCAGAGGAGCTGTGGTGTGGAGTAACCACTGCATTGCTCTCCCCGCCGCAGCCCACCCCCAAAATACACGCTGCACTACCTGCCTGAGGACTCCCCACCCTCCGAGGGTGACCTGCTCCCGCCAGCAGCACCCGGGGCTGCTCCGTCCGAGCTCCATCCCTTCGCTGCCCGCGTGGTGTCCAACCGGCGCATCACGGCACCATCCCACTTCCAGGATGTCCGGCTCATGGAGTTCGACATCACGGGCTCAGGGATCACGTGAGCATTTTCCTGACTCCCCCAAGCTCTTATGTGTGGGACCAGGTGTCCTGTAGCCTGCCCTCCTTTACCACTCCCTGTCCTCACTGATATCTGAAGCTGCAGCCCTGGGAATGTGGAATGTGATCGCTGCTGCATGGTCCCTCTCCATGACAAAGTCAGGGGTGTGTGGCAGTGGGGGTCCTGCCCATGGGGCAGCTCTCCTTGCCTGTCAGTTAGAGGGCACATTGGTGACACTGGGAACTTGCCTCCCCTGGTGTGGGTGCTGGTTGGGATGGCGGTGCATGCCTGTGGCTCTGCCCCGTGGCTCTGCCCCGTGGCTCTGCTCCGTGGCTCTGCCCCGTGGCTGTGCTAGGCAGCTCCCACTGCATCCACAGGTTCAGTGCGGGGGCCGTGGTGATGATCCAGCCCCAGAACTGCCCCGAGGACGTGCAGCAGTTCTGCAAGCTCCTTCGCCTGGATCCAGACAGACGCTTTGTGCTGAAGCCCACAGAGCCTGGTAGGTCCTGCCCACTGCTCCTTTCCCTTCCTACTGGGACATGGCCGCCCCTGAGCTCTGGGCCACCCTGGAGCTCTGCGGTTCCTTTGCTGTAGACCTGGTTCATGGAGTTGGGAGTGTCAGATGGACACAGGACTCCTGCCTATCTGGCAGTATGGGGACTGTTCTTCTCTCCCAGTGCTGTCATCGTGTGGATTCTGCATAGGGTCAGTGTGACCGTGGGAGGAATCCAGCAGTGCCAGGCTCCATCTGGGCCTTGTGCCTTGGCAGCCCCAGCACAGAGTGGGGAGGATCCTGCAGCCTCCTCAGCCCCAGGCCCAAGTCAGGAAACCTGTGCTTTGTGGGGAGTACAGCCTGCCTTTGGCCCGAGGACCTCCTGCAGAAGCTTCTGCAGCCACAAATGAGCTCCAACAACCACAGAAACATCTTGGAAGCCCGTCAGACCCCTTGGTGGCTCTGCAGTCTCCATGGAACTGGAGTTCTCTCCCCTGGCTCCTGAGTACCTATCCATCTTTCCTGCTTCTGTCCATGCTGGAATTTTTGCCTGGCAGGCAAACCCAAGAGAAATCCAGGCTGCTGCTCACACCCTTGAGAGATACAGAGGAAACAAGGACAGGCTGACGCATACGACACTAATGGTTATTTCCACTGTATTGTGTGCAGGATGGGTGGGAGTCATGTGGATAAGGCATTATCCCAAAGCTCTTGCCAAAAGTAAGGGACAGCTGAACACCACTGACTTCCTCTGTTGCCAAAGCTGCGGGCTTGAAAAGCAAACTGGGGAGAGCAGGAGGGTGTGGGGGCCACCTGGCAGGAGCAGTGGTAGCTGATGTTGGCTCCACTGGCATGTTGGTGCAGTGTGTGTGTTCCTGCAGGCAACAGGGCTGCCCTGGTGTGGGGCAGCAGGCAGGCAGTGCCAGGCACCTGGCCCCAGGGCTGTCCCTGAGCTCTCCCTGCTGCCTTGCCTTGCAGGCACATCCCTCCCTCCCCTCTTGCCACAGCCCTGCACCATCCGGCACCTGGTCACCCACTACCTGGACATCTCCTGTGTGCCACGACGATCCTTCTTTGAGCTCATGTCCTACTTCTCCACCAACGAGCTGGAGCGGGAGAAGCTGCAGGAGTTCAGCTCTGCTCAGGGTCAGGAGGAGCTGTACAGCTACTGCAACCGGCCCCGCAGGACCACGCTGGAGGTGAGGCTGGGGAGCAGGGCAGCCCTGCTCCATGGGGGCTGTGCCATGGCAGAAAGCACCCAGGTGGGTGAGGCTGGGGAGCAGGGCAGCCCTGCTCCACGGGGGCTGTGCCATGGCAGAAAGCACCCAGGTGGGTGAGGCTGGGGAGCAGGTCAGCCCTGCTCCATGGGGGCTGTGCCATGGCAGAAAGCACCCAGGTGGGTGAGGCTGGGGAGCAGGGCAGCCCTGCTCCATGGTGGCTGTGCCATGGCAGAAAGCGCCCAGGTGGGTGATCAGCCATAATTTTTTGTTTGGGGAATTCAACCTACTTCACACACTTTGTGAAGTGTCTATAGATTTCCACTGGCAGTTAAAACCAGCTCTAAATCCTTCTGGTCTCTGAGGTGGGCTGTGTCTGCAGCCTGGGGGCCAAAGGACAATGAATGCAGTGGAGTGGCTGGTGCTGAGAGGTGCCTGGTGTGGTGCCTTTGAACGAGGGCAGCAAGGCACAGCCATGTGGCACAGCCTCTGGCACCTTGAGAGCAGGCAGGGTGCCTTCTGGGTGGTGCAGGTTTTTCTTCTGCAGTGCATCAAACCTCACCCCTCTTGGCTTTCCAGGCCCTGTGGGATTTCCCTTACACCACATGTGCCATTCCAGTTGATTACCTGCTGGACCTCATCCCTCACATCAGAGCCCGTGCCTTCTCCATTGCCTCCTCCATGCTGGTAAGAGCTCAGCCCTTTTGGCCTCCTGTAAGGCTCTGAGCACCCACAGTCCAGCTGAGTCCGCAGCAGCCTGACCTGCTATATGCAAACCTCATGGCTGTGCCAGCCTCCAGATTCGGGCACTTGCTCTCCTGCAGCCCAGCAAGTGCCAGGACTGTCCCAGTATTCCTCAGAGGTCTGGTGTCCTTGCCACTGGGAGCAGTGGGCTATGGTACTACAGAGGCTGAGAGTGCCCCGCGTGGCAAGGCCCTGGGAAGCAGGGACGCTGCTCCCTCCTGCCGCCGGGAGGTGGCAGTGGAACCCGGCCCGGGTGGCTGGCAAAAGTCAGCCCCTGCACGGCTGGATTTGTCCTCCATGGGTGCCTCTTTGCTTGGACTGTCACTGTTCTCAGATGTGCAGAG
Source organism: Sakesphorus luctuosus (assembly GCA_013396695.1). Lineage (NCBI taxonomy): Eukaryota > Metazoa > Chordata > Aves > Passeriformes > Thamnophilidae > Sakesphorus > Sakesphorus luctuosus. Next base: position 38,644 of record VWZD01009204.1, read on the forward strand.
CATTCCAGCAGCAGTGCCATGGGAAAGGTTTTGAGCAAGGGTGTGCTCCATTTTAAGTGGCTGTTTCAGACTAGGATGAGTGTTGTAGGCACCCTGGCAGAGAGGCTGGGCACAGGCTTTGTCCCTGGAGGAGGTGCTGGGCCCTTGCTGTGGAGCTGTGCTGCGTGTCTGCTCATTTCTTGTGACTCCTGTCTGGACACAGGCTCACCCTGACCGGATCCAGATCCTCATGGCAGTGGTGCAGTACAAGACACAGCTCAGCAAACCCCGACGTGGGCTCTGCTCTTCCTGGCTGGCATCTCTCAACCCAGAGGAAGGTAATTTTTTGGACTCTGTGTGCTTGTCACAGCACCCAGCACCAATCCCTTTGGACCACAGTGGAGCTGTGTGTGTGCTGGCCATGTTTTGGAGCTGCCTGGGCCCTGGCTGGAGCAGCATCTCCATGTGGAGCTGGAGCACCCTGGCTTGGCAGGATGAGCTGAACTCACAAGAAGCTGTTCTTCACTGCTGCTGTCCTCTTCAGAGCACAGTGTGCTCCTCCAGCTTGCCCTGAATTCCTGGTTTTCTCACAGCTGCTTGACTCTCCTGCTTCCAGTGCCAGGGTGCCCTGCTGTCCCATTGAGGGCTTCTCCTGGTGTCCTGGAGTTGGTAGTACTCTGCTGGACACTTCCAGCCCCACAGCCCCAACTCTGGAAAGCCTGGTCCTTCCTTTGGGCACATCCACCCTGTTCTGCAAAGCCTGTGAGTGCTGCTTATCTGCCCTAAGCACAAACCCCCTCCAGTGGGTCCCCAGACAAATGTGAGAAGCCCACAGGGACTCCCACCTGCAGAGTGGTAGAGAATTGCTCTCTACGACCCCAGGGCAAGATGGGGCTCTTTACCCAGCTGAGTTAAATCTGGCCTCCCTCATGTCCAGCTAGGTTGGGATCTCAGCTTGCCTTCACCACTGTCCTCCCTGGCACAGGCTGTGTGAAGAAAAGGCTGTCCCACAGCCTGGGTGCTTGGGAGCTCTTGTCTTGCCGTGAGTTCACTCATTTTCCTGCAGAGGCAGTGCTGAGACAGCTGAAGTGCTTTTCACACATACAGAGTTTGCTGTTGGGGCTGGGGCTGGGGCTGGTGAGCCAGGTGCTGTCTGTGTCTTTAGGGCATCCTGGAAATGCTGGATGCCTGGCTCACCCTCCACAGGCTGGCCCAGGGGCAGGGGTGGTGGGTTGATGCTATTCAGTCTGTTTTGCAGGTGATGTCCGGGTGCCTCTTTGGGTGAAGAAAGGAGGAATGAAGTTCCCAGCTGACCCTGCCACCCCCATGATCATGATTGGCCCTGGCACAGGGGTGGCACCTTTCCGAGCAGCAATACAGGAGCGGGTGGCACAGGGAAGTACAGGTGAGGGGTGGTCCTGGGAGGGTCCCAGGATGCCCCTTGCTGCAGACAGGTCTATGTCAGCAGACAGCAAGGAAGGCCTAGGGGGTTGTGAGGGTTTGGACAGCTGCAGGCTTTGCTCTCTTGGAGCCAGAGGAAGCTGGACTCAGGGGCAGGTGAGGACCAGAGCCTGCTGTGTGCAGCCTGAGTGGTTATTCATAGGCTGTGCTGCAGGGCAGTTCCTTGGGTTGGGGTAGGGCTCTGCAGAGGCTTTCTGGGCTCTGTGAGACTGGAGATGGATTACTGAGCTCATCTGCTGCTGCACAAGGAGTGATGTCTCTGCCTCTGTCCCATCCTCATTCCCCTGGCTCAGCCATGGGCCTCAGCAGGAGGCTGAGGCTGGTGGAGTGGAACAGGCAGCCCCAGGGGGCAGTTCTTGCCCTACCTGCTCCACACCTGCATTTCCTGCACACAGAGGCCTCTGGTTGCCACAGGTCACTTCACACCATGCTCACATGGCTCCTGGCCTTCCAGGCCAGGGCTGTCAGCAAGGTGCAGCAGAGAGGTGGGAGCCTTGGGGCTCAGCCCCAGGTCCTGTGGGCACCAGCAGTGCCCAGCACTCTCAGAGAACGTGGTCCTCCCAACACAGCCCTTGTCTCTGCTTTCTGCAGGGAACTGCCTGTTCTTTGGCTGCCGACAGAAATCCAAGGACTTCTACTTCCAGGCAGAGTGGGAAGAGCTGGTGGCAAAGGGCTTCCTGACACTCTTTACAGCCTTCTCCAGGGACCAGGTTAGTTCCCAGAGGAGGGTGGATACAGAGGCATCTCAGGCAGCACTGATGGGACTCTGTCAGTGTGTGTGTCTCCTGTACCTGTTGGCATGGCCTGTGATGGATCTGGTGGGGTGGCACAGTGTCACCTCACTTCCCCTCACTTCCCTCACACACCTCTTTACTGGCTGTGATTTGCCCCCCAGCTGCCAGGGCTGTGCTGGGACATGTCGGACTGAGCTGAGCTGGAAAGGCTGCTGGGACAGGGCTGGAGAGCCCTGGAGCAGATAAGGCATTAGCCAGCTTTGTTTGGCTGGACCACGTGAGTGATAAAAGGCTCCCAAAGCCGCCTGCGGGGTCACCAGGCAATAACCCTCCTCACCATGTCACTCTGAGCACTGACTGAGCCCAGGGAGCTTGGCCTCTGTGCCAGCTCTCCCCACGTCTCAGCTATACAAGAGGAAGTTCCCTGTGGATACAAGCACCCCCACAACTCATCCCCTCACTTTGCTCCCTGGTTTCCTAGACAGTGTCTGGTGAGCAGCTCTCATCCTCCCTCAGGGCTGCAGGGCTTTTTATGCTGCCAGAGAGGCTTCCTGAGCTGGGGTTTTGTTTCAGTGCCTTGCCCTGTCCTTTAATGGCACCAAAAGCTCAGTCTGGCTTTGGACCAGAGATCTGATAAAAAGGGAATGGAGGTCTTTCAGTAGCTTAGCTGCACCAGCCCTTTCTCCTGGCTGTGTGCGTCTTGTTGACATGAATCCAGATCTTTTATCCACTCGATTGTAAGGCATGAGCTGGATGCTTCTGTGAAGACTTTCCAAGTCTGTGATGAACAGGAGCAGCACTGCAGAGTGTTGTTGGATGAGCAGTGAAGTGGGGGACCTCCTGCTCTGTGAATCTGGAGAGCTGCCAGAGCCACCTCTACCCTCACAAGCTGTGGAGGGACAGGACTCCCATGGGAGTGTCCCCTCTCTGCCTGCTCCACAGGCCAAAGCACTTTGTCCTGAGAGTCTCCTGCCCCCAAGTTGTGCTGGGAGGTGAGTGGGAGCACAGCCAGGTGTGATGAGCTTCATTGGACCGTTGTCCCTTTGGCTTCAGGAGATACCACAGCCCTTACCTTGTCAAAAACTTCGTTGTCAAAGAACTGGGCAGGGGCTGGGATGCTCCATAGCTGAGCAGAATTTCCTTCTCTCTTAAGAAGAAGAGGTCACTTTGCAGTGACCTCCTATCACATCATGGTGGAGACTGATCCCAGCCTAACACAGCTGCCTCTGACTCTGAGCAGAATGCCCTGGGGTTTAGCTGAAACATCGTGAGCCCAGTTTGTCACTGGGGTGCTCTGGTTCCCGGGCAGTTGCAGGTCCTTATATGCCCCCTCAGAGCCCCAGCCTGGCTGGCAGTGCCTCTGGCAGCACTGAGCTCATTACACTGTTACTGATGCTGAAGCGGAGCTGAGGTGCTTGTGACTGGCATCACTGACGGCCGGTTGGAGCCATGGAGCCGTGCCCAGGGTGACCTGGCACTCCAGTGCAATCAGCCAGTGGAGCTGTGGGACCTGCTGCCCACATGGTGACCAGCTCCTGTGACAGCTGGGGCTGGTGTTGCTCAGGGTTGTTCCCACACACACCTTCAGCCTGCAGCATGCAGGGCCCTGGGGCACAGCAAGAGTCCTGCTGCCTTTGGGGCTGGACGTGGTGGGAGGGATGTGGGGAAAGGGCTGTGCCTGTGGCTCAGCTCACTGCTGTGCAGAACCTGACGTAGTGGGACGCCCAGCACAGGGCCTGGCATTCATCACACTGTCACCTTTGTCACGGGAGCCCTCTGGGCCAGCAGTGAGTTGAGGCACGTTAGCAATGGCGTTCTCCTGGGCAGGAGCCAGGGCCGTAGGCAGTTGCTTGGATTCTTGAAGTCCTGTGGATTAACCCTTTGGGAACTCTCCTTAGTTGGGCTGTACTATGCCAAAAGCCATTCATAATCCAGTCCCTAAGCACAGTGAAGGGGCAGAGAATGGGACCAAGGCCATCCCTCCAAGCTTTCTGCCTTCCAAGCTGTTTGGGTCTCCAGCAGCCAGGGATGCAGGGAAGGGTCCCTGTCCTGCAGCAAATTTGGCACAGGGAGGCCACAGAACCTCCTCTGCCTGTGCTGGGAGAAGAGAGGAGAGAGCAGGAAGGAAATCCTCATGAAGCCTTTCCAGCTCATGGTCTTGGCCAGTGGATACTCAAAGAGTTTGGGAGCGCTATTTGGTCCTCACTGAAGCTCCTACTGCTGCACCCATCTTCCTTCAGCCCATCCCAGTGCACAGACATCAGGTGTGGGGTTTCCCTTCCCTGTATGGCCATTAATCCAACTGCTTTTCTCAGTACCCCCTACTTCAGGGGGCTGTGCTGCCCTGAGCCCTTGCAAACAGCACCTGAGAACAGTCCTGAGAGCAGGAGCTGCAGCTGCTGCCAGGGCTGGCAGACTCAGTGTCCTGTTTCCCTGCAGGAGGAGAAGGTTTATGTTCAGCACCGCATCCAGGAGAACCGGAGGCTGGTGTGGGAGCTGCTGAGCACTGGGAACGCTCATGTCTACCTGGCTGGGTAAGTGAGAGAGGTCTCTGCACAGGGACTGAGTGAGCATATTACTGCTTCTCTACCTGCCTGGAGACATTCCCTGGGCTCAGCCCCTGGAGTGAGCACAGCCCATACCTTGGCAGGTCTCTGGGGGCTGCAGTGGCTGCAGCAGGGGGATGAGTTGTTCCTTCTCTCCCTGTGTCCAGTCTCTGTAAGCCCTGGGCTCAGAGGGTCATTTCAGACCTACCCCACACTCCAGTTAGGTGGGGTAGAGCTGCTGGTAAAGCTGCTGCAGCCGACCCCATGTGCCCATTCCTCCCCCTGTCAATGGCCTCTGACTCATGGCATATCCACACACAGGTGAGCCCTGGCCCTTCACACCCCTCTCCTTCAGCGGTGCTTGGTGAAACTGGAGAAAAGGGTTGTATAGTGCCTGTGGCCACTCATGGGCAGGAGGCTTTGAAAGCACAATATACCAGGGCTCCACCAGTGCTGGGGCTTGTGAGCAAGGCCTTGCGACCCTTGGCACATTTTGTCTAGCTCTTCACACTCAAAACTGCCTCCCAGGGCAGGGATGAGCCATGTTGCACCACAGCCAGTCTCCTTTCGCAGTGCAGTCATTCTCTGGGTGGTTGTCTTGGACTGGTTGCACATCTTGAACTGCTGGACTAAGGTGGGGGGCAGAGTGTTGGCATCTCTGCTCAGAGCTCTTTTCCTGGGCAGAGCTCTTGACCTGCCTGCCCTTGTGGCTCCCTGCACGACAGGGAGGAGGCTGCTCCCCACTGCCCAGGGTGAGGGTTGTGAAATGCTTAGGGCTCTTGAGCTGGTGAGAGGCTGGTGATGGTGTTTGTTGTGCACTCTGTGACCTGGAGAGTGCCGTGCAAGCCCAGGCCTGGCTGTCGGCAGGAGCAGCAATTGCAGGAGGCTCCTTCCTGCCTGTCCTGTGCAATAGCAGGAACTTCTCCAGTGCCTCACAGGGCGAGACTGGCCTTGCTGCATTCCTGGGAGAAGGAGATTCCTGTTCACTGCCCAGGAAGGAGAGGCCAGGCTGCCCACCATGCTGCCTGTGCTGCTGCCTGGCCTGCGCTGCTGCCTGTCCTACTGCCCACGCTGCTGCCTGCACTGCTGTGGCACTGCTGCCTGTCCTACTGCTTGTGCTCCTCCTGTCCTGCTGCCTGCACTGCTGCCTGCACTGCTCCTATGCTGCTGCCTGACCTGCACTGCTGCCTGTACTGCTGCCCGCGCTGCTGCCTGTCTTGCTACCTGCACTGCTGCCTACACTGCTCCTGTGCTGCTGCCTGGCCTGCGCTGCTGCCTGTCCTACTGCCCACGCTGCTGCCTGCACTGCTGTGGCACTGCTGCCTGTCCTACTGCTTGTGCTCCTCCTGTCCTGCTGCCTGCACTGCTGCCTGCACTGCTGCTTGCGCTGCTGCCTGTCCTGCTGCCTGCACTCCTGCCTGTCCTGCTGCCTGCGCTGCTCCTGCACTGCTCTCTGCGCTGCTGCCTGTGCTGCTTCCTGCACTGCCAGGCCTTGCTGCCCTGGTGCCCCTACCCCAAATTGGGCACTCCTACCCTTGAATCAGGGCTTTGGGTTTGGTGCTCTTGGGACTTTGGTTGTGCCTCTATCCACAGCCCAAATGCTAAGACTATTGGGCAGCTATTGAGTCCTTCCATCGTCTTTCCTACTGTTCTTTGATCATGTTTCCTACTTTCTGGTGCTGATGGAGACTCCCAAAAGAGGATCAATGTCTTGGAAAGAACAGAGCTCACACATCTGTCCCCATGGCAGGTTTTTGAACGGCTGTTAGGATGGTATTTTGGACACTGAGGTTGCTCTGAGACTCATCTCACTGTGGGCTTTGCCCCTGGCATGGGATGTCCCTCAGCTCCCATCAGGCAGGTGGAATCTGAGAGCTTCATCCTCCTTGTACAAGTGACAGCTGTTCTGATTGCAGAGGGCACTGGCCCTCCCCTCCTGAACAATCCACACCATGTGGAAAGACTTCCAGGATCTTGGTACCCCTTCCTAGCCCAGACTCTGACCTGACAGTGGGATGCCAGACAGGAGGGTGCAGGTGGGCGAGCCTGAAAACGGCCTTTTTTGCCCTAAAAACACTATTCAGTTTCAGCCAGACTAGAAGAAAGTCAATCCTGAGCTGTCTGTCCCTGAGCAGTGGCCCTGGGGTGAGTCTGCCTTTGGCCTGTGCTGGCCCTGTGGGCTCTCAGCAGCCAGGGCTTTATCTGCTCTAGAATTGTTCCCAGCTTGTCTTGCCCAGGGGCAAAAAGATTGAAAATGTCTCTCTTTTTGTGAAAAAAATAGCTATTTGACATGTTTTCCATCACAAAGCCTAGCTCCATTATCCTGTACTTGCATATCAGTGCCTGACTCAGAAACAATACGACTCTTCCAAAAAAAGAAGACCTCCTTTCTGGGTATTTTGGGATGTTAATCAGCTTCAAACGCAAGTCAGAATTCTGCCTTGTTCTTGGGAAACAGCAAGGACGTTGCCAGATGCTCGTGCCAATTGGAGCAGCCTGGGAAATTTTTTATTAGATGTTTTTTTGTCGTACAGGCAGTTCATCAAATGAAACTCTCTTCAGGAAAAAAAGTCTGAATTTCTGATTTCCCCTAAGAAATAATTGTGCTTGAAAGCATTGAGTTCTGTTTGGGTATTTATTACACAGGAGCTCGTGTTTTCTGCAGCATTTCTCTTATTCTGAGGTTTGAACTGGCTTCAGTTCCAAATGTCACCATCAAACCAGTCATGTTGGATTTCCTGAGCAGGCAGCAGCAGGACGGGAGCGGCTGCTCCTTCCCACAGTGTGTTACCCAGCTCAGGATCAGACATGTTTGACATTGAGTGATTCCTGAGATGAAAGGACAGTTTCCTGCCCTCCTGCCGATAAATTCCAACCCGTGCATATTCCCCATGTCCCTCTAATGAGGCTGCTGGCAAATGGAGCCATGTGGGGCTGCAGTTCAGGCTGCGGAGCTGTGATGCTCCTTCCCTGGGGTCTGGGTACTGCAGCCATGGCTCTGCCTGCAAATGCCTGCACCGAGGCCCTGTGGATAACGGCTGCTCTCGAGGGAGGGGGAAGATGACAAGCCTGTCATTTATCCTGTGCCAGGCAGCCCGTGTGGCAGGGTGAGGCAGGTTCCCACTGCCCTGCTGCCAGGGTGGTGGGTTCAGCTGCCCCCTGATCCCAGAGCACTGGCGCTGCTGCCCCTGGTTTTCCTNGGTGGCCCTGCTGCCTGTCCTACTGCTTGTGCTCCTCCTGTCCTGCTGCCTGCACTGCTGCCTGCACTGCTCCTATGCTGCTGCCTGGCCTGCACTGCTGCCTGTCCTGCTGCCCGTGCTGCTGCCTGTCCTGCTACCTGCACTGCTGCCTGCACTGCTGCTTGCGCTGCTGCCTGTCCTGCTGCCTGCACTCCTGCCTGTCCTGCTGCCTGCGCTGCTCCTGCACTGCTCTCTGCGCTGCTGCCTGTGCTGCTTCCTGCACTGCCAGGCCTTGCTGCCCTGGTGCCCCTACCCCAAATTGGGCACTCCTACCCTTGAATCAGGGCTTTGGGTTTGGTGCTCTTGGGACTTTGGTTGTGCCTCTATCCACAGCCCAAATGCTAAGACTATTGGGCAGCTATTGAGTCCTTCCATCGTCTTTCCTACTGTTCTTTGATCATGTTTCCTACTTTCTGGTGCTGATGGAGACTCCCAAAAGAGGATCAATGTCTTGGAAAGAACAGAGCTCACACATCTGTCCCCATGGCAGGTTTTTGAACGGCTGTTAGGATGGTATTTTGGACACTGAGGTTGCTCTGAGACTCATCTCACTGTGGGCTTTGCCCCTGGCATGGGATGTCCCTCAGCTCCCATCAGGCAGGTGGAATCTGAGAGCTTCATCCTCCTTGTACAAGTGACAGCTGTTCTGATTGCAGAGGGCACTGGCCCTCCCCTCCTGAACAATCCACACCATGTGGAAAGACTTCCAGGATCTTGGTACCCCTTCCTAGCCCAGACTCTGACCTGACAGTGGGATGCCAGACAGGAGGGTGCAGGTGGGCGAGCCTGAAAACGGCCTTTTTTGCCCTAAAAACACTATTCAGTTTCAGCCAGACTAGAAGAAAGTCAATCCTGAGCTGTCTGTCCCTGAGCAGTGGCCCTGGGGTGAGTCTGCCTTTGGCCTGTGCTGGCCCTGTGGGCTCTCAGCAGCCAGGGCTTTATCTGCTCTAGAATTGTTCCCAGCTTGTCTTGCCCAGGGGCAAAAAGATTGAAAATGTCTCTCTTTTTGTGAAAAAAATAGCTATTTGACATGTTTTCCATCACAAAGCCTAGCTCCATTATCCTGTACTTGCATATCAGTGCCTGACTCAGAAACAATACGACTCTTCCAAAAAAAGAAGACCTCCTTTCTGGGTATTTTGGGATGTTAATCAGCTTCAAACGCAAGTCAGAATTCTGCCTTGTTCTTGGGAAACAGCAAGGACGTTGCCAGATGCTCGTGCCAATTGGAGCAGCCTGGGAAATTTTTTATTAGATGTTTTTTTGTCGTACAGGCAGTTCATCAAATGAAACTCTCTTCAGGAAAAAAAGTCTGAATTTCTGATTTCCCCTAAGAAATAATTGTGCTTGAAAGCATTGAGTTCTGTTTGGGTATTTATTACACAGGAGCTCGTGTTTTCTGCAGCATTTCTCTTATTCTGAGGTTTGAACTGGCTTCAGTTCCAAATGTCACCATCAAACCAGTCATGTTGGATTTCCTGAGCAGGCAGCAGCAGGACGGGAGCGGCTGCTCCTTCCCACAGTGTGTTACCCAGCTCAGGATCAGACATGTTTGACATTGAGTGATTCCTGAGATGAAAGGACAGTTTCCTGCCCTCCTGCCGATAAATTCCAACCCGTGCATATTCCCCATGTCCCTCTAATGAGGCTGCTGGCAAATGGAGCCATGTGGGGCTGCAGTTCAGGCTGCGGAGCTGTGATGCTCCTTCCCTGGGGTCTGGGTACTGCAGCCATGGCTCTGCCTGCAAATGCCTGCACCGAGGCCCTGTGGATAACGGCTGCTCTCGAGGGAGGGGGAAGATGACAAGCCTGTCATTTATCCTGTGCCAGGCAGCCCGTGTGGCAGGGTGAGGCAGGTTCCCACTGCCCTGCTGCCAGGGTGGTGGGTTCAGCTGCCCCCTGATCCCAGAGCACTGGCGCTGCTGCCCCTGGTTTTCCTTCCGCCCTCCATTGTGCCCCTGCTCTCTCCCCCAGGAATGCCAAGCAGATGCCAGCGGCGGTGGCCGAGGCCCTGCAGTCGGTGTTGCAGCAGGAGGGTGGCTTGTCACCCTTGGAAGCAGAGGAGCATTTAGCAGCCCTGGAACGGTCCCAGCGCTTCCAGTCTGAAACCTGGTCATAAGCCTGGCTCCCTGCCTCCCCTTCCCCACAAACTGCCTGAATAAAGGAGCCAGCACAATGATCTGCCTCTGGCATCTTCCTAGGGCTGGGACTACCCCAACCTGGACAGGGGCCTGGCCAAGGGGGTGGATTTACCCAACCAGCCCTTCCCTGATGGCAGCAGGGCCACGGTGGGCAGGGGACCCTGTCTTCTGGAGGGGCTCCCCATGCCCACTTCCTGCTGGGGCAGAGGTGAGAGGTCTCAGGGGGCCTGGTGCTGGCTGGCTGCAGCGTGGGACTGATCTGCCATCCCGTGTGCTCCAGCTCCAGGAGTCCCCATGCAGAGGGGCAGCACCCATGGGCATTGCTGGAGCCACAGCAATGGCAGTGCTGCTGTTTGTGGTGAGGCCCAGAGGAAGTGAACTGTTGCATGGGAGTCTCTCCACCCTGGCATTAGTCAGCAGCGTTTGCTGCAGGAGGAGGCTGCCTGGACAGACCTGTTCCCCCTGTCTTCAGTGGCCAAGGCCAGCAGGGACAGGCACGGGAGGAAACCTCGATTCTTCTGTCTCTGCTGCCAGCTCATCATCCTGAGCCTGCTTAATGTTGAGCTCTGATCTCTCAGTGCCAGTTCCCACTGAGTTATTGCCTTCCCTGAGCACCTGCTCTGCTGCATCCGTCCTCCACCCCATCCTGGGAGCCACTTCCAGCTCTTTCCGTGCAGCCTCAGGATTGTGCACGCCCCTGGCCCTGCCAGTGCCCCAGTGGTACCAGTGCCACCACCTTCCTTCCCCAGTTCAGCGAACTGGGTGCCACCATGTAAATAGCAATTAGGACCCAGGGCATGACTCAGCCAGGGACAGTCCCTGGGAGCAGGCCAGGACAGGAAGGGACAGTGGTGCCACACCATGCCTGTGACCCAGCCACCCTCCCACACTCGGGTCATGGGGTCCTGCAGGGGCCAGGAAAGCCCTGGGGCATTGCTTGAGCTGCAGCACCACAGTGAGGGGGAACAGGGGGATTTTAGGGCTTCCCACCCTGCTGCTTTGCTCTGAGGAGCTCTTGCACTTACAAGCCCTGCCTGGGCTAAGTGTCCCCATGCTCCAGGGACAGCCAGGGGACCAGTGCAGAATTGCTATATGGCAATCATCATGCTAGTGACGCCACCCCTCAATGTGGGGCACTATCCAGGCAGGATACTTCTTTCCAAACCCTGCAAGCTGCTTGTGGGACATGGCAAGGAGAGATGGCCCAGCACAGGGACTGAACTGGGAGCTGGACTGGAGCAGCACAGGGCCCACACTGGGGGGCTGTACTGGAGTCTGGGCTGGGAGGGTGTACTGGGGCAATACAGGGCTTATGCTGGGGGGCTGCACTGGTGGAGCACAGGGCCCATGTTGGGAGGCTGTACTGGTCTCTGAGCTGGAGGCCTGTGCCAGAGGGGCACAGAGCCCGAGCTGCCATGCCCAGGGACAGAGGTGTGGGGATCACTGGCTACAGAAGTGGCTCCATTTGTGCTGGACAAGGAGAAGAGGCGGCCGTGGGCCCAGCTCCTCCCCGGCTCCGGCGGGAGCTGATTGGCGCGGGCATGGCTGCCTGCCCCGGGCTGCCTGCATTTGAGCCGCTTCCAGAAGCTGACAAACCAGACTGGTTAGAGTCAGGCTCGGCCCTAGCCCTGCCTGGCCCACGACAGGAGGCAGCTGCCTGTGCAGGTGCCCACCACGCCTGCACCCCTTCGGCACAGCAGGCAGTGCCGGGCAGCCCCCAACGCGCGCTGTCCTCTGGACCGTGGCGGGTCAGTATTGCGTTGATGCTGGGGAGGAGGAGGACGAGGACGACGAGGAGCAGGAAGAGGCTGTTGGATGCTCACAGCGATGCCCCTCTTGGGGTGTTCTATTGGTGAGGATGATGGGGATACACCCTGCTTTGAAGGCTCCTGACCCTTTGGTCTGGGAGGGTTCACTGAACAGCGCCAGAGGGGTAGTGGGACTCTGTGCAGATGCTGCTGCCTTCAAACCCTTCTGGCAGCTGTGCTGAAGGCTGCCTGCTGCCCTGGAGCAGCACCCACATCCTGCACCCAGCCCTGAGGAGCCTTGCGGGGTGGCAGGTGAGAGGGGTAGTAGTGGAGCAACCACCCTCATGGAGCTGGCAGCGGGCAAGGAGGCAGAGCCTGGCCCCCAGCTGGTGCAGGCAGCCAATGGGGACGGGTGTGCCAGGCAGCAGGGTGAGAGCGAGACTGTGGGGTCGGGGGACCCTGGGGAGCAGCCCCAGCTCTGTGGAGAGGTGTCTGCTGCTGCCTGGGCACACTGGAACCCGCCGGCGGAGGATGCAACGGAGCCGCTCCTGCCTGGGCATGATGAGCTGCCTGCTGCCCGCGGTGCCTCCCTGCCTGCGGGGCAGGACCCTCCCGCTGCTGCCACCAGCAGCCCCGTCCTGCCACGCGGGGAGAGCCCGGCGCCACAGAGGGGGTCTCCCAGCCTGGAAAGAGTCTCCAGCTCCATCCTGAGCCTCTTTGGCGAGGACGAGGTGACGTCGAGCAGCGAGGTGGCAGCGAAGGCGGCACAGCCGTGGCCGGTGCCGGCGGGCAGCGAGGACGAGTGTCCCATCTGCACCGAGCCCTACGATGAGCAGCGGCACAAACCGGCGCTGCTGAACTGCAGCCACGGGCTGTGCCAAGCCTGCCTGCGCGCCATCATGGACACGGCCCACGGCGCCGAGTTCGGCCGCGTGCGCTGCCCCATCTGCCGCCAGAAGACGCCCATGCTGGAGTGGGAGATCTGCAAGCTGCAGGAAGAGCTGCTCCTGCTGCACGCCCAGCCCGGCCCCCCCGGCACGCTGGCCACCCCCCGGCCCCCTGCCCTGCCACCCCGGCGGCCGGGCCTGGCCGGCGCCCTGGAGCATCGCTTCCAGGTGCGCTTCCACACCAGCCGCATGTTCGGGTGCCTGCCTTGCGTGCGGTACCCGCCCTGCCTCATCCGCGGGCTGGCCCGGCTGCAGCGCCGCTGCCGCTGCTGCCACCTCCTGCTGCTGACGCTGCTGCTGGCCGCCGAGATGCTCAGCCTGCTCCTCATCTTTCTGCCCATCCTCCTCATGGTGATTCTCTTCCTCATCCTCGATAAGTAACGCTGGGTTGGTGCCCCCAGGCTGAGCTGTGCGTGGGGAGAGGAGCCCTGCTCCCGCTCTGCCCCCAGCGCTGCAGCTGGGCTGTGGTGCCAGCTGGGAACAGCCGTGTGGTGCTGCTGGTGAACCCGGAGTGGTTGAGGCAGCAGAGGAGCTGGAGTGGGCAGCTGAGGGAGCAGACCTCAGAGCTGGGCATCACCTATGTCCCACTGGGCACCAGGTGACCACTGCAGCAGCGAAGGGGCGGATGGAGTGGGAGCCCTTCGTGCGCTGGGGCACATCCCTGGCATGGGGCTGTGAACCAGAGGGGCTCTGCGGGCAGAGCAGGGCTGTGCTGTGGGCTGTGCCACCCACACCCGCAGCAGACAAACTGGGATTCCCCAGAATGGACTGAAATACAACCTGCATTTGTACCACAGCCATGTCCAGCTGACTTCAGTGCTTGGTCCAAGCTGAGCTTGTCCCTTGGGGCCCAGCGGTGACACAGGGAGGGAGCAGCCACAGCCAGTGGTCCCCAGCCACCCTGAGAGGAGTGCCCGCCCTGCTGCGGCACCTCCCGGCGCCTGCCGAGCCGTGCCAGCCCGTGCTGAGGCCGTGCCCTTCGGGGAGATAAGGGAGCAAACACGGCTCTGCCCCTGCACCACACGGGTGGGGGAGCCTGCGGTGAGTGGTGCTGGGGCTGTGCCCACGTGGGACCTGCCCGTGGCTGCCGTGGAGCAAGATTGTCCCAGCGGTGAGCAGGGCCTGGGCTCTGCCTCTGAATGGGTGACTGACCTTGTGTGGGGGCTGTGATCCAGCCAGGCAGTGCCCGAGGCACAGTGCAGCTGCTCTGCACCCTTGCTCCTCAACAGTCCTCAACATCTGTACCCTGAGGGGACAGGGGTGGGGATGCCATCTTTCAGCCACCTTTGGGCTGGTAGTGGGTGGCAGGGAGTTGTCAGACCCTTGAGGTCCTCCTGGGATTCCGTTTGGGGGGTGCTGGCACCCATGTTCACAGCCTGGGATGTGCTGCTCTGTATTTATCACTGCCAGCCTCCTGTGGGTGCCCTGACAAGGCTCTGTGTAGACCCTGTGCCACATCATCCCACTGTGCTGTCACCCGTCTCTGTCCCCCCTGCCCATCCCTGCTCTGGTGACACTGTTGTGCCCTGTCCTCCTGCCCAGCCATGCTGTGCCCTGTCCTTCTGCCCAGCTATGCAAACCTATCCACATGTCCTGGCTTTGCCCTTCTCCCTTGGGAACACACTGTAGGCACCTCCCCAGGGCTGCAGCTGAGAGGGACCACACAGCACCCCCAACCCCCTTCCCCTTCCTCCTCCACAGTGAACCAGGTCGATAGGGAGTGAGCTCTGCCCTGCCCACACAGCCCTGTGGGAAACCCATGTCCTGGTGCCCATGGGGGTAGAGATTTGGGCCGTTGGCTTTGCCAGGGCACTCCTGCCACTCCCAGCATCAGCGCTGCCATGTGTTGCTCTGGCAAAGTGCTGAGAAACAGAATAGGAGAAAGGCATCCCAAAACAGGTCAGGCTGGGAGGCAGAGGCAGGTGGGTCCCCCCCAGCCCCTGTGGCACCAAGGAGTATTTATTTATACCAAGTGGAGCAGCTCCATCAGGAGAAGTGCCAGCTCAGCCCTGGCTGGAGGCGTTTTTGACTGGATAGAGCCTGCGGGGAGGGGGGACTCAAACACCCGAGGGGACCTGTCACCATGTGGGACCCTGCACGTGTCCCTGCTCTGCATTGCTTGAGGGTGTGACAGGCGTGTGGGTGAACCAGGCCAGAGCTGTCCCCACGTGGCACAGGGAGCACAACACCCTCCAGTGCACTCGTGTTCACCTTTGCTGCTGCAGCACCTCTGGGTGCTGAACGCTGAGGGGCACCTACTTTGCCCAGGGGAAGTGTCCCCGGGGGCCTGTGGTGTGGGATGGACCCCAAGGGCACTGCAGAACCTGGCTGCAGCATCTGCTCCCAGAGACTGGGTTATATTTAGTGCTCTGAGATAGTGGTGGGCAGCACGTGGGTGCTGCAGCATGGGGAGAGGGGCTGGGGCCCACAGGGCTGACCCAGGGCTCCTGCTGCAGGCACAGCCCCCCAGTGCCCCACACACAGCCCCACACAGGCTGTCCCCTGGCACCTCAAAAACCACCCTGCCTACCTGTGCAGCCAACAGCCCCCACAGCTCTTCCAAGCACCATGAGCAACCCACTGCAGCTTCCAGGCCCCTCCCACAGCTCCTCAAAGCACTCCCATCTCACCATACCCAGCCCTGTGCAGCTCTCACCCACCTCCTCACCAGCCCCCCACCTCTTCATTGCTGCCCCCTCATTGCCCCAATGCAGATTCCCAACCCCTCTCCTTCCTCACCATGGACTCCAGCACAGTCTCCCAAATCCACCCCATCCTTCCACTTGCAGCCCTCCTTGTCCTTTCCCACAAGCCCCTGGCTCCCCATTGCACCCCAATCACATCCCCCAGATGCTGGCACCAGGGTGAGAAGGTGTCTCCATGACATGGCCCTGGCCCTGCAGGGACCTGCCTGCTCCTGGGCACCAGACCTCTCTCCGGACTTCTCCCACTGGAGCCCAGTGTGTCCCCAGCCGGGTCCTGGCCATGCCAGATGGCTGTGGGGACACCAGCAGTGCATCCAGCCTTAGGCATGCCCTGAGTTCACCTGGTCTGACCTGCCTGGGCAGGCAAGGCTTGAGATGTCAGAGGTCAGGGGGTTGGACATCAGGGGTCCCATCCAATTTGGGCCAGAGGCATCCCCATCCCTATTGCACCACAACCAGCAACAGCATCTCCCCTTCTCTACTCAGCCCCACACACTGGGGATATGTCCCCATCCCAAGCCTGTGAGAGCATGACCAGAGGGCCAGCTGGCACAGGGCCAGCATGGTGAGGCACTGGGGGCAACTCCCTGCCAGAATCTGGCCTTGAACATGGAGCCTGAGTGAGCAGGAGCTGGTGCCCGTGACTCTGGGCAGCCCTCACCTGGATTGCACCCCAAGAAATCCCAAGCTCAGCAGTCCCTCCTCACCTGCAGGGCCACCCTGCGGATCTGTGACAGCCTCTTGGGCTCTGTGCCATTGCCAGTTACCCTCTCACTTTGGGGTTGCACCCGTTGTGAAAGCAGGGTGATGGCACATGCTGTTGCAAGCAGCTTCCTCTCCACTGGAAGGGCCGTTGGGGTGTGTGACCGCCCTGGGTTGAGGTTTGAGGCTGTGTGTCCCCAAGGAGGGCACAGCCCTGGTGCTCCAACCACCTCCTTCCAGCCTGTCACGTTGCTACCGTGTTGCCCAGCAGAACCTCCAGCTCAGAACTGAGGCCAGATCCTCCTGCTCTCTGTGTCCGTGGGGAACTGCCTCTGTTGTGCAGCCTCTGGGGAAGGATGGGACCAGTGGGGCCATGTCCATGGGGACTGGCCTGAGAGCTGCCCCTCACCTGCAGCAGCAGAGCTGTCCCCAGCCCTGTGAGCCCTGGCACCAGCCAGGCTGCAGGAGCTGCTCTTCATGGAATCATAGAGTGTGCTGAGTTGGAAGGAGCCCATAAGGACTTAACTCCTGGTCCTGTGTGCAGGTCACCCCAAAAATCCCACCATGTGCCTGACAGCATTGTCCAAACACTTCTTGAGCTTTGGGAAGAGTGGTTGGGAAACATCATTCCCTGAACCTGTGCCGAAGGCTGAGCCCAAAGGGGCCCAAACCCAGCCCTTCCCACATCTAAAATGAGGACATTTGGGAAAAGGTCATCCCCAGGAGCAATTTAAACCCCCATCATGGGCCAAACTGGACACTGGGGGAGCCCAGAGCTTCATCCCAGCCTGGGACAGATATTACAACAATGAGGAGGTTTTACAACCAGTTCATCTGGGAACTTTTGGGGGCATCTTTGCTCACACCTGGCCAAACCTGCTCCCATGGCGTTGTCCTGGCCATGCTTAAGCAGCTGGTGGGACTTGGAGCTCTTTGAAAATCCATTTTGGAGGCATGAAGCTCAGCATGGCCATAGGAGAATTTTAGGGCTTGGGATGAGACTTTGAAAGACTTTTAATTCACCTGCAGCTGTGACACCAGAGCTGGCACCACCCCACATCCCTGTGCCCAACGTCCCTGTGCCCCACAGCACACATGGCCTCTCTTCCAGAGAGGGCTTATTTGAGGTTAATAGGGCTGGAGAAATAGGCTCTCGCCCAGTACTTTCTCCTGAAAAGCCCCATTTCTTCCTTAATTGCAACTCAAAATCAAATTAGCAGTTTTAAATTTACTCTGTGCCCAAGAGGAGCCAAGAGGAGGTGAGAAAGGACACACTGTACCCTCCATCCTTATGTAATAGAAAGGGCAAATTCCTGCTTTGAGGGCAAAATTGCTGCCACCTCAGTCCTGGCTGGCCCACTGCTTCCAAGTCTCTGGGGACAGGCATGCTCAGCCTGGATTTGATATGAGCCTTTGGAGTGTTGGAGACATTTATCCTGGATTAGGGATGAGTTTTTGGGGTGATGGAGATACATATCCTGGATGTGAGGCCACCCCAACTTCCCCAAGCAGCCACTTCATCAGACTCCCTGGGGTGTTGCTGTGACCACCAGGAGACACCCACACTGTGTCAGGGCTGCATGTGCCCCCCACATCCATGAAGGTTGGCAGAAATGTGGGCGGGATGTGGGTGCAGGGACAGACACACAGGTTGCAGTGTGCCCGGGAGTGGGGATGGCACCTGCTGCATTATTGATGCTGTAATTCAGCGACCATGGACTGGGATGGGGTTTTGTTTTCCAGGCGGAGAAACCCTCCTGGGATGGGAACCAGCAGCCAAGCACACAGAGCCTGCAGCCACCCCGTTTACCCCTTGGCATGGGGGCTGTGGGACATGCTGGTGCTTCAGAAGCAGCTGCTCCACTGTGGCACACAGCAGACGGCAGAGCCAGTTGCTGCCCCTGGAGAAGGGAAATTCAGGGGCCAGCGCTGGGCCAGTGGGGCTGTGGCTGCACAGAGACCCTCAGTGTGCACACACACACACACGGCCTCCATGCACGTGCACACACCAGCCTGTGTGCTCAGCACACACCCCGGGGATCCACATTGTCCTGGGAGCATCTCCTCCCAGCTGCTTCTGCTGCAAATTCCTGTCTCTCCCAGCCAGCCAGAGAGCTGCCATCCCACTGCCCCAGGGTCCACAGGGGGCAGGCAGCAGGTGCCATTGGTTAATGCTGCCGGAGGCACAGCAGCCCCCATGGATGCTGCCAGGGATGGTGCAGAGAGGGGTATGATCAGGGTCCAGGGGTGCACCTGTCCCCCTAGGGTGGGGCTGAGAGAGCCCAGCACTGCCCATGTCCCTGCCCAACTCCCTTCAACAGCAAGTGCCACCTGGGCCAGCTGGCACATCCTCCCCCCAGTATCCCACATCACTCAGGGAGGGGACATCGAGACAGTTTTGAGAGCCCTTGGTGCGGCTGGGGACCACTTGCCAAGGTAGGCAGGGTCCCCCACAGTGCCCATCCCCGTGTGGTGGGACCAGGGACTGGGCAGGGAGGGGACACAACTGCACCAGAGCCAAGAGCCAGGTTGGAGGAGGGAAAGCCCTAATCATGGGAATCTCCCCCAGCTTGCCCCACAGGTGTAGCAGGGCCAGGGTGCATCACCCCAGTGTGTCACCCACTGCTGCCCACAGCGACGCTCCCTCGAGATGCCAGCTTGCTGTTCGTTCCAATATAATCTTTATTGGGGAGACTGATGGGGGTTAGAACAAGGCCGGGTATAAAACATGATCATGGTCACAACCAGCAGCGGGAGGCATTGGCAGAGCAACACAGAGACGGTACCGGCCCCGTTCTGCACCAGCAGGAGTGGCCCTGGGGCTGTGCCGGCGGCATCACCCACTCCCTCAGGGCGGGCAGGGGGATGGTCTGGCCCCTCTCCCTGGATGGATGCTGGGCTTCAGCCAGTGCCAGGGGCTGCTCTTCCTTCCAGGATGCTTTCTTCTGGCTCTCTCAGCCCCGGTGATCTGGGACTGGGTGGCGTGTGCCCCTGGCATGCTGGGTTGTGGTGCTCAGCCCCGTGAGAGCACCAGCAAATTATGGCTTTTTCTTCTTTTTTTTTTTTTTTGCTTTTTTTTGGCAGCAAACTTACTCCTCCAGGTGCTCTGGAGAAAACAAGACTGTGCACAGGGGGCTGCTGCCCTGACAGCCCCTCCACACGGAGATGCTGCTCCAGGAAAGGGACTGTGGGCAGGAGCCAGACCTCAGTCCCCCTGCCCAGCCAACTTCCCTTGCTGGAGCAAGCAATTTGGGGTACCAGACCCCATGCCACCCCCCGAGCCATCCCATGGGGCATTGGTGCAGGTTCCAGGTGGAGCAGCAGAGAACGGGCACAGCTCAATGCCTTTGTGAACACATAATGGCCTGGGATGGGGAGGCTGGGGACGGATGGGGGAAAAACAAGAATCCTCCAAAACGAGGATAAAGTGGAGCTTTCCTCAAGGGCCTGTGGAGGAAATGGGCCGCGTGTCTGCTGGCATCCGAGGGGCCGGTGCGGCGGCTTGGCGCGGCTACGGAGACTCGGGCGCTTGGTGGCATGGCCACTGAGATGAAAGCTTTGGCAAATAACTTACAGAGATGGGGGAGGAGGGGGCAGCTGGGGACCTGTCCTCGCTTCCTGTGCTGAGAGGGTGACCCAGCGTGGCATTGTGCACCTCCAGGGCTCCTTGTGCTGCTGCTGCTGCTGACGGTGGGGCAATGGGAAGGGTGTCACCCTGGTCAGGACCTGGCGTCCACTCTCGGGAGAGTGAGGGAGAGAAGCGGGAAGGAGCACGGTGAGATGCTCGATGCACAGCAGGGGCACCTGCTGCAGGGCTGGGGGGAGCTGGAGCCCCTGGACGTGCTGGTAGATGTGCTCCCCATCCCAGCGTCCCTCTCCCTGGAACCACCGGTGTGTAGGGTGTTGCTGCCAGGTGCCACCATCCTCATTGCCCCCCGACAGTGCTGGCGAGGACGCCGGTCCCATATCCTTGGCCGTGATGAGAGTCAGAGCTTTCCCTGGCTGTGCCATCAGCAGAGGGGATGGGGGACCGACTGTGGTGCTGCACTGTGCCCTCTCCCCCTCTGTGTGCCAGGAGCTGCGGGCAGGGGCGCGGGGCTCACATGATGGTGCAGGAGGACAGCGGGTTCCGGATGTGGCAGGTACAGGCGGCCCCGCAGTACTGGCGGAAGGTCTGGTAGCAGCTGCGGTCGGTGTCGCTGCTCCACTGGACGGGGTTGGCCGCCAGGGCCTCGGCCGGCAGTCTGTTCAGGATACTGGTGTTGACGGCCAGCGCTGCCAGCCCGTAGTCGGTGAAGAGGACGGTCTCCCGCTTGCAGGTGGGGCAGGAGATGAACTTGTACTTGGGGCAGGACTCGTAGAGGATCTGCAGGCACTCCTCACACACCGAGTGCAGGCAGGAGAGGATGCGGGGCCGCTTGTTGGTGAAGTTGTACATGTGGCCACAGGTGGGGCACTCGAGGGGCTCGCAGGGCGTAGAGGGGTGCAGCACGTACTGGTTGACGATCACCTCGTCCGACGGCGGCTGCCGGTGGTAGCAGACCTCGGAGCTGCCCTTGCGCTGGCTCTGGTACCCGCGCTCCCGCCGCGGCAGGGGGGGAGTCCGGGGCAGCGGCAGCGGCCCGGGGGCGGCATCCAGGGCGGGGATGTCCCCGCACGCCTGGTTGACGATGATCTCGGACTCGGAGGGCCAGGCGCGCTTGGCCACGAGCGGCGGCTCTCGGCGCGGGGCTGGGGCGTAGCGCGGCTGCGAGGCCTGCAGCTCCGAAAACTTCTCCGGGTGGATGATCTTCATCGCCTCCATTTTAATGATGACCTGTTGCCCTTTCAGACACGACATGAGTATCGTTTTCACATTACTGTCCACTGCTCTGGGGTCTCTGAGGGACGCCTGCATGAGGCTAAAACATGCTGGCAGCCTGCTGAGCTTTCAATCTCGGTCTGGCTGCGGGGCGGGAGCACGGGGAGCAGCTGCTGGCGCGGGAGAGCATCCTGGGGAGACGGGGCAGCGCCAGCGGGCCCCGCGCCCCTCTTGTTCAGCCGGCCCCGAGGGTGCCAGGTGCGAGACCGGGGCAGGCAGGGGAAGGCAGGGCTCACAGTGGCATCCTGCCTGCCTTGCAGGATGCTCTTGGGCGGGCGATCAAAGCGTCGGCTCCCTGCAGCCTCTCTGGGATGTTATCGTGATATTGGCAGTCACTCAGCGCCCTGCTCTTCGCCTTCGCTGCCACTTCCCGCGCGGGATCAGCTCCAGTCGGGAACAGCAATTTGGGGATGTTGGTGCTGGGCACTGCCTGTGGCAGGTGAGTCCAGGGAGGGTCTCGCAGGAACCGGAGGCAGCATTCACTTCGCCCCAGCCCAGCCTTTATTCCTGTTTACTCGCAGTGGGATCCTCGTGGTGCTGAGGAATGTGTTTGCAAATTCCTTTGCTCTGACTTCCCTCTCCCACTTGCCGTCACCGGCAGCTCCCACAGGGCAGGGGCTCAGGCTGCATCCCGTGTCGGAGGGCAGCTCACCTTGGTTGCTGCCAGGCCACCAGACACCTTGTCCCCTCCGTCCCTGGTACCTCTGTCCCCAGCTCAGCTTCGTGCTCGCTGGAAATGAAAAGCGAGAGGGGGTTGGATCCAAGGCTCTTCAGGGATCTAGCAGCTGCCAGCACTCCCTCGGGATGCCTGCCCGCCTGCATCCCAGCAATTTGGCAACTGAGCCCTGCAGGTCCTGTCCATCCGCCTGCGTGCTTGGGCTGCTTGGGCTGTTTGGGCTGCGGAAATGGGAGCAGGCAGGTATTTCCCCCCAGGCATCCCCTCAGTGGCCCCGAGTGTGGGGTCCTGGGACCCTCTCTGTCCTGGGGATAGGAGGGCAGGTCCCCTGTGCCCCACTGGGACGCAGGGCCCCTCCCGAAAGGGGTTCCTCCACCGACCTGCCTCTGCTCAGGGTTTTCTCTCACGTTTAGCCCCTCCTCTACTCAGTGGATCTATTTTTACCTCCATCGCTTGCTCCTGATCTGTCCCTGCTATTATCCCTCCCTCCAGCTTCCTCTCCCCCTTCCCAGCTCCCTGCCCTTGTCCCGGGGCTTCTGGAGAAGACAGGCCACATTTGGGGGCAGGAGATGGGGGGCAGGCAGCCAGCCCGTGGCCATTTTCTCCCTCAGCAGCCCGTGCGCCAGCCCAGCTCTCCTGCGAGGAGGGCGAAGGCGCTTTCCTCCATCACACTGCAAATCCTGTTAGAGGGATGCCTGCTCCTGCCGAGCACTGCCAGGCCTGCCGGAGGGGGCCCGAGGGGGCCATCTGGTTGCAGCAGCAGCCTCTGGGGATGCAGAGAGGCCGTGGGGGTTCAGCCCCAGGTGCCTGAGAGCTGGAGGGGGGGCTGGATCCCTGCCCAACCCCAGCTGGGATGTCCCAGGGGCCATACCCTGGCAGCACTTGGGGTCCTTCAGGTATCCAGCTCTGGGGAGGGAGGCCTCAAATCCCCACATACCGCACCCCTCGTCCTGCACCCCACAAGCACCATATATCACCCCCCCACACACAGCAGCAGCCCCAGGGGCTCTGCCTGCAGCTCTCACAGAGACAATCACCCGCAGCACCCATGGGCACAGCGAGCCGGGTGGTCAGCGGTGCCACGCACTGCCACTGCGTTCCCACGCTCTGCTGTCACACCCCTTCACACACAGCAGCCCTGGTGCAGCACTCTGCACCCCATCACCCCCGGGGCACACATCCCCCCACTCTATCCTGCACCCCATCACCCCCGGGGGACACATCCCCCCCCTGTACCCTGCACCCATCACCCCCGGGGCACACATCCCCCC
>VWZD01009204.1:63139-78270 GCA_013396695.1 Sakesphorus luctuosus
TGTCCCGCACACCCCCCACTCTCCCCGCACCCCTCTTCCTTGCACCCACCCCCCTGTCGCGGCCCCGCTCCTTCCCCCGCCCGGCCTGGCCCCCGCGAGTCGCTCCGAGGGGCCGCGGTGACTCAGCATCCAGCGCCGCTGGAAGCGGCTCCGGCGATGGGAGCGGGCTATGCCGCCCCGGGCCGCGGCTGTGGGGCAACACCGGGCAGCGGGTCCCGCCAGCAGCCCCCGCAACCCCCGGCTGGGGAGGGGCCGGACCCCCAGGAGTGCCCCCACCACCGCTTTTCCCCCACTGCCGGGTAACTGTGCACCCCACCGTGTCCCATGGGACCCACGGCCACCCCCGCGGGAGCAGAGCAGAGGGGCTCCCTTGGCAGCCCCCCAATCCTGGCTGAGCTCCAGGGCAGCTGGCACAGGGTCTTGTGGGTCCCTGGGGACACAGTGGGCTCAGTGTGGTGGGTGGGTGGACGTCACACCACCAGTGAGTCCCAGCAGTGCTGCCAGGTCTCTCCAGAGCACTGGGGAGCACTGCTCATCGCTATGGCCTTGCTGGTTTGTCCCCCATCAGTGACACAGGCAGATATGAGCCTGTGCTGGGGACAGCTGCCCTGGGAGGGTGACTCCTGGCCTGTGCTTCCTGGCTCCTGCCGTGCCCTGGCAGACCTTAGAGGCCAGGCTGCCCTCCATCCCCATGTGGATGACTCCAGCACGGGGAGTCCCCAGGCAGGCAGCCCCACACAGAGGCCCCCAGCTCCCATCCTTGGACCCAGAGCTCACAGCCAAACCCCCCGAGGGACAGTGACTCAGGCACATGGGCACCAGAGCCCAAACCCACTGCATCCCTCCATCCCACTCAGGGCAGTGTGCTGGTGGGTGCTCACTGGGCTCTTCTGGGTGCTGCTGGGGCTTCCCTGCTCATGCCACCCACTGCCATTTTCAAGTTTTTTATACTCCTCCAGCATTTCTCCTGGATTTTGAGGCCCTCTCCTTAAGGCTACCCTGCCCAGACGTACTTGCTGACCCTCCATCCCTGCTGCAGCAAAGACCCAGGCCAACAAAGGGTCCGTGTTGTCCTGGAGCTGTGCCCTGAGCACACAGCCACACTGAGCTCACACCATCACTGTCCCCTGACCCTGTACCAGTGGGACAAACACAAAAGCTGGAGTGCACGTGTTTCAGAGCTCCATCAGCCGTTGTGCAGCCCATAGATGGTCTGCTCACCCAGGCAATGCAGCCTGGAAGAGATGACCAAAGCCATCCAGTCAGAGTGATGCCCTGGTGCCCTGAGGCCTCAGCAGGGCTGGATGTACCCTAGAGTGTGGCACCCTTGGGACCACACAGTGTCACCCACCAGCTGCCTCTGCCTGGGAATCTGTGCTTCCTTGTTGACAACATTTACTGGTTATGTTTTCAATCTTCAAGTTTCTCTCACTGGATAAGGGATTTTCTAACGACTTTGCCTTTAGTCCCTCTAAGCTCCATTCTTGGATCTGCTCACCTGCTGAAATCTGTGAGGCTGCTGCTGTCTGGCACCCTAACACGGCTGAACAGGGATTCCCTGAATTTTCCCTGTCCTCCCTGTGTCAGTTTTTCCTGACTTCCCTGCCAACGTGCCTGGATGCAGATAGCAAGAGCCGATATATTACGCCTGAGCTCACTGAGCAGAGGAAATTGCAGGATGTGAGTGAGCACGAGCCATTTTCTGTTATTAATTCATATGGCATCCCCGTGCTGACCCAGCTCCACGGTGTTATTATGCTGCTATTCCGTGAGTTAAGCAACAACTCTATTTAAAAATAATCATAAATTAACTCGGGCATCTTTTCTGCTGAATAAGAGTGTGTTTGTGCCAAGGTGCTAGGATCTTCCTGTCGCCCCAATGGCTCTGCCTCTGCTTTGTGTGCTCAGTGCAGAGTTTTCCCTTTTCTCTGCTGAGTTCATTCACCAAGATCTCTGCTTTCCATTCAAACTGAAAATAATCTCATCCCTCAAACCCCAAACCCTTAATCTCTGTCCAGGCCTGGATGGCTGTGGACTTGGGTGATATCCCTAGAAAATCTCAGCCCCTGTGGCCAGCTCTAACCTTTGCCTTTAAGTCTTGTCTCTTGTTCCTAGGTTTAACACCTAACATTTTAATGTAGACATATATGCAGCATTTTATTTTATAAAAATGTATTGTATTGTGTGTTATCATAAACGCTTGTGTTTTGGCTGCATGTGGATATCCTCAGAATGCCTTTTGAGCTGTGATGATGTGATATGGCATTTTCTCCTGGCTTTTACAAGCAGCACTGATGTATTTTAGCATTTTCAGAGAAGTTCTCAGCAGGCCAAGCATGCCTTTGGGTTCAAAGGGAGCTCCTCAGCTCTAGTGTACCTGCTATCCTCAAGTCCTTCATCAAGCTTTCCTTGGATAGATATGCAGGAGCAGCTTTGGTTTGCTTTTTAATAATCAAGAGGTTATTATTATAATTGTGTTGGTCTTCCATGAAAACCACAGTTTCTTTCTGCAAAGTTTTCCAGTGGCACAAATGGATCAGTTCTAAGCCTTTGCTTTAGAGATGCATTGGGAGCTGTAACACCACTGGCCAGTCTCTGCAGTGATGAATGATGATGCCAGGAGATAATCTGACATTAAATTTCTTCCTCACTGTCTGCATCAGCCATCATCTACTCAATCATCCAGCTGTATGCTCAGGATTTTATTGTCCTTTGGATTTATAATGCCTGCAGAGAAGGACCCATTCTGACAGGATGGCCTGTCCTTGCCCGGTGTTGACCCTCTGCTCTGTTGATACCTCTGTCCTTGCTTCCCACTCCACCTGAGTGAGATGATAGCTCTGTGTGTGCCAAACCTTCCTGTCCCCCATCCCAGATCCCATTCATGCTGTCTGTGCTCCTGGTGGCTCCCAGGGTGCCCTTTGCAGTGACTTATACCACCTTTATTTACTCTTGTTACCGAGTTCATTTGTCCAGGTCCTGCAACATCAACAGCTCTTTCCAAAATCCATCCTGTTTCTCACACCAATCTTGTTTTGCACTTGTGAATCACTCATCACACAGATAATTCACCCACAAAAAATGAGCTCATCCTCATCTTTCCAGAGAGCAGCTTTATTGGCAGGTCTGCACTGGGCAGCACCAGCGCCAGCGCCTGCCTGGCTGCTCCATGGCACCAGATTGGCATCCCAGCCTGGTGTAGCTGGGAGAGATGGCTGCAGTACCCATACTCCACATTTTCATCCTTCGTCATCCATCCCCTTGGAACTCTCTCCATCCCAGGGAAGAGTATCAGGAGAAGGAACCCTGAATGCCACAATCACCACCGTCCCAGGCTGAAACCCTCCAGGCCTCTGTGAGGTGGCATCAGCCCCCACAACAGCCCAGCACAGACCCCAACAGAAGAGGAAAGCATGGCAGCTTTCACTGCCAAGCTACTCCACCAACACCAACACAGGAACTGTCTGTGCAGCTTGCCCAGGCAGAGCAAACACCATTTTGAAGGAAGGATGCTATTAAAATATCTGCCAAGAAACCAGCAGAGTCGCTTGTTGCCAGCTGGTTGCTGAATGATGCCACAGCTGCTGCAGAGCTGGTTCTCTGGTTGCTGTTTGAAGCAGTGTGTGGGTTGCTGTTGGTCAGGACCTGACCAGTGATGCTCTTGCAGCACAGTCCTAATGCACTGGTGGGGGGTTGGATGTGGTGGTTCCTAAGCTTGCAGCTGTCTACAGAGCCTCCACCATGAGAAAAATGGTGCTCAAGAGATCCCCCAAATGTCTAAAGCCTACCACACCCAAACCTCAACATTCTGAATGTTGAATTATGATCACTGTGGCACAACAGACTGACACACATGGTGCTCTGGCCAGCTTGGAAGTTATGGACATGCCTAAGGCCCCAATAGATTCCAAGGGGTGTAATCATTATTTTTACTCTTAATGATTCATTAGTTTAGTGATGAATACTGTGGCCACTTCTGTGAGCCCTTGGTGTGAAGTGGGTGCCTCCCTTGCTGGTGCTGCACCGAGCAGGAGGGCAGGGGGGAGGAGGAGGAGGGATGCGCATGGACTGGGGGGAGATCAGGGCAGCAGGGCCACAGGGACCATCTCCTCTCTTCTTGGACGTGGTGACCTTCATTCCTCTCCCCAGCAGCTCCCAGCCTGCAGATCTGGGGTTTCTCAGCTGCCAGGAAAGAGCACTCATGGCAAATTTATTGCTCTCCACAGTTATCTCCTGAGAGGAGTGAGAGGGGGTGAGGATCTGTAGCCACAAGCCAGAACATGGGAAATTCCAACTGTGTTTCCCTATAGCTAAGTAGGGAAAAGCTTTTCCACTGTGAAGGTCAAAGATCAGACCGGGGCACAGGGAGGTGGGGGGATCCCCAGCCTTGGAGATGTTCAAAGCTGTCCTGCATGAGATCCAGAGCAATATACTGGCCACACTCTGAGTAGGGGCTTGGACTGTGGGAGTGGGGCCAGCCACAGTTCCCATGGGGCAAGTGGAGCCCAGCAGAGACCCCTTCTTCATCTGGGGCTGTCTCCCTCATCCCTGAGTATGCACAGTCCCACAGACTCCTCAGTTGCCTTCACCATGACTTTTTGGTGATCCCACAGCAGCGCAGTCACATCAGAAACGCCCCCCTTGCTGCAGTGTCACCGGGGGCTGACAGGGAGGGCTGCTGGTCCAGGCAGGGGGTGACCACAAAGCCCCAGAGCTGCATTTCAAGGGTGAGAGGGTGCAACGAAGACCCATTTCCTTTACGAAACACCTTGTGCCCAAGCGAAACAGGACAGGGCTGGCCCAGAAATAGAAATGGTAGCGTTGCAGAAACCACCCTCCTGCCCATGCAGCCCAGCTGATGGCAGGTTTAACAGAGCCTGAGGGATCTGAGGCTCGGAGGAAACCAGAGCACGTGCCAGAGCTGGGATGGCCGCTCTGCCACCCCGCTCCGCAGGCTGGGCGGGTCGGGGCCGGTGAGACAGCTCTGGTGCCCGCGACGCCGGGGCTGCGGCAGCGCCTCGGAATCGCGGTGGCATCCAGGGTGTGCTCTACTGGCTCCTGGGACAGCCCGGCCTGTGCCCTGCCTGGATGCCGAGGCGAGGCACGAACGGGAGCGGGGAAAGGAGGCGGCGCAGCGGCCCCTGCGCCTTGAAGGGGCCCCCGAACCCCAGTGGGGCATGGGGGTCCCAGCACGGGGGACACAGAGCACAGGGTCCTCCTTCTCCCTCCTGGCTGCTGCCTCGGCTGGGACACGGCTCCAGAGAGCAGCCCAGACCGAAGCAGCTATTTGGTTTTGCAGCTTAATTTCAGATTTTACAGAAAAACTTCCCTGAAGGCAGTGGATGGGACCCACGGAGCCCTGCCTGGCTGCTGCCCCCCTTGCTCTGGATGCAGCCCCCCACACAAAGCTGTGGCTGTGCTTGCAGATGGTGCAGTGCTGCTGTCCCAGCGTCACTGTCCCGGTGCTCTGGGCAGGACGTGGGGGCACAATGTGCTTCCTCATCCCTGCTCCCAGCAGCTGGAAACACCCCCTGGGTATCCTACCAACCCTTTTGCTCAGCTTGGGCAACCAATGCTTTTGTCTGGAGTACCACGGGTGCATTTCTAGGTCAGTTGGGTGAATTTGAGCGTTGAGCTGAGGATTTTATTTTTCCTGCGTGCCTGTAACCCTCCTTGGGGACCTATGTGGGTGCACGGCTGGGAACTGCCCCCGGTACGGCTCCTGCTCAGTGGCTGTGGGGCACAGTGGGGCTGTGGGGCACAGTGGGGCTGCCAGAGCAGGCACTGATGCTGTGGTTTGAGCTCAGGAAGCTGAGCCAACGCTTGCTCTGAGCAGCTGGGGGAAGAGGGGTGGCTTGCAGACCTGAGGATGGGACATTGCAGGGGGCCAGTGTGGAGCAGCTGTGAGGAATTGCAGGAGCTGGTGAACTCCCCAGCATCACCTTGGGTGGAAGCTGGGGGCCATGAAGTGGCAGAGGGGCCCTGGCTGCATCCTATGGGGCAGGCATGGTGGGCTGTACGAGCTCTCAGGGAGGTTTCCCAGGGCTGACAGCATCATCTGTCCTCGGGGTTTCCATCACCTTTCTTCTCCCTGATTTCTTCAGTTCTCCAAGGGCCTGGGCCAATATGTTTGGTGCCAAGAGCCATCTGGGATGCTACTGAGAACCTCATGGCTTGTCTTTCCCCTCTGGTCTCTCCAGAGAGGATCCCCTGCCCTATGCCTTGGATGGAAGGGGTCTCTTAGGAACAAGGGGATTGCAGCAGCTGGTGTCCCCTGCAGGCTGCGGGGAGTCACACTGGAGCCAGCTCCATCCCCGGTGTGGCATGGGGAGGTGAGGAGGTTCCACGAAACAGAAACCAGGGCATGCCTGGACTGCTGTCAGCGTGCCTTCGGGGACTGTGCTGTGTCTCCAGGACAGGGTAGGGGTAACCAGGGAGACCTGGTCCCTGTGAGCCATGTCCCTCTCTACAGGGGACATGTGTATGTTTAGGGGGGAACAGGAAGCCCTGCAGGGCACCAAGCACCCACACAGCCCCTCGAGTGCTCTGGAGCCTTCTTGTCCTGTGGATGGGGAAGAAGGTGCAGTTTTGGGTGCAGGCTCAGGACTGTCCCCAGGAAGGCAGATGGGGTCTCTGGGAGTCCCTCACCTGCCAGTGCTCATGCAGCCCTGGCTTTCTGCAGGACCCTGATCTACACACGGGTTTGGGGATGGCAGAGCTGTGGAGGAGGCTCTGCACCAGTGCAGGGGCTGCCTGCCCAGCGGCTGCCTGCATGCCAGCCTGTGCCAGCCCTGAGCTCACATCCCTCCCTCAGCAGACACAAATAGGAGCAGACAGGCCGGCTTGAGCAGTAAAGATCAAACCCTGCGAGCCCGGGGCTGCTGTCAGCGTGGGCAGGGTGCTTGGAGCCATCCCGGGAGGGGCAGCCCCGGGGCTGGCCCTCTCTGGTGATGCCTCTGCCAAAATGCTCTGTCCCCATGGCTGCAGCACGGGAATGCTGGCAGGAGCTGCCAGGGGGCTGCCCACACTGCTGCCGTGCTGCTATAACCACGGCAAGGGCTGGCCATGGCCACAGGCAGAGGATATGTGTTTGGACTGCCCTAGATTTCTGATCTGGGGGACATAGAAGCCACTGCCAAGGATGAAGGAATAAATGATCCTGTTCCTCTTGCTGGGCTCTGCCAACAGGGATGCCCAGCACCTCCCCAGGGATTGTGCTCCAGCTTCTCCATGGGCTCAGGAGGGCAGAGGGAAAGGAAGGTGGCTTTGAAACAGCACTGCCAGGAACCGCTGTGGAAAGGCCCCTCCGTTGCCCCAGCCTGTGTTGGTGGGTGGAAACTGCAACCACCCACCCCAGGCTCCTGCTGAGCCGGAGGCTGTGGGAGGATGAGGATGGCGCAGCGACAGTGGCACGTGGGTCGTGGCTTTCAGGAAGCCGGAGGCTGCTCCCACGTGCCTGAGGAGCAAGGCAGGGTGGAGGGTGGTGGGGGAGCACCCTGCCTGGCTGGGGCAGGAGGGGGGGAGCACCCTGCATGGCTGGGGCAGGAGGGGGGGAGCACCCTGCCTGGCTGAGGCGGGACAGGCAGCACCCAGGGTGATGCAAAGGAGCAGAGGCAGATGCCAGTGGCACAGGACTGGCACCCCAGGAGCTGCAGGTCTAGGCACAGCTTCCTCATTCTCCTCCAGCACCAAAGAGGATTGAAGAGAGCCCTGGGATCCAGCATGGACCACAAACCCCTGGATTCTGCACAGCTGGCCTGTTTCCCACCCGGGAAGCTGGCAGCCCTTGCCCCAGTGCCCATACCCTACCAGCCCGGAGTGGCCCCTTCAGGACAGCAGGGCTGGTGCCACCCGTGCAGAAAAGGAGGGATGAGGGTCCGTGGTGCAGCTGGGGAGCAAGGAGAGTGTACACTAATTGGGATAATTGCTAAAGCAGGCGAGGAGCGAGCGGGGAGGGAGGCGGTGAACAAGGAGCCGTTGTGCACAGGCGGGGCAGGCACGCGGCCCCGGCTCCAGCCGGCCGCGAGAGCCAAACAAACGGGGACTGTTCGGAGCGAGGGAGGACAAGCAGACGGCAGGACAGAAACCAGACCTCCGCGGGAGAGCGCCGGAACCAAGGGCTTAGCCGGGAGCTGAGTGCTGCCCAGGGGCCGCTGGAGCCCTGTGTGGAGAGCACTGCCAGACTGCCACAGCGAAGCCTTCACTGCGGCAGGAGGGGGCCATCCCCAATCCACCCCTGGGGCAGAGGCCGAAGGAGAGGATGGCAAAGTGTTGGAGATGCTCCAGGCCAGCAGATGAGTGACAGCCCTTCTGCCACAGCCATGCCCTAGACTGGAAACATTGAATCACAGAAATATGGCAGGAAATCATCGCCTTGTCCTAAAAAAGCCATCAGCAGGTGAAGTTGCTGCACAAGGTCTCCACGTGGCTGGGGCACAGCGGAAGCTGCGGCATCACAGTGGGTGTTCACAGAGAAAGCAAAAGCAGAGCCTGCAGGAGCTGCCGAGGGTGGGAGGCAGAGCTGCCCCCGCCTCAGCCCAGCTTCTCCTTCTGCAGAAAGGAGGTGACATTTGAGGAGGAAAAGCCATGGCCATGTACATGAGCTGCCCAACCCCGTGTCCCCAGCTGGGGCTCTTACGGCCTGTTCTCCAGGTGTCTTTGAGCAAGTGTTTAGTTTTGGAAGACATCCTGGGCTGTTTGCTGCTGCCTGGCTCTGCACAGGCAGCTGCAGGTTATGGCCCACGGACACAAATCCCACAGCACTGGCCTGCCGTGGGGCTGGGCTGAGGCTGGCAGTGGGTGATAAAATCCCTGTGCAATGGCACAAGGTCACCCCACTGCCCTTGTCCCTGTGGCACTGAGATGGACATCTCTGTGCTGACCAGACACTCTGTCTGAAAGGGATTTTTTGCATGTGGGTAGGACAGACCTGGAGGGAAGATTTTGGCACTGGAAGGTGGTGCTGACCAAAGTGTCCGGCTCAGTGCCTGTCTGCTGCTTCCTTGCACATTCCTCACGAGCTCCAGGCAGGAGCAGCAACTGGCTCCTGGTCCAAAGCCCATCGGGAACAGCCCACCCTCATTCCCAAAACACGCGGTAACTGGGAGGAGACGGGAAGGACTTGCTCCAGGCCAGGAAATCCTTGCTTTCTCCTCCAGCTGGGCCGCAGTGGGCAGCCACAATGCGCGTTTCCCCCGCGCCGCTGCCAAGCCCTGGCGTGACCCGGGGGCCGCGGGGCCGGGGAGCCGCAGGGGAGAGGGACGGAGGGTGACTGCGGGAGGGCGATAAGGAAACCGCCTCCTCTCCCGGTTCCTGTGGCCGTGGAGCCCGGGGAGAGGCAGGCACCAGGCCAGCCACTGGCTGACTCCTGCCATGCCGGTATGGCCATGCCAGCCTGGACACTGGATTATGTATCCAACTCATCCTCAGGACTCTCAGCATTCCCCTGCCAGGGGGTGGACATTAAACTAGAAAGGCTGTGGCTCCCCAGCCTTGGGAGCATCCTCATGTAAGTGGCACAAACGCAGGCTTGGAGGAGCCCTGACACACCAGGCACTGTGAAGGTGTCCCTGCACCCTCCTCACCCCCCGTGGGCACCGGGAGAGCCGGACAGGTGGTGGGTGCCCAGTGCCCATCCATGCTGCACATGCATGTGTGTCCCAGCTGTGCACAGCACATGCTGTGTCCCCACGGCGCTCCTGGTGTCCCTGTCCCCATTCATGAGCCTGCAGTGTGGCTGACATGTCATACTGGGGAAGCACAGCATGAGCAGGATGGAGCTGTTGGGTGTGGGGAGCTGCTCTTGCTGCAGGGTGAACACCAAAGCCTTTGGAGGGTTTTACAGAGAGGCCTGTGCTGTCCCTCCACACAGAGCTGAACCCCAGAAGCTGGCATTGAGAGCAGGATCAGACCTGCTGCAGGATGGGTGCAGGGTCCAGGGCCCCTGGTGTGTGCACCCATGTGCTGACCAAAGTGACAGGACACATCCTGGCTCCACAGACAATCCTCCCACGAGCAACTTTGGCAGGTCACTTCAGACTCCATTTTGGCTTTGAAAGCTGCTGCCCTCCTTTGGGATTCATGGCTTTCCCTGAGAGAGAACCAAGAACTGTGGAAATGCATTGCATGCCATGGTCAGACACAGACACCAGCAGGGCAAGGACTGCACAAAGGATGCCGAGCACAGGCCTGGGGACACCAGCTGAATTCTATGCTGGGGTTTCCCACCCTGGGGTGCTGATGAGAGCCTGTGCTACTGGGGGACATAGAGCACCAACTCCTGCAGCTTCCATGAGCCCTCAACCCCTCCATTCCTGGCAGATCTATCCCTGAGTGCTGCTCTCTGCTCCCTACATCACCCCTCAGACATGCACCAGCAGGGTCCCCTCCATGGCAGCCTTGTGCCCACAGCCCTCAGAGCCTCCTCCCCACTCGTTGGGTGCCCAGCTGAGTCCTCGTGCTGGTGACATCCATCCTTGGAGTACCCCCTAGGGATGCTCATTCTCCTGCCCCCTGGGCTACACCATGGTCCTTCCCTCCATACCCCCTGCCCTTGCTCTGCTCTTTAATGAAGAGGCAGCCAAGAATTAAGACAAATGCCTTGAAGAAAACCTCTCACACCTGTGCTCCACTGAAAGAGCCTTGTCATGTCCCAAAGGGAATCATCCCATGTGTGTTTCACACAGCCAGAATTTGGGGTTTGCCTTCCCATCGCTGCACTGGCCCAACCCATCCCCATGAACTTTGCACACCTCAGCCACCCACGGGCTCTCCTGAGCTTCAGTGAAGTCCTCAGCCCCACCAGGTTTGGTGAGCAGCCTTGGGGCTCACCGACTGCCCTCCAGGTGGTGGCAAAACCTTTCCCTCTAGGAAAAGTCCCCCTGCACCACTCTCCTTTGCTGATGGGCTGGAAAGAGCATCACCACCCTCATGTGCCGGCGCCACGACACTGCACCTACCACGAACCCCAGGGAAATATTTACCATACGTGACCTGTCCGTGAGTATTTTACTCCTGGTGACTGGGAGAGCTCTGGGAGGAGCTGGGATCGGGAAAGCCTCACCTCCAGGATGCCCCACACTTACCTGTACCCAGCAGAAGGTTGCCTGGGAACTGGACATGCCCGTGGCTTTTTTTCTTTTCTTTTCTTTTCTTTTCTTTTCTTTTCTTTTCTTTTCTTTTCTTTTCTTTTCTTTTCTTTTCTTTTCTTTTCTTTTCTTTTCTTTTCTTTTCTTTTCTTTTCTTTTCTTTCCTTTCCTTTCCTTTCCTTTCCTTTCCTTTCCTTTCCTTTTTTCTTTTCTTTTTAACAAATAAACGTCCCTTTTACTGTGTGTGAAGCACCAGCGAGCCGAGGCCTCCCATGGAATCCCTGCAGTCACTGGTATCCTGCAAAACCTCCTGACAGTGACTCCCCTGGGTCACACAGGGGCGGGGGCTGTGGGTCCCCTGCCGTGGTACCGATATGGGGATCTCTGACTTTTGTGGGTGGCTATTGAGGAATTGCTGAGCCAACCTTTCCTCCTGGCTGCACATTCCATGGCTGGGGATGGTCCTGCCCCTGAGCACCTGCAGCCCTTGCTGGGAAGCCAGCACTCCACAGGGCTGCCCCTTCATTTTTGTGTAAGCTCATGGGCCAGTCAGGGGAGGAAAAAAAAGGAAAACAAAGGTTGCCTTTTTCTTCTCGTTCTCCTGTTTTCCCCAGGCTCCTCCTCAGATTACCAAGGTTGTCTCCTGGGCTGCATGGAGCCCAAGCACCTTCATCTGGGAGCAGCATCTCTGGGGACATCCCTCTACATCATATCTCTGGGGTGGGCACTGAGCTTTTGGCTTGGTTTTTAATCTGTAGATTCTTTTCCCCTTGCAAACAATTGCAGGAAATTAGGCTGGTTTTAAGCAACAAAGAGCCTCATATTAGTTCAGCCCCTCCATTTATTCAAGGGGGGCACAGCTCTGAAGCACCCACTGGCTCCCAGCTTGGTGAATCCCACACAGGACAACTCCAAACCAGCAGCCTGAGCTTCAGTGCAGCAACTTTTCCACCTGAGGATCCTACAACATCCCTAAATTCTCCAAGGATCTACATGAGTCTCTCGGACATCACTCTTGGAGCTCAGTTTGGAGAATTTCTTGCCAAGAAATGAAATGTTTGAACTTCAGGCTTCAGACTGTGGGCTGCTGCTCCTGGCTGATAACTGTCCTCAGCTGTGGCTGCGCTGCTGTGGATCTGCTCCATCACCAGCACCGGACAAACCCCGAGCAGCTCTGCTGTGTCTAATCTTCTCTGCATTGCTTTGTCAGGATGGGAGGACAAGGAGCAAGGAATGATGCTGAAAAGGACCTGTTTGGGCTTTCACCCCTTAATCTCCCTGCTGGGAATAATGTTGTGTTTGAAAGACTTATTTCCCTCTATTTGGGGGACTGCCCCGCTGTCAGTGGGGAGAGGGGAGCTCTGAGCCACCTCCTGCCTACAGGATGCAGCCTTGTGCTGGGGCTGTCCATCCTGTCCATCCAGGGGACAACAGGATGATCCTGAGAGTCCCAAAGCCCAGAGCTGTGTGGATTTGGGTCTGCCTGATGCTGCAATGATCTACAGATGTGAGGGACAGTGACGGGCACAGCTCCTGGGGCACTGCCAGAGTAGCCAGGGCATCCAGTCTCAGCATCTTAACCTCCCTGAGTGGATTTCCTGGCCACAACAATCTCCTCTCTCCAGCTCCTGTTACAGACAAACCCTCATTTCCAAGGTGCCCCATTTTTGGAGGAGGGACCCCAGTGTGCCAGCTGCCCCCCATATAACAGAGACTGGGCTGGATGCAGCCCCTGCCTGACAGCAGCACCCAAATGACCAGTGCCAATGACCCCAAGTGACCAGGGTCCCTTCCCTGGGCACCATGGTGGCCAATTTGGCCTGGCAGGGACCTTATAGGGTCCACAGATGATGCAGCCACTCCTGTTCCCTTTCCTTGCCAGAGGTCTGGGGTTAACCCCTTCCCCCCAGTGGGGCTGTCAGTGTGCTGCTCATTCCAGGAATGGCACCAGTGCTCCCACAGCCAAGAGCAAAGGAGCTATTAAAGACACTGTTGGCCCAAGAACAAATTTGCCATCAGGAAACTGAGGCTTGAAATGAGAAGATGGCTGGATCCAGACCAGGAGAGGAGCAACAGAGACTGGAAGGGCTTTCCCAAGACAAGACTGCAGCCAGCCTGGCCTCTGCAGAGCCAGCGCCAGAGCCTGTGAGGAGTGAGGGAATCCAGAAGGTGCCTGTGAGATGGGAGCTGCCACAGCTGGATGCTGAGAGAAACATCACCATGAGGGAGACACTTCAGACCACAGCTGACACTCTGCTCCGAGGGGCTGGGGGGGGTCTGCAGCCCTGGGCAGTAGCGTGTGGGATGTCCCCACCCAAAACCGCTCCGAGGTTCTGATGAGGTGAGCTTCTCTTCAGAGCCCCTTTGGGAGAGGGAAGGTACTGAGGACACAGGGTGCCATTGCAGGGTCTCAGGGCCTCTCAGACCTGAGCTGTGCCTGCCGAGCAGCCTTGCAGCTTCCTGCAAGCAGAGCCGCTTAGGGACAGGGAAATCTGGGGCTAAAAGGCAGAATGAGCAAGTCCTGAGGCACTGGGAGGAAGGGAAATGTGCTGCTGGAGAGTGCCACAGCGACATCCCCTGTGCGAGCAGGGACACACCGGGCAGGGACACGCCAGGCACAGGCGGGCAGGGCTGGGGTTAGGGCAGAACACCCGGGTGGAGGGTGTCTCTTTGTCTCTGCCTGCTTAGCCAAACAGAGGAGTTTTTCTCTGGAGAGACAGCTCCAGGAACTGGGCAGCAGCCAGGCCCAGCAAAGGGACAAGGTGACTCTCCTGTGGGGCCAGAGAAACTCTGAGAGGTCTGTGCAGAAGTTCAGCAGCTTTCAAACACAAGGACTGTGTGCTGTGGTGCTGATTTTCTCCTTGCAAAGTGCCGTGGGGAACATAAGTCAGTCCCAAGAGGATTCAGCTGAAATTTGGGGCACCCTCTGCGTGACATCCATCCCCAGGCTGTCCAGGAGGATGCTGTCCTGGCATTCCTCAGGCTCCTGGGAGGGACAGAGTTCTGCCCAGAACTGCTTGTAGGAAGATACTGTGGTTCTGCACAAGCCAGTTTGGGGGAGTTGGTGGTGTGAAGAGTGACAGTGGCTGAGGGCATCACAGCAATGTCACATGTCAGGGACACAGGTGGAGTAGGGTGGAGGGTGCTGGAAGTTTGCATCTTTTCTCATGCAGCACTTCTGGTCCCAGGGACTGGCCCATGTGCCAGCATCCTCCTCTGCCCTGGCACCAGCTGTGTCCCTCACTCCATCCAGCCTTGTGTGTCACCCTCCAGTGGTGCCCTGGGGGCAGGAACAGGGTAGCCCCAAAACCTTTCCTGGAGAATGCGCTGTTAGTGGGCACAAGGTCACACCACAGCCAAAATCCACTGGAGGGATGAGGATCCCAGTGGAGACCTGGCACTGGGGCTCTCAGGGCTGGAGAGGTCAGATACAGCCAGGCAGGGTGTGTGGGACCACTGGGCTGCAGGGACCTGGGTGCCCATGGGAGCAAGCACAGCCTGGCAGTGGTGTCTGGGGGCAGCCACAGGATGCAGTGGGTGCAGGTGCCTGTTATCTCCTGCTCAGTGCCTGGTGCTTGGGGTTTGCTGGTTCCTACAGACTCCTGATGTGCAGTGCCCCCCTCCTAGTCCCTGCCCAGTACCTGTGTGGTGCCAGTGCTGCAGCTCAGTGCTCAGTGCCTGGCACACAGTGCTGGTATCAGTGGATGGTACTGGTGCCTGTACTGGTGTCACTGCCCAGTTCTGGCAGTGGTGACAGTGCCTGACAGCACTGCCTGCTGTGTGGTGTCCACTCCACACTGCGTGGTGCTGCTGCTAGTGCATAGTACCAGTTTCTTGCTGGTGCTGGTATCCGCTGCCCGGTGCCTGGTACCAGTGACTAGTGCTGGTGCACGGTGCATGGTGCTCAGTCCTGGTGGCCTTGCCTGATGCCCGGTGCCTATGTCCCGTGCCACCTGACCAATGTCCCTATCCAGTGCCCAATGTCCAGTGCCTGGTATTGGTGTCCAGTGTCGGTGTGGGCAGGGCTGGGCGGTGGGTGTCGGG